>JAJLRJ010000011.1:22413711-22521211 GCA_024195265.1 Dendrophyllia cribrosa | reverse complement strand
GAGGAACTTGAAAAAATTGGCCAATTTTTTCAAGTTGCAATCCATTTCCATCCTGGCCATCCGCAGCCAAAGATAACGAATACTAGTTTCCGTGCACTCGAAGAGTATTTGTTAACAAAACTGGACCATTATTTTAAGGTTGCCATTGAAACAAACATGTTTTTTGGCTTTTCAAAGTGATACTAAAAATAGGTGACAGTGTCCCTTTAAGAGAGGTTAAAAACAATTAGAACATTTCAAAACACCAGCGTTGAAAATGGTCGCGGTCGCCTACGAGAGGTGTCCGCTTAAGGCTGGTTTTCACTAACGACGGAGTCGGCGTCGGAGTAGTAATCAGAAGCGCAGAGCGTTACGATCTAGTGAAAATCAAACCGACGGAATCGGAAGAAGATTACGGAGTCATAAGCGGAATCGGAAGAAAATGGAACCGTTCCGATTCTTCCGACTCCGATTCCGTCGAGCTTATGACTCCGCTTACGACACCAATTTTCCATTTTTACACGACTCCGACTCTGACTCCGTCGCCAGTGAAAATCAGCCTTCAGAGAGATTTTGACTATAGTGATTTGACTGAAAGAAATTTAGTATTTTGGAAAAGTGGTCGCTTAGAAAAGGTGGTCGCTTACGAGAAGTTTTGACTATAGTGATTTGACTGACAGAAATTTAGCATTTTGGAAAAGTGGTCGCTTAGAAAAGGTGGTCGCTTACGAGAAGTTTTGACTATAGTGATTTGACTGAAAGAAATTTAGTATTTTGGAAAAGTGGTCGCTTAGAAAAAGTGGTCGCTTACGAGAAGTTTTGACTATAGTGATTTGACTGACAGAAATTTAGCATTTTGGAAAAGTGGTCGCTTAGAAAAGGTGGTCGCTTACGAGAAGTTTTGACTATAGTGATTTGACTGAAAGAAATTTAGTATTTTGGAAAAGTGGTCGCTTAGAAAAGGTGGTCGCTTACGAGAAGTTTTGACTATAGTGATTTGACTGAAAGAAATTTAGTATTTTGGAAAAGTGGTCGCTTAGAAAAGGTGGTCGCTTACGAAAAGTTTGGACTATAGTGATTTGACTGAAAGAAATTTAGTATTTTGGAAAAGTGGTTGCTTATAAAAAGGTGGTCGCTTACGAGAAGTTTTGACTACAGTCATTTGACTGAAAGAGATTTAGCATTTTGGAAAAGTGGTTGCTTAGGAGAGGTGGTCGCACATGGGGGTTCGACAGTAACTCACTAATGAAAGTCTCAGTATTACCTGATCGTAATTTTTGATGAATCTGCAGTACCGATGATACTCTTTCCACTCTTTCACTCGCTCGTGTTCCTTCAATTCTTTGTTCTGAATCCTTCTAGCAAACTCATTATCCAGCAAGCTCTGGTATTGCCTTTGTTTCAAGCTCATAAGTTGTGTCACAGAGTAAACGCGTGCCACTCCCCATATGTATTGCTTCTGTCCCATGTCCAAATCCTCGTGATGAAGGAAATAGTTTGTTTTCATAAACTTGGGTAACTCTACTGGAGTCCCGTCAAATCTCGCTGGAGACTTACATCGTCCCGCCGATCGCGCCCGATCGCGCTCTTCTTGGCAGGGGTAGACCTTGCTCGGAGGTCGGTTCAACTTCGCTGCAGTTCGGACATCTTCGTTTTGATACATGTGCAAGGGCTGACAAGATGCGCTCCTTGAGGTGTATGTTAAACTATGGTTGCTAAGAGACGAACCTGTAAACGAAAGAAAACTCGTTCAGCATTGTCTCTATCCACCGAGCAACCTCGTTTCCAGAACTCGCTGTAAACGAGGTTGTCCACCGAGGTATATAAATGGCTAACGCTCCTCCACACGTACGCGGCAAACAAAGTTGACTTCGTGTGTATCAACAAACAGTGCCAAGATGTTGGCAGAAATTCTCCAAGGGATAAATAACTAAAATTAGTTTTAAGTGACACACGAAAGAAGAACGCGGCAAAATTGGCCCAATTTTTTAAAGTGGCAATCCATTTTCGTCCTGGCCAGCCGTAGCCAGATACCCTTATTTATTTCAGGAGCTTAACAGTGATCTAAGAGAGTTTTTAAGACGTTCATGCAGGCTTTCACGTCATTTAAAACAAAAAGTAAGAGCAACAAAGCCCTATGCTGCGTCTTGGTTAGGGTCGCGATCGTACAACCGCTGTCCAGTAATATAAAAAATCAACTGACCTGGTCTGTGACTTGGAGCCGGCGGCTTTTCTCTTACTACGCCTGCGCTGGCCGCTCTTTCAAGGCTGCAAAGAAATGACGCCGGAAAATGTTAAACAAAAGTTTAAGCTGTTCTGGTTAACCAAACTGAAATTCAGTTAACGTCCGCGTCGACGGAGTGAGTTTTTTTCTCCTCAAATAAAATTCGCCGAAACTTTAACTCGTGTCTGTAATAATAGGGTGACAGTTAAATAATGTTCCATATCGTATTTCTCTGGGCAATTTTTTCTTTCAGTTTTAAATTTAGATCTGGCAGATAACTTTACCTAATAAAATAAATCCTACGAAGTGGATATACTTTGTGTACACCTTTTTTTCGCTGGACGTATCCAGCGAATATTCGTATAGAAAAAAGTATAGCGTAGTGTTTGAGCGTGGTGAAGAACCTTTACTCGGTGGCCTCTCATGATGGGTGTCGCACTTGGAGTCTACCCAAACTCGTTCCCAGGGTCTCTCTTCTTCCCGAGACTTGGTGCGAGCAGAGACGGGAAAAAAGACACCCTGGGAACGAGGTTGGAGTCTACCCCTTAAACCGACTACGCTGTACTACAACTGCGCCAAACACAATCAATCAATCCAATGACAACACACTGACCTGGTCTGTGTCCCGATGGACCTAGTCACTTGGGTCTTTGATCCATTGGTTTTTCCAACTGTATTGGGCCTCTGAGAAGGGGGCGCAGGCACGCGGGGTGTAGATGAGTGCCTTGGTGACTGGCTAGATGATGAGGCAGTACTTGAGGGCCTGGACTGGTACTACAAAAAAAGCCAGTGAATATATGAACATTTAGGTTATTTTGAACTGAGATCTTTCAGTACCTCACATCCCTAACCCTTTTAATCCTAGAGTCAATTATGGAGACATGTAATATAGTTTTAACTTTTGAGTCTGTTGATGAAATCTTATGGTGTGACCATTTAAATGAAACCTCTTCGGCAGTACTTTTGCATGGTACCATTTATTTTTCAATATTTTACAAAATAAAATTTGGGATTTTTTTTTTAATTTTGATGTTTGGCACTCTTGGGAGTTAAGGAGTTAAAGCGTCTTTGCGCCATGTGACGCCGGTTTACGACCCAGTAATTTCTCTCGAAAATCCCGAGCTTTGGAGAAAAGTTTTGAAGAAAAAAACTAGTATTCATCACACAATTCAAGACATTTTTGTGGTAAATTTTAATTTAAATTTACCTTGTGGTAATTTTTCAGGGTGCGTTTCGCAAGACGGTATAAAACGAGTGCTTTTTAAATTTTTTGTTCAGAAAATATACAGACCTTTGGGTTCTGTCCTGGTGTACGGGTTCACAAAAGATTTCACGTCGTATTCCCTTTGTTTTTAAAGTATTATGCCTGCGTAGATTATTGTTTAGTCTTCTGTTTTCGTCCTTGTGTATCGGTACATCAGGACAGAACCAAGCTATGTATCATTTAGACTTGCCACAAGTCGACTGCTGCGAAGCCCCCGAGAGCGCGACGAAAGTTTATATGTATCAGGTATATACAAGACAGACACCGAGAGGCATAATTCATTTAGCAAGTACAAAATTGCAGCAAAGTTCGTTTCATTTTACGTTAAACGATCGGCCGCGATATGCTGACTATTTTGCTGAAAACAATGTGATTAACAGCTCAGTACTGACATTATAACTCGTAATTTACACCTGTATGGCTACAAAACAAATATTCAGAGAATATCGCAAGGCCTTTCAATTTTAAACCTTTGCACGACTCCCATTTCAGTGTGGCCAAGTTCAAAATCGAAAGAAAAAAATCCAATTCTGTTTTTACAATATTTGCAAATCTAACAGCACAACACGAACGAATATAAATTCACATTTGAATGGTCACAGTTAAAATTTTACCCTACTTTGCTCAGTTGCTTTCACACTTCAACTCGAAACCCATGAAGATACTTAAATCAGATTTTATTTTTAGAGTACGGTTCAAATTAAACGCCAAATATATGTGATCACTGAGGTGATATAAAACATTTCAATTGCTAAGAAAAATCGATCACAAAAACATCCGTGATTCAGCATTCATTCTATAACCCTTGCAATATACTGGTACAAACGACCAAATTCACTAAGCTCTGTGATTTATACCTGCTGGACCACGTGAATACAAAATGAAATGTTTGCAATGAAATTTGGAGTTCCATTGCGCAAACGAGAAACAAAGTGAATTTACCGCAAAAATAGACCTATCCGTTACAACAAAATAAAATAAACAAATATATTCGAACGTAAACAAACAAACAACCTTAGAGGGCGATCGCGGGCCGTTCCTTTCCAGAGCGGTATTGATCAGTTCTTCAATCTCAGTAACAGGACGCTTCCATTTCAAAGCTTCATCGCGAACAGTCAGTACTTTTCTTGGCTGAACGCGGTATAAAATGGCACGATCCCGTCGAATAATTTCCACATCCAAATTGGCGTTCTTCTCCTGCACGACGCATTTCACAGGCGCTAGATTTTCGCGCATTTTTAGTTGAATGAAAGCTTTTTTATGTTTGTGAAGAAGGGGTGTTGGTATCCAAGAGCGGCGAACGGCGAATGGCGAATTTGCATTCAGTCACTTTTTGCAATTAGTTTTTCTTTCTCAGCTTCGATTCCCACGAGTCTGTTAATTAAAAAGCGAATACTTTGAACTTACACGGCATGGTTCGCTAGTTATTTACAAAACACGTTGATCTCTTAAGAAGTGATTGCAAAACGAATGAAATTTCCATCACAAAACCTCGAGTGGACGTCTTCAATGAAGTCGCTTGGAAACCAATTGTTGACACCGCGGCGAGAAAAAGATTTCAACTCTTGTTTGTCCAAATCGATACTTCTGCAAATAAACCGCTTATATCCTTAAACTTAAGTGTACAATCTATTTTCTTAGCAGCTGGTTTTAAAGTCAATATAATGTATATTTGTAAACATAATTTCATTTGTACAGTCGAAGTATTCCCGAAAAAATGGGACCTGGGCCCTCATTTTAGGGCTCGGTTACCAGGATGAAAGTATGTACGTGATAGCGCGGTGCACAAAATATTAACTTGCGGTTTTTTTAATTTTTTAATTAATTTTTTTTAATTTTTGATCAAAAACATTTTAAAAAGAGAAAAATAAAATAGCTCTTCAACAAAAACCCATCCGTATTTGAAAATTTTTCAACTCGGTAACCTGCCTGCCTGCTCATACTATGAAAACAGAGAATTTTACAAAAACGAAAACGGGAGTAAGGTGAGATCTCGGTAACCAGGCCAGCCCGGTCAACCGGGTTCATATAAAGAAGTTCACTTGGAAAAGATTTGAAGTTTATTTTGAACCCGCCACATAAGGTTGCATTAAATTGGTAAAAGTGCGATGATACGAAAAGTTTCGTTAAAAAGCAACAATATGGCATGCTTTCAAACATCCCTTACTAAGGACATGGACCAAATTTACAAAAGCTTCACGCAAATTCTGTAAATTAACCCTATTCGGCCTGGGGGGTTGGGGGGAGGCACAAAGTGCCCGCGCTAACTTGCAACATTCATAACTTCTTTAATATGTATTCAAACGCCATCAAACTTTGTGACTTTTCCTAAAATGTATCTGGCAACAATTTCATGACAATTTTTGATCACGTGACTTGATGTTTCCATGGCAACAAGATTTTGACTGCCATTTTTTTTTAATTTGCATATTTATACCTTTGAATGAAGAAAAACAATGTTTATTGGTATAACTTTTATATTTTTACGTCATTTAGTGTTTATTTATTGGTTTTGATTCATTTTAAGTGAATTTGGACGGTTTTTAAGAGGTTTTAAAAAATTTCAGAAATCCAATATGGTGGATCCAAGATGGCGGCCTTATAACTAATTACTTATTAACTACGTCATATGACGTCATCATTCCATTGTGCGGACCGCAAAGAAGATAGTTTTGGACGTACAATGTACCCTCTTGGTTTCATTGTCATAGCCTTAATGTTCTTAATGTTCTTGGAACTAGCCGCTATCGGGAATGATTCTCATAAGAGGAGAATTCAAACGGGGTTTTGTCAAGGCGGCCGTAAGTAGAGCTGTCCGCTTTCGACATTCTCAGACGGTCCAAGGTCGCTCGCTCTCCCCGTCGCTCGTGGATAAAACAAATCGCAAACACTCTCCGAACCGTTTTTCAAGGTCATACGAAAATCGCTCTATTCCTTAATTGTTCCTGTCCATCTCCAGGTTCTCACTCCTTTTTCTCCCAATTTCACCCCTCCCCCATTTTATCCCAACCTTAGGCTTATGGAAGTATCAATAAGGTAGAGATTTGTGACAGCGATTCCTAAAATTTGCACAAACAAAGTACACGTTCAATGCGAACAACTCTATCACCAGTAAAAATGTGACACTTTTTCAATGCACCTTCCTGTTCCTAGTAAAACTGATTTGGGATATCACACCATCCCTTCGAAATTTTCATTATGTACATTGATCATCAGTCATGCCCATTTATTCTAAAATAATAGTTTAAATTGGAAGGAAGAATGAGGAAGCAGAACATGAGTTATATTAAGATAGTCTTAGCATTGAAGTATAAAATTACCTTTAAAATCGATGTATTATCAATTGAAGGCTGCAGTCTAAATGTTTTCAATCCTGTTGGTGTAAACAATGACCGTTCATACTTTTCCTGCATCTCTCGTCGCAGCCTGTCTTGCTTCATTCTAAATTGCTAAGTCAACGTAAAATAATGTAATTAAAAGGTGATATAAGACAGTGGCTGATCCACCCATAAAAAGGGCGGGGGTGAATGGGTTGGGGGGGGGGGGGGGGGGGGGGGGGGGGGGGGGGGGGAGTGAAAAGACCAGGCCCCATCCTTGGATCTGCCACTGTGAGATGATCACAGAATATAATTTATAGACTACATCCTATGAACATACAAATTCTCCCTACTGGTCTCCATTATGTTTCTTATAATGTCAGTGGTGCTGGTCGAATTTCAATTGTTTGTCTGTATCTTAACTTTCTGAAAGGTACTTTTTAGGTGGACAGCTAGTTGTGGTCCAGAACTTGTCTGGCTCAGACAGAGTGAACTGTATTTCTAGACTACGAGTAGTTCCTCCTTTCTAGCTTTTCTCTCTGGGATGGTCGAGTGGGCAATCACATCATGAAAAATAGAACTGATTTTACTTCGACCGTGAAACAGTATCTAGCAATTAATCAAAATTAGCCAAAATTAGTAAAAACTAAACAAAAGAAAACAATGGAATTAATGTCTAATAGTGTCTACTAGTTCCTACTAGCTTAGTACATGTAACTATTTCACAGTTTAAAGAAAATCACTCTAGATACCAGGTTGGCATCAATTTTGATTGGACAGTGAAATATTAAATTAATCAATGGAGATTTTTCCAAAGTATTTTTGTTCTTCAATTTCGTCTCTGACTTGTCTTTCCATGTAACTTATATTTGGCCTTTCAAAACACTTATAACAAGAGAAATTAAATCCTCGGTTAAGTTTTAATCCTGGGTTATAGCTAGCGTTAACCGGCTTTCGAACAACCGGGCCTTGAAAAACAAACGGAACCATTAGAAAGTAGCGCTGGAGAGAAGTCATTTGAATGGTCACACGGTAGGATTTCGTCCACAGACTCAAAAGTTTTACATTTTTTTTTTTTTTTTTTTGTTTTTTTTTTATTTCACCTCTGTCTTTATCTTTTCTTTTTGCCGTAAGGATCAGTTTGCCGTTTTTACCTTTAAAAATCAATATGGCTGCCTTATCTGCGAAAGGTCAGCATTAGGGACATTTAGATTCCATCCACCAACACCACCTCGGACACTTACTGAGAATTATATAACGTAATGACTTAACACTTAGAATTTTACTTTCAATACAAGAAAAGAAAGAAAAGAAAATCCAAAATCCCCACTCAGGATTGAACCTGTGACCTCAGCTAGGCTTAGGCTTACATATCCTTTTTTTTTTTTTTTTTTTTTTTTTTTTTAGTTTAATTGAAGTTTATTGATAAGTACAATACAATATACAATATTAACAAACAAAGAACAACGTTACAGAACTGAAATAAAAGGAACAGACAAAATACAACTGCTATATCAAGCTTGTTTGCGGCTAAAGGCTCAAGGATTCACGGACACTTGAAGGCTCTATAGATAATTTGTGTTTCAGAAAAGCTTTAAAGGCTAAGAAACTATATGGTTCGCTTTCTTTGGCTGCGGTGTAGATATAAAAACGAGCGACAATCAGGCAAAGATTAAACTTATGGAAGGATCTATTCTCAGGGAGATATCCGTAAATCTTATCATTATTGGTCAAGGACACTGAGGGCGAGTTATTATCGTTCCACCAAGAGGTAAAAAGGTTCCAGAAGGAGTGGACATGCTGGCATTCAGCAAACAGATGCTCTACGGTCTGCTTCAATTCACACACATGACAGGAGGCACTGTCAGCAATTTTGGCCTTGAAAAGTTTGTCGCGAGTGTACAGAATGTGATGGTTTATTTTAAACTGAAACATAGAAAGCTTTATGTTTTTTGTGAGCTTGAATGGAAGAACGTATAACGCCTCAATTGTCCGATCTGTGAAGCCAGCCTCAACAAGACGAACTTCTGATGTTGGTTTTTGGAAAGATTTAGATACATAAAACGCGCGTGCTTGCCGGCAAGTGGGAGGTGAGTTGTTAAATGGCTGAACTGAGTCATCCGAAACTACCAAGTAATTTTCGTTATCACATCCAAAGACTTTCCTCCAATGCTTTGGTATTGCATTACACAAGCCAATATAGCACAAAAAGGTTGTGTTAATTTTGTACTTTTCCTTGAATGCTGCAAACGTCAAGAACTTTCCTTCCTTGTCTAAGATGTCTGGCAAGGTCTTAACGCCAGCATCATACCATTGCTTATAAAAAACAGATTTGCCGCCAATAGTGACTTCATGATTATTCCACAGAAACTCATTTTCGATTTCGTTCTTTGTCTTTACTGTGTGCTTGGATATGCTCTCCCAAGCACTGAGAACGTCTCGGTAAAAAAGCGGCAGGAGAGGGAGCACAGGTAAAGTTCTTAACGAGTAATTACATTTAAACAACAACGGACCACCTACACTGTCTAAAAGGCTAAACGGTATTGTCTTCCAAGATTGCGCTTGAGGGTCTAAAAGACGTTTCACCTATCCTGCCTTCAAAGATTTATCTATTATATCGAAATCAGGCATGCTGAGTCCGCCGTCTTTTATCCTTCCAATCATAGTTGAGTGCTTGATTTTGGGTGGTTTGTGGTTCCATATAAAGTTGGATACAGATTTGTTCACTTGATCGACAAAACCAGCGGGAACGCTGAGAACAGAGGAAATGAAAATTATTTTTGAAAGAGCTAAGCTTTTGACAATGGTTATTTTTCCAAAGAGTGTTAAATCCCTAGAGGACCAGACGTTAAGACACTTTTCCAGGGCGACAAATTTTTTTTCAAAGTTATCCTTTGTTGAAGCTTCCGAATCACATGAGAAAGAGACGCCTAGACAAACACACTTCTTGGGCCAGTTTATGTTGAAAAGGTTTGTCGATTGTGGTCTAGTTTTTCCCAACCACAATGCCTCCGTTTTTGATCTATTCAGCTCTAATCCGCAACACTCTCTAAAAGCCGCTAACTTCTCGAAAAGCTTTTCAACTGACTTTTCGTCACGCACCAAGCATGAGGTGTCATCCGCGTATTGAGATAACTTATACTCCCTGCCTTTGAAATTTATACCGGTGATCAATTTGTCGTTTCTTATTGAATTTGCTAAAATTTCGACAGCAGTTACAAAAAGTACACCAGAAAGAGGGCAGCCTTGCCTTACACCGCGCTCTAATTCAAAAAACGACGTTGCATAACCATTATTTATAACGCAGCTTTGAATATTGCTGTAAAAAGTATTGACCCACTGTATTAAAGGAGCGCCGAAATTAAACGTCTCTAAAGCCTTTTTAATAAAGTTCCACTCTAAACTGTCAAAGGCTTTTTTTTTTAAACATGACTCAAGATTTGCTGAAGGATTTTAACTGCTGTAAATGCTGTGCAAAGCTATCAAATATCCCGGGGATAAAGGTCGCCTTTGACTGTCCCCCGTAACACCCTGTTCACAGACGATGCGACATTCTTGGCGTCACGCAATATGTCACATAACATATTGCGTGACGATTTGAAGCGTCGAAGCAACGGATAATTCCAACTGACATGTTGTAGCATTTTCTCGATATTAGGCTATTGACGACCGTAAAACAATGTGGTCCTCAGAGCAAGAAAGAAAATTTTCTTTGTAGCAAGAAAAGTGGCTAAACGTGGGTAGTTTTTCAACGAGATTTTATACGTGTCTCAAACCGGAAATGAAGCAACACTGAAATATTAGGAATATTTTTTGCTTCTATTCCCACTCAATCGCGACAATCATTTGCTTAGTTACATTTGTGAGCACAATAATGAATAAATTCAAATCATCCTACTTTCAGTCAGGAAAGATTGTCTACAACTTATCCTTTTGTAAACACAGATTGTAAACTTGTCTGCGGCAAAACACATTCCGTCGCAGATATGATAGGTGTTAAATTCTCCGTTCGCCAAGGCAATCCATACAAGAAAACTTCTATAATTGCGATAGAAAATAAGGATAACACTGCTAGAAGTATTTAGGCGTTGTAGTACAGTAATTATTGCAGAGTTACTGTTTTTGTTTAACTTTCACTCGAATCAATAGTAACCATTATGATCCTGAGTATCTCGAGGCGATTTTAATTTCGATTGCACTGCAAATTCACTAAAATAGAGGTATATAAATTGAACTCTGTTTTCGTGTATACACAAACGCCTGGCTTTATAATTAAGCTTATACTTCTTACGGCATAAAGATCAAACTCTTAAGAATCAGACATTTTCGTAACCATATACCAGTTGAAACTAGACACGATGCGCGCGTGATCACAATAAAACACACAGAGATGAAATTTACTTACCTATTACGGACTGGTTCTGGCATTTTCTAAATCACAGAACACGTATCACACTTAAATTTTCCAGATAACATTTAAAGAAGGCTGAAATGACCGCAGATTAGCGGAAAACTGGCATTTTATGGACTTGAGTATAATACTGTATTGGTAATGCCGCCAGCGGTGGTTTGGTTGTCAAGCGATTTGTTTGGTGTAAGAAACAATAGCTGTTGTTCTAAATTAATAGGTTGAACCAATTAGCGGTCGGCTAGAGTAATCCGATATTACTTTCACAGCACGATATCCGCGTAAAAGGTTGCAAAATCACATACTATTCAAGGGAGATGGCAACTAAAGTTCATTTGTAGCTACTCTGTCTCATTGTGTGCTTTGCACGATTCAGTACATGTATAGCCTGCGGGACGCACGCTCCTCGCGCGGTCTTCTTCGAGAAAGAAGACACGAACGGGCCAGTGGGGATGGGGGACGCGCGCGAGAAGCACTCCTCCACGCGCTTCGCTCGCGCGCTTGAATCTCCCGGCCCCTTGGCCTTTTCTTGCGCCTGCATGCCACGTAGCCCATCTATAAATCCCGGTGGGGGGGGGGGGGGGGGGGGGGGGGGGGGGGGGGGGGGGGGGGGGGGGGGGGGGGGGGGGGGGGGGGGGGGGGAGGGGGGGAATACTCAACAAAATTTTGTACGGAGATGCTCCGCCTAGAGAGGTCCAAACCTTTACCCTTTTTGACAGAAAATGTATAAACCCTTTCACGTAACAAAAGAAACACGTGCGTCTGTTTCAGATATTTTGAAAGGCCCATATTACATTCCAAAATGGCAGTTTTCCCTACCCTTTTCTATTCTTGGTTTTCACATGACGTCATAAAAATTAAAAAATCTAAAGTATACGTCCTACAAAGCTGTTTCTAACATGGTATGTGGATACAAGTGTTATAATCTTTTACAAAAAGTTTCAGGTTTTAACGATGTTTTGCTTCCGATTTACAAAGGTTTTAAATGTGTCACGCAATTCGTCACGCTATTTCAGATAAGCCGCGAAAATAAACTAAATTGAATCAGCTGAAAGTTATTAGGCCGGTTCACACTAGGGCCAAAGTGCACTTGATAATCAAGTAGACTTAAGGTCTACTTTAGAAAGACGAGACAATAGATTTTCAGGCATGACTACGCACAGCGTGCGTATTTAGATGCAAATTACTTGCGATCGCAAGTTGGTATGCAGTTGATTAGCCGTGATAAGCAAAGTTGAAGCACAAAAGTACGATATGCATAAAACGCTAAGGGACGGACCATTAGATTTTTGAGGGGGGGGGGGGGGGTTGGGCAATTTTTTGGTGCAGGATATTTTTTTCTACGCTCGAGACTGTGCAGGATTTTTCTTTTTGCTATGATTTGCTTGCACGATATTTTTTTTGCGAGTCTATATGTTTTAATGCCTGACACATATACGTGTTAGGAATAATGGAAAGGCCATACTAGAGACAGGAATACTATAGCAAGTCAGATCTGGTCAGATCTGATGTAACAGCCAGAGCAGCTTGATAGCATGAAGCCTGGCCCGCGCGGTGTTGTAACTGCCCCTACAATTTTCTTTACACCAGCCCCCTGTTGATGTCACCTTCCACAGCCCATCGTAGTACACCCAACCATCTTACAATTACAGGGGCGGCGTCGGAAATATAATGTTGGTGGGGCGAATCTCCTGTGCCGAGCGCCGAAGGCGCGAGCTGCTAGGGGGGTCCGGGGGCATGCCCCCCCGGGAAATTTTTGAAATGAAACTCTCTGAAATGCTATTTCCAGCGTTCCTGAGACCGGAGAAACAGTTTCCAAGGCCAGCTTTGAGTTCAGTTTAATTCTCATGAAAAGTACATGTACACGAAACACTCTCTGAAACTTGGGTGTAACTCCATTTTGGTTGTTTGTTCAAAGTAAATTTGACTGTCACTCGAATATTCTCTGTCAATTCTTTTCAGTACGGGAATAAGGCTTTGGAAACGAATTTTCCAAAGCGATTTTCTCTGTCATTAGAGGCAGAAAGAAACTGATTTTCATTATCAGCCATGTTTAATTTGTCAGTTAATGCAATGTCTGGATAATGCAAAGATTTAATCTTTCATGTGACATAGTTTGTTCGTAGATATGTCTTGAGCCTTCTTAGAGCAGAGGCCGCGCGCTAACTCACAGCATTGATGGATTTGTTTGATGGATTTGTCGGTAGCTGGAGTCCGATAGCTGACGTCCGAGTAACTCAAGGGGTATTGAAATGCTTGGTTCACAATATTCAATCTCCAGTCTAAAGTCAGTCACAATATCTCCGATGCTAAAATTGTAGGCTTTTGATTAATTAACGGAATATTTATTTTGCAAACTCTAATGCATTAAAGCGCCCCGCCATCAGATCTGGTCAAAGGATGTTGCTACACTATTCATCTCCGCCCACCGCCATTTTGAGCTGTCGAAAGGCCCAGTAGCGGTAGCGGCGCCCCTGCAATTACAAGCTTGTTGTACAACACATAAACAAAGTATTTCTCATCCATTGAGATATACATGTACCTAAAATGCCACTGTACAACTATAAAAGAGCCATTCCTTGTGTCAGAAAATATCTTACATGCTTATGAAATCAGCTAAAAAGCCTACAAAGAAACACAACTTACGTCGGGTCAAAAATAAACCATTGTTATTGGCTAAACTAAACAAGCCCATGAAAAGATAGAACATTTGATCCTCCCCAAGTGCATATAAGTCGCTAACATTCTACAACGTCAGTGTGATTTATTTGTGTTCTGACCATCTGCTCCTGGATATAAAATATTGTTCTAAAAATATAAAGCTTTGCAGGAATTTTTTTTTCTGGGGTTTTTGTTTTGCACGATATTTTTTTTGCAGTTCAAGGCCGTGCTCGAATTTTTTTTTTGGTATTTGCCCAACCCCCCCCCCCCCCCCCCCCCCCTCAAAAATCTAATGGTCCGTCCCTAAGTCGATAGTAAAATATTTTTTCTTATCACGTCAAGTTTTTGAACTTGATTCAGCAAAACATCGCCTCAGAGCCTGGTGTAACGCTATGCTCACTTTTTGTTAATTTTTGGGAACTTTTTCGTACTCGTCATAAAAACATGTTTTTGTATCTTATGAGTACTGAATGCGCGCATGGCTGTAGTGTTTTTGATTGGCTAAACCTGAGAATTAGACTACAACCTTTTTTTCCCAACGTAAAATTTTTTACCTAAGTCGGCTTGAAATACGCCTTCCAATACAACAGCTAAAGTAAAACTTGAGATCCTGCTTGAGAGTCTTTTAGAAGTCGTCCGTGACTGCGAATCGTAAACCAAAACGCAGAGAGCTCGTTTCCTGTGGAATTCAAAGTTGCACACACACGTGCTTTTAGCTGCACGGCTGCACGGCTTTACTGTCATTGGTCAAGTGCGCTCCCAAGTAAGGGGTAGACCTTACTTTGAAGTGCACTTGGATTCTTTTGTGTTACGCGTATCGCCAGGGCAACAAAGAATCCAATAAGTGCGGTCATGAAAACGTTCACACTCCAAGTACGCGAGCTACACTTGGGTGATTCCGCACAAACCAACAGCACGTGGCATTCCAAAATACGTTTTTGATAAAAAAGGAAGGGAAATATGGAGCTTTTCGAAAACGAACTACTGGAAATTATTTTACTTCCTAATTACATTCAGCTGATATTAATTTTTACCTCTTTGATACATTTTACAATGAGATTTAAATGTGTAAATAAATCAGATGAGTGCTTCTATAGAGCGTTTTCACTTGACGTCATAGCCGCCATATTGGTGTTCCCGTACAAAAGAATTTTAATTAACTTCTTTTGTTAGGAACACCAACGTGGCTGCCATGGCCTTTGTCATTTGAGTCCCACGGGACTGAAGGTCACGTGAGTGAAAACGCTCTATTGAAATGTAGGTCTGACTTAGAAAATGCTCTCAGAAAGGAGTTCGATCACACTACAAGTACGTACCAACCACTTAAGAGCCCTAGTGACAACCGGCCTATTGTTTGCATTATAAGTGCTTATAAGCCGAGTTAATGGAGCTTATAACAAACACAATATTTTTTTATGTGATTTTTGGTGTATTTAAGACTTGGAATTTTTGGCCGCCATCTTTGTGCCCCTGAGTGGGGCACAAAGATGGCCGCTCCATACATTTCTTACTAAAAATGTCTAATACTCGTTCGCCTTTAACTCTTGAACGAAATGATTTTGCTCTTCAAAATTTGGCCAAGATGTGTAGTTTTAAACTCTCTACTTTTTTTTTTGTTTATTATTATTTATTTCCAATAATGACATTAAAATACAAAAAAAAAAAGAAGAAAGAATACAGAAACACACTAAAAGGAAAAGAGAACAATTTACATTATTAACTTAATTGTTATTTAATTACAAGTGAGAAGCTAAGAGAGATAATATTTACATCAAGTTAATCTTTCTATTTTCCATTGTGTTTTTAAATTATTTATAAATTGCGTACAATTGAGGGGCACCATATTAATTTACAACTATATACATACTTTTTAATAAACAGGATGAGTAGATCTAGTCGGTGTCTGAGGTTATCATTTATAGGGCCAGGGATCGTGTATTTCTGCATCAGAATTTGCTCAGGAGAAAGATTAATGAGTGTATTGTGGGACACATTAAATCATGATAAGATTTCATGATAAAAATTAACATTTGCAGGGCATTGTAGAAAAGCATGTTCCAGTGAATCAGGAGTCTTACACTGATCACAAAGATCATCATTTCTGATTTTGAAATTCTTGAGTTCTTTATTCACTTGGTTACTAAAATTCTATGGAGAAATTTGTAACCAAATTCTCTTAATTTATTGTCCTTAGTCGATTTATAAATTGTATTGAAAGACTGTTCCTAACTAGTGGCAAATTAAGGAAATAAGCTAGACCAGCGTTTAACAGCAGTAGGCTCTGTAGTTTTACCTTCCTGAAATAAATTGTAGTAGTCCTTACATTTCAATTTAGTCAAGGAGAATGGTCTATTGTCAGAAAAGTAAAACACCTCTTGTTCCTTCAATAGGTCTCTTTTCGTTACGGCAATTTCTTGAGCTGCTTTCTTCAAGCAACTTGGAATCGCAGCAATAAGTTGAAAATATTGAAGAAAATTCAGATGAACATTATATTTAATCTGTACATCATCAAGAGACAAGAATTTTCCGTTTTCGTCTAATAAGTCTTGAACAAAACAGATTCCTTTCTCAAAAAGATGTGCCCAAAATATAGATTTATTCTCTATCGTAATTTCCTTGTTATTCCAAAGAATGAATTCACTTCTATAGACATCAGGGTGACCTGAACGCAGTTCCTTAAAATAATCCAACATTTCACTATAAAAGAGAGGAGGTTGTTTGTCTAAGAGTTTAGAATCATAATTACACTTCAGTAAAAAAGGTAACCCTCCATATCTGTTAAAGGAGTCATTTGGGATTGCTTGCCATGATTCATTTGTACGGTTTAAAAACCTGCCGAGCCAGCTCTAGCGTAAAGATTTAACGACTGTGCGAAAGTTAGGGAAGTTAAGTTCACCGCTTGACAGAGATTGATATATAACAGATCTTTTTGTTTTATCACTTTTGTTTTTCCACAAAAATTTTGATATTTTTTCTTGTACCCAGCTTTTAATAACCATTTCAGGAACACGCAGCATAGAGGCTGCATAAACTAATTTAGATAAGCCCAGGGTCTTAACCAGCATTGTGCGTCCAAATAAAGTTAGGTCTCTTGTTTGCCATATATTCAGCTTGGTGTTCATTTTATAAATTTTGATAAAGAAATTTAAATTATCGTTGTTTTCAGGTTTGTATGATAGATTTATTCCTAAAGATTTAATCGGTTCTTTATGAGATTCAAAACCTATAGAGGTTTAGTTTCATTATTTTTAGCTGAACCAATCCACATTGCTTTCGTTTTTTTCTTATTTAATTTAAGACCTGAAATGGCACTAAAATTATTTATAACATTCATGTTTTCTTTAAGCGCATTAATATCACCACAGATGAGTGTAGTATCATCTGCAAACTGACTTATTTTGGCTTCCGTTGATTGCGGTAATTTTATTCCTCGGCATTCCGGGGACTGCCTTACCTTTTGAGCCATTACCTCTACACCTAAAACAAATAGTAAAGGGCTTAAGGGGCATCCTTGTCGAACGCCTCTAGAGACTTTGAAGTAATTAGTCGAATAGCCTCCATTTAAGACCGCACTTTCTACATCACTGTATACGTATAATACGGAGATCCATTTCCTAATAACTTGACCAAAATTAAAACGTTTAAGCACATTCTGAAAAAAGGGCCATTCTATAGTATCAAATGCCTTTTCGAAATCGATAAATAATAGGATCCCTAGTATTTTTTTGATATCCGTATATTCCAATATATCCTCTAGTAATTTTGTCCAATGTATCTTCCTTTAATGAATCCTGTTTGATCTGAATGAAATCAATGTCGGCAATACTGATTCAATTCTCTTAGCAATTACTTTAGCGAGAATCTTATAATCTACATTAAGCAGAGTAATTGGGCGCCAGTTGGATAAAGTAGTTAAATTATTTTCGTCTTTTGGGATTAGTGAAATGATTCCCCTTTTTTGTGATACAGATAATTGTCCATTTTTGAACCCTACATTAAAAGATTCTAAAAGCGCATTACCTAAGAGGTCAAAAAAGGCTTCATAAAACTCACCGGGAGTTTTGTCATTTTGCAAACCATTTAAGGCGTGCCACACCTCATCAATACTAATTTCACCTTCTAATTCTTGCTTCTCTTGTTCCTCTAGAGAGGGTAGATTCAAATCTTCTACAAATCTTTGAAAACTTTCTAGTGTATCATTTTCTTCAAAGCTTGTTTTGTACAACTGATTATAGTGATTTTCTATTTCTTTGTTAACTTGTTTAAAATCTGATACAAATTTATCTTCTCCGATTTTTAATTGTGAAATAATCTTCTTCTCATATCTTGTTTTCTCAAGGTTAAAGAAATATTTCGTTGGTTTTTGTCCCTTCTCAGTCCATCTTGCTTTAGATCTAAAGATTGCTCCTCTGCCTTTTTCTTCTTTATTCCATAAACATTTTGGATTCGAAATCTATTTTTTAATGCTTCTGAATTTTGATATGACGTAAGTGAAAACCAAGAATACTTCAACTCGTGAAATCCCTTCCCTTTTATATACCTCCAGCCGCACGGTAAAGTTATGCGAAAACAATCTCTTGCCAAGTATCTCAAGTTTCCTATTCACAAATTTTTCAGAAATAAAATTTGACAAATTATTTGCCGTCAGATTCCATTTTTTCCCAAACAAACACTGGATTAATTAGGATTGACTTATGTAATTAGCCCTTTTTTCTTTCCATTTTCCACTTGATTGTAAATTAGTATTGAAAACCCCATGTCGGGATACAGTGGAACACCGTTAATACGGTCACCAACGGGCCATGAAAATTTGGCCGTATTAACGGGGTGGCCGTATTAACGGGGTAGGGTCAAATTTCATGACTGGTTTATGTTTCTTTTTCATGACAGGAAAGTAAATTGCTGTTTGATTACGTTAACGACAGAGGTCAATGACATGACAAGTTACAGGCGTTGTGAATACATACAGTATTGTTTCTCAAGTACTGTACAGTATTTGGTTTGTTTGGTCAATAATTAATGCGTATTTGGTTCGAGTGGCCGTATTAACGGGGTAAAATTATAAAGGATTATACAGGTTGGGATTTCAGAATGTGGCCGTTGGCCGTATTAACGGGGTGGCCGCATTAACGGGGTTTTATTATAAGAAAAAAAGTGACCGTAATAACGAGGTGACCGTATTAAGGAGGTGACCGTTAGGCGGGGTTCCACTGTATACCAATAAACTTATTGTATTGTGTTGATTTCGATCGTGACCTGTTTATGGCAGATTTAGTCTATTAGCCCATTCGCAAAAATAATTCCCTGCACATTAAAACAACTGATAAACACTACTATAAAAGGTTAACAAACATAAAAAAACACGAGAACACTTTAATAGACATGTTTCGGCTTTCCTTATGCCATCTTCAGTTAAATGAGAATTTTTAAAACGATGCTCTACTTTGTAGATATAGTATAATAGGCAACTACAAAGTTGTTCGTGTTTTCTAAGTTTGCTATCATTTTACTGCTAACAAGACGATATGGTACTCAAAAAGCAATTCCACAATTTTATTGTTCTTGAAGAACGGCGTGAAAAACTAAAGTACACTAAACACAACCTAACAAAAGAAAATGATTTTCTGCAAAATGACAAGAGTCCTCTCTCTCCTTGGCGCCTGGACGACTAAGATGGCGCAAGAGTCTCGAAGAATTTTCAAGCAAAACTACTGTTCTACAGCACACCACAGCATTTAAAGGCAACATGAGGGTGTGGTGATATCCCCTGAAAGTTACAAACACGTTTGTCCCAGAGGCATCTGAATGGGAAGGCAGTCAAATGTGTCGTATTGGTAATAGAGCGGTTTTCAAGCAAGTGTCGTAAAACCAAAACCAAAGTAATTACACTGACCAATCACAACAGACTCAGACAATCCAATGAACCAATCAGAACGCGAAGCAAATACAGGTAGCCGGCGCCAAGCGCGGGAAAATGTGTGCGAACAAAGTCACGATTGGTCTTTCTTCTAATTGCTTGAGAAAGTGGAGCGTGATTTTTTTTAGCCAATCACAAAGCGTAGCAATGCAAAACCAAAGTAACTGCGAAATTAGTTTCGATACTCAATTTCAAACCGCTGAGAAGTATTCTAGTAACTTGGGAAAACAGAAAGGGCATTTTCACGACAAAGGACTTTTGAGGAACGAAAATTTCATGATTAACGAAGGACCGATACCCACATTCGGTTAGTGCTCGTTTGGTTGTTAATCAAAATGTCAAATTAATTTCAAGGAACTGTTGCTTTTTTGCCAAAACTGTGCTATAACGACCCTCAATCAAACAAAAAATGCCAAAGGAAAACGTCACGTAAATAACTGTTCACACAACGCCTTGTTTTTCCAAACTAGTAACTGAACAGTGAACACTGAAATGAGCTAGCGATTAATTGCAGTTGACGCCAAAACAAACGCTGTGAAAAAATCAAAAACTGCCAAGTGGCAGATAACACAGGTGAACTCAAAATAATTGAAAAATTTACCTTTCAAATGGATCGCTATATCCAGTAGTAAATGGCAACACTGACAACCGACAAACATTTCAACTACCTATTTCCCAATCAGAGCCTCAAAGAGGACTATAGCTGGAATAATTACCACCAACCTAGTCCCCAAGGCCTTTTCTGGCCCACCACTTTGAAAGCGGACAAGTCCCTGGATGCGAGGTTGAACTACTTGAAAGGAAAATACATTTTTAGTGGAACTGGAAGAGAGAACTCTGACAATATACATATATGAATACTTTAAACGATACGCACAAAATATACACAAGATTTTTGAATACCATTCTGTGGCCCTTTGAGGGGGGTGAAACCTAAGTTCTATTGATTACATTTTAAAACCGATGGTTTTAAGTGAAAAGACGATGCAAATGTCTGTTTGTCTGAGCGTGACGCCCCATAAAATATTGCTGATTATTAACGTGTTAACTCCACTGTCACGTGCTTGTTGGCGAGTGCACCATTTGTTGTTTATGGACTCAAAAAATGATTAAATGAATATGGACATGTAGGTGACATTGAAGAAGGTGCAACTCATCTTGCAGGCTTTTAAATTGTGTTCCACTGCATACTAGCGCACTTCTCGCACTGTACTTGTTAAAAAATTGTTTTAAACTCCATAAAATAATTCCATTGCGTTACATTCAGCAGTCCATTAAATGGATTGCGTGACAAAGGATCACTTGTCACTCATGTCACGATTATCTTGCTAGCGGGCATATGGATGGAAGGCTGTTCTGGTGTATGTCAATATTGGTCCAAAAGCACTAGCTCGATCTGAAGGGCAAAAGAAACAATGAGTGAACTGAAAAGCAGTTACTTGCTTGTCGTGCAACCAGTGGTGTCACGCAGTTAGCGTTGTACATGTACGTAACGCGACTAATTTATGCAGCAGTAAAGTATTGTATCAAATGTATCTACTGTTGTCACAGTAAATGTTGGCACTCACTTAGCCTTGTATCACAGTGTGTTGTGTCACACAACTAGTTTTGTAACACAATGAATGTTGTCATACGATTAGTCTTGTGTCACAGTGTTTTGTGTCACACAACTATTGTTGTCACACTGGGTTTTTACAGAGCTCGTGTCACACAATGAGTTGTGTCACAGTATACTGTTGTCATGCAGATGATGCTGTATCACATAGGTCGTTCGTCGCTGAGTGGAATTTGTGTGGTCACGCAACTAGTCTTGTGTGACATGGTGAGTTGTGTCATGCAACTAGTATTGTGTCACATAATGAATACTGTGTCACACAGAGAATGTTGAGTCACAGTGGTTGTTGTGTCAGGCAAGCAGTCTTGATCAATCAATATTACTGGTTGCTTGACAAGCTAATTAAAACTAAATGAAGTTGAGTTGACTGGGGTAAGTGTAGAAGAATTTGTAGTGCAAAGAAAAAGGTTACTTCATGTATGCTTTTCCACAAGTTGCCAACTCATCGAGTACTGCTTGTTTTGTCACTGATTACTAGTTTTTTTTTATAACTGCTACAAAAGTCACACCTTTTATTTAATAAGCAACTACAAAACTTGGATACCAACTGGCATTTGTGTAAAAAAAAACAACTGCAAAATGAAATAATATCATAAGCTATCAGTGCAGTTAAATCGATTAAAAATAAAACTCTTTTGGAACAATATACCTGGAACAGAAGGGTTCACAAAAGGATTAGACCAAGCAGAATAAATAAAAGGCATTTACGTTTACCATAAATTTTTCTAAAATGCGCTACTGAAATCATGTCAAAAGAGAGCATCTCAATTCTGTCAACTCATCTCGTTCTTGACTGTAACTAACTTGGAAAACTGACGTTGGACGTGTTATGAAGTTTGCACAATGTAGTATTCTTTATCGTTATATTGCCGAGGTAAACAAGAGCAGAAAAACATTGCCATTGTAAACTTAACAATCAATGTAATAATAAGAATTCTCCCAATCACAAATGAAACAAAATGTATCAAAAGTACAATAAATTATGAGAACTTTTAAAATCATCAACAAACATAGGCTAAGTTTGCAAACACTTTTGTTCTAAATAAAATACAATAATTACTGTTTCAAATGTGGCATATTACATTACATTTAATAACACTGTTCAACAATATAGGTTAAAGCTTATCATTAAGGTTTTTAAACGACGAGGTCAGTGTTAAATTGGTTACAAGTGATAACATTTCCATTCTTTAACATGTATTAGTTCCCCCTTTAATTTACAGTGCATAGTTACTTTGCTACCTCTATCCGAGCATCTGAATCATTAAAAATATCCTATCTAAATCTTGAGCCAACCATACAACTCTGCGTGCTTTAATGTGTGTTTAAAACAAGCGAGTCTTACTCTAATGGCGGGAAAACAACAAACAACAACACAGATTAACACTTCAATGTGGACTTGTCCAATTGTATGTAATAAGTTAGTTACTTGACAACAACAAATTAAAGACACAGCATTGTTAGGCTGGCCATGTTTAATGTGCACAGTTTATTTAACCAGCGTGAACTTAACAGCTTTAGTTAGAACATTAAGTTGCTTTGTTGGTTGACTTTGGTTTAACAGCATGGCTCAACTCGGACTGTACAGCGGGTGGGCTTACCTGGCACCCGGACTTGCTCTTGTCAAAGGGTGCGTAACAAGGAGCGACCACTGTCATCTCTGTCCATGACACCACTTCCCTGCTGCGGGATTGAGGAGCCAATCAGATCACTTGCATCTGTCATGTGATGAAGGGTCAGCGACTAATGTAGAAACTGCTGCCCCCAGTACAACTTGGCAACCGACTAACAAAGTTTGTAACTGTTACAATAAATAGGGCCCTTACAACATACTTAAAATGGTTTTAGAATGCATCACAAGTTGAAAATAGTTGCATTATTTAAGTTACACAACAAGTCTATTCGCATAAGACTACCAAAATAACAGTTACATGTACAACTGACTTAAAGCCAAAACTAAACAGGAAACATTAAAGTACTCGTCACAATTATTCTTGGTGTCTTTGAGCTCGACCTTATACTAAAATAATGATTACAATTATTAAAAGGTGTACATCTATATAATCATGCAGTAACTTAACCAACTAACAAACTATTAATACCCTTTGCTATTTATTGTAAATGATAAAACACATCCAAAAACTATGGTTTACAGCACTGTGGACTTCAAAACTACATGAATCTAACCAAGAAGACACAAACCTATTAATTAACCCTTAATTAAAGATTTCTAGTTATTTCAAAGTATGAATTTATACACTGTTAGTGCATATATCATACACCAGAACATGAATGCAAACGGTGAGGCAAGTGTCTTAAACATCGAGAAGCAAACAGAACTTATTCTGTACAACAGATTACCCTGCTCAAGAAAAAAACTTCACTTACAATAAATCAAGACAGATTATCTTTATAGTTATGCAATGTTCTCTTTGGTTCTTGCATCAGATTTGGAAAATGAGCAATTCTAACACTGTAAGCCAGATCTACGGAACACTACACTAAAAGTTCTATTTCTTTTTTTTTCTTGACATAATCCCCTTACTTAAAAGTACTACTTTTTATTGGTTTTATTATTTTTGAAATGGAATGTTGCAAGTAAATGCATGTAATAATTACATGTACATGCATTAATTTTACGATTATTACTAATTAATGCAATACTGTTACCATCAGTACGGAAAATTTATGCAAATTATTTTAAATCAGCTTAATTTCATTTACCACTGGCCAGAAGAGAAAAAGAAAACTGCAGCGACAGAAATTGACCTCATACTAAAGAGCATGGAAGCATTTGAGAAATAAAAACTTAATGACAACTACTGATCTTGAAAAAAACAAAATATGATTCTACAGGTAATAATGGCATTTGCAAAGGATTCTATGTAAAATGCCATCCTTTTTAACCTTTTCTATTGGACATTCAATGCCCCCACTTCCACACCACCTTCGTTACTCAATCACTGGGCCATTTTTAAATGCTTTTCTTCACAGCATATACCGTACCACTAAATAACTAAACTAAAAGGTGACTTTCAACAGCGCTCATTAATTTAAATCTGCTGTTATTCTAAAGCTTTCAAACAAGATAGAAATAGCATCAAACTCAGAAAAAAAATCCGAGTTCCAGATGGGATTTGAACCTACGACCCACGGATTTTTTTCCGAGTTTGATGCTATTTCTATCTTATTTGAATTCTTAATTACTCACTTTGGAGGTTATTCCAAAGCTGCCATTGCAATGACGTGAAATTATGTGTTGGTAATGCTTCCAGAAATGCTTTGAGCCTTAAAACGATATTGAAAATTCTACTGAATGCATATACCAATTAAACACAAATTGAAACTTACGTCTAATAAATATCACATGTGACAAAACCTTGCTGAAACGTTGTAAGTCTTAACCACAATGCTTTTAGTGGTAACTAAAATGTGCGCACTATCAAGAATTCACGTAAATTAATAAATGATTTAGGGATGAAAAACTCTAATTAAAGTATTTAAGATACCAGCTGTTGAACTGAATCACCAAAAGGCCACAATCTTGGAACTTTTCCACCCTGGTGACACATTCTTACAATGTTGACAAAATTTTCAGAATTTTTAAGGCCTTTTCTTTGTCAAAACTTTTAAATCTTTTAAGTTCTTTCGTCCTCTGTACGAATCAATATACAAGGTATCATCGGAAATAAAATAACATATCTTATAAACGATCTATATAATAAACACAACCACAAAAATGTACATTGGCTAATAAATTTCAACATCTTCAAAAATACAGTACAAATACAAAAACTGTGCAGGACTCAGCACAGAACTTCTTCTTGCTTTGCAAGACTTGTTATATATGATAGATATAATGCTCTCTTCTATCTAAACCCTTCCAGCCACAACAGCATTCAGAATTCTTATTCTCCTAATAAAATACCAAAAACATATCAACAATACCCGGTGCATAACTTGCAAAAATAAAGGAGCTGTATAACTTACCAATAAGTTCTGAAAGCAACATTTACCAATCTTAAAGTAACGACTTCTCATCTGAATGCCAAGATAAAATTTGGCATTTGATCAACAAAAAACTTTGAAGGAGCAAACTGAACAGACCCGAAAAGTTTCAATTTCCTTAGTTTTTCGTTTGCTGTCAAATTTGTGCACATGAGCTTTTTACTAACATGTAGCAACCACTAGAATACAGCAACTCCTGCTTAGAAACTTTCAGAACATTACAGCAATCAGACAAGTTCTCCTGACTTAAATACTACAAAATGTACTGCGACCACAAAGGAGAATTCACTTGTTGATACTGGGATGAAAGGGTTAAATAAGAGCTCGTGTTGATCAACGAATGCTGATGTTCAGTCTATGTACACAACGAATGGATAACATTTTAATTCTACAACCACAAGCATTGGTGACTTCCTATGCTGTGAAACACTTCTGATCTGTAGATATACTGTGATTCTTTAAAACCAACCTTTAAGTTGACAGACTGGATCATGTTTTGTTTCACAACGTTTGGACTTGCTGTTGTATTTAAAGCACAGGTTAGGAAATAATGCAGACAAAAGCAAAAATAATAAAGCAGTTAGTTTCTAAAGAAAATGTGCTGCTGAGTTGGCGAGGGACTCGTACATGAATTTTGGTTTTATCAACTGAGTTGATAACTCAGGCAAATTAGCCACCGTAACAAGATTGAAAAGCTGATGTTTCGAGTGCTACATGTGGACCTGTGTCAGAGCGAATCCACTCTGACTTTAATCTTTAATTAAATCTGATGAAGAGCTAGTGAACCAAACATAGGCTTTTGTATGTATTTGATTACGGTGACCAATTCACCTTTAATTATCAACTCAATTAATAAAACTAAATTTTCAGACAAATTCAATCTTGAAAGGAAATCAATGTGTAAAGATGTCTCCAAATAAGAACGCGAGGTGCCAGCAGGAGTTGCCAAAATTTGAAATATTTGTTCTCGTTTGCCCTGAAATCCCCATACACTGTTACTAGGTGACTCTTGTGTACTCTAATTGAATTTGAAACAGCTTAAATATGTCTTGAGAGTTATAATGATCAAAGATGACCTTGTCTTTCAGTATAATCACACATCCAAATCCTGGCAGACCTTCTCCAGAACTCTCATCGTCATTTGGCCAGGGCCAACGATAGCTGCTGGAAGTTTAGGAAGTGCGTACTCTAGTCCAACTTCCATCTTTCAACTCTCAGCAACTCACGTTCTTGTTTGGCTGTGTAAATTTATGAGAATATTCAGAAGTAATGGGCATAACACCATCACTAATTAAACTTACAATAAGCAATTTTGTAAATAGCAGAATTTAGCTTTAAAAACAGGCAATGTCCAAAAGTTGTGAACTGTTGTTTTACATGTGAATCCAGTGTTGACCATCTGACCCTTAATTCCATCAAAACAATCTTGACTCAAGAGTAACACTAGTTAGCAGCTTTCCAAAAACTGTTGTAAACATCTGACTTAACAGACAGAAATCTTGTTAGGCAACCACTTACAGGTCTGTCTGTGCTAAAAATGATGATAACTTTCTCCGTATAAAGCAGATTGCTCATTTTGAATCAGGTTGAGTTCAAGTTTCATACCACATCGATGTATGAAAGTTCTACAAAATGATTCTTACACTTACTTCTTTCTCTTGTTTGAACCCTTTAAGCCCCAATTGTGATCAGCACCAAATTTCTCCTTAATCAATCAGAGATGTCATGAGAATTAAGGACAAGATCAGCCAAGATAAATTCTCTTGATATTTTCATGACATCTCCCCACTACTTGTTTTAGAAATGTATGGGAACAAGTAAGGAGAGTTTGTATTTTGATATCAATTGGGAATTAAAGGCTTTACATGTCCAAGACAAAAACCAGACCACAATTTGATTACAGTCACGAGAAAGCTGCTTTAAAAGTCACTACTCAACCCTTAAAGCCCCAATGTTGATTTTCAACTAATTTATTCTTGAAGTTTCACTGCCTGTTTAACATACATACAGGTCATGACCACCAAAAAAAATGTCTCTAAGTTTAAACAACTTCCCCCAACTGTTACCATAAATAGGTAAAGTTGAGTGAGAACTGCAAAACTGCTTAAATATTAAATTGGGGCTTCCAGGGTTAACACTCAAGTCTTCCAAACAAGTTCTGATTGATGCATTCTTGACTAAAATCACTAAATAACAGCAATATATATGAAAACAAAAATAAAACTGATATTCAAAAGTACTTAACTATCACCTACATGGACATTGTACACCTATTACCTACACAATAATTATTGTGTGGAATAATACATTAAATAATGTTTCCAACAAATCCTATTCATTTTCTATAAAATATAACATGAATTCATGAAAGCGTAAACTTCTGTCTTGAAAGTTCAAACTTCTATGATAACAGCGGTATGCTGTTTGTTTGTGTATACGTACAAATTTGTAATTTTCTGGGACATTTAAAGGTTGGAGACTTGAAAGAATGATCTCTGCGATCATTAATAGGCCCCAGCAATTCCTTACGCCATAAAGTTATGGCTGAAATGATCAATACATGACACAAAATTGCATTGGTGAAACAATGATGAAGAAGGCTGGGGTCATGCTATTCCTCTCACATCTTACATATTTTTCAAACTGTGTTTAAAACAGTGAACGAATCAAGCTCCAACCCAACTTCACATCCCAGAGTTGTACATTTAAACCTCAAAAAATATAATTCTCATCTGTCTGTTTCTTTTCCTGTATAAATACATGCAGAATTGAAAGCAATGATGGCAGCCTATCAAGAAAAAAATTCAATTCTACTTCTGACTAAAATTAACTCCTTCACGAGTGTCACTGAAAGTGTTAATTTAAAATAGTCAAATAAAATGTTCATTCTTCACCAAAATCTCTCAGAAATCAATTCAAATCAATCAGTTATTCCATGTAAATAATATTATTATTATGACAACAACTACGTAACAGAAAGTCAGCCACATTCTTTTGCCATCATTGTGCATTCAACACTTCCTTATTCTGCACTCCCGGCATACCTGGATAACGAATATCTCTTCCTGCACCATAAGGATAAGGGTATCCTCCTCCGGGGTACTCTGAGGCCGTGGCGGCAAATGTCCCGGGGGAGTACCCTGGGTAGCCTGGGAGACCAGGGTAGGAGGCGGGGTACACGGCTGGGTCATATGCTGCAGATGTACCAAATGCCGCCCCATAAAGAGCTGCAGCATATGTTGGGTTGTAGGCTGCTGCTGTGAGGCTGAGTCCTGCAGCTCCGGCTCCTGTACCGGTGCGAAAAGGACCTTTCAAGTCAAAATGTTACATTAAAGTTTCATTAAAGCATGCTGTTATTGCCTGGATTTTTAAGCCTTATGTGGTGGCTGTGAATAAGGGGTTGATCATGACTGCTTTTGGAGTCAATCAAAAGGTTGGCTTAAAACAGTCTTGATCTCTTCTTAGACAAATTTAGACGTTACTCTGTAGATATTGTCTTCCACCATCCAAGTGAATAAAGGAGTATCAGCCAGCCACAAGACAAACTGGAAAAAGTGCTGTTGGGCAGAGGGGAGGGGATGGGAGGGGGGTACCATCCAAGGGGTAAGGAACTGCCCAAGTTGCATCATGCTATCACAAAAAACAGAGCTCAGTGCTGGCCATAAAGAACATCTAGATTGTTCAATGTGCAATGTAAAACATCTATCATGTTAATAAATAAAGAAAGATGGTAATTGAAATGAGAAAGCTGTAATGTCCATCATGTAAAGAGAGTGGGAAAAAGAAAAATATATGAGTTCCCGATAGGATTCAAGCCGATGACCCCCCGCACACTGGTCGGATGCTAGTCTAACCACTGAGCTATAAGAGAGTCGTGGCAAGTAAGTATATGGCCTACTATGCCACAAGTCTCTTATAAAGCTCTCAGTGGTTAGAGCATCTGATCATTGTGCGGAGGGTCATAGGTTCAAATCCAGATGGGGACTTTGCTTTTTTTCTTTCTCCCATGCTTGTGACATGATAATATGCACTTATTGACTGAGTGGGAAGGCCGGACAGGAAAATATTTGGCGAGGTCATGGACAATTGTAATCATGAGTGTAAGATGCACATGGAATATGTGCACGGTCATTATAAGACTTGCCGATGCAAGCTAAATCTGCAAATTTCTGCAAAACGACCTTGTTTCACCAAACTCGTTACCATTGTTTTGGAACCCCCACATGCTTAACAAGTGTAGGGAGCAACTTAGTGCAAGTCTAAATCTAGATCTTTTAATAACTCAAATGACCCCCTCACTGAAATCATAGGTTCTCCCCTGCTTTACAGTTTTGCATTTCACCTGATGAAACTATTGGGGCTCTACTGTATGGTGCATTTACCTCTACTTAAACCAGTCACTGCTCTCCCTCTGCCAGGTACCACTCCAAAAGCTGTGGCTGCGGCTGAATCATAACAAAGTTTTAAGGTAAGATACAGCCACACGTAACGCACAGGCAGTTAAGCTGTCAGTCGAATAGTCAAACCATTTAACCTTATTTAGCCTTGTTTTTTTTTCCCCGAAACTCCTAAGGGGGGGATATGTGGCCCCCTTTGTAACTTCAAGAGCATTAAAGCAATGACAATGAATCTTGGATGGTATATCTAGTATGTCCAAAACTGTTTTCTTTGATGTCTGTCAAATGGAATGACAATGTCAAATTTTGTGGGTTTTGCACAGCTGCCATCTTGGATTTCTCTATTTCTCAAAAACCTCAGAAAACCGTCCAAATTGACTAAAAAATGCCACATAATTTTCTTCTTTTTCCTGCACCTTATCAGAATGACTATTTGCCAAACCAGTATTCTGACACTCTTACTAAAGGAGGTAAAGTGTCGAGAGTATCGTCCTGGCATGCTCTCACCTATAGTGGGTATCATGCCTCTACCGGCCACGGCAGCTCTCAGTGCTGCCTGTTGCTGCTGTACCTCCTTTGGAAGAGCTCGTTTAACTTCAACCTGGAAGAAAAAAATTATCAATGATCAGCCTTCTCAAAATGTTTTCATAGACTATGTTCGGCTTGACTGTAGGATTAGGCTAGGGTGTCATATGACAAAGCACACAGTACAATTAGGACTGTGCTCTAGCAGTGCCCAGGTGCCATAAGTGACTAACTTTTTTCTTCAGGTGACATAATTTTTGCACATACATTTAGCTAGCTTGCGTAGCAGGCGTCGGGGAGAAAGGAACTGGGGAGAGAGGGAAATGACACCTGCAACAAAGACCCCATTTGTTCATTTCTGCGATCGCTAGCGGCCACAAATTCTGATTGGCTAATTCACGCTGGGCGGTAAACAAAGTAAATTCCCACGTGAAGTCATCCATGCGTAAAAGTGCGTGCCAGTTTCTGATTGGTGAACGTATTGACAGTTGACATAATTCGACTACAAGGAAATCGGTGGGCGTAATGCGAATAGCCCGGTTCTTATAGCAGGCGTTCTTTCCCTTCTCCTCCTTTCCTTTTTTCGCGCCCCTCCCTCCCTGTTTACGCCTGCCACACAGGCTAACATTTAGCTTAACTGCTGGGCACTCTAAGCTTTATAGAGAGGATGTGAAAAAAGCTTTCTAGTCTATAAAGACAGAAAAGCAAGAAACAATGTGGATAAAAGTTTATTGTCTAAGGAAACAACACTATGGCAAGAAGTAGCTTGTTTTGAACCAATATTGAGTCTTTCGAGCTGAAGAGTCAATATGTTAACTAGTGACACTGCATGCACATCCTATATATACCCACCAACTTTTCCTAAGTCAAATGCGTGTGATTTTCGCATCCACATTACCCGAATTTCGGAAAAATTTCCGACAACTTCCCAAACATTGCCGAAGACGTTCCAACGACTTTCGAACATTGCCATAGATTCCCGAAGATGTTCCGATGATTTCCGAAGGTTGCCGAATGTCGCAGTGCTCATAAAGCTCGGCGCAATCTTGCAAAAATAGCGCTTATCTTGACAAGATCACGCACTTCTTGGCAAGATTTAGCGCCATTAACTGGACTATTTTGGGTGGAAATTGAATTCAATTTTTCACGTTAATGGTTAATGAACAAGTAGTCCGGAACTGTGAGTCGGGCGTGTAAAATTGTCCTGTATGCATGTGATTGATGTTTTTGATTGGCAGGCGTGTGACACACACATAATGTCTGTGAGTTGGTAGGTATAACATCCCTCCACATCTGTGCTGAGACAAAATTCACAAATAATGGATTGATAAATTGCCTTGGTGATTTATGTTAAAACTGGCAGTAGGAATATCTCACCTTATTCCCATCAACATGATGGAACTGTAATTCACAAATCTTGTCTACAGTGTCTTCAGAATCGAAGGAAACAAAACAGAATCCTGCAAGAAAAATTCGGGCCCCTTTTTAATTACCTTTCAATCCTCTTTTTAATCTGCAAACTTGTCATGAAAAGACTGAAAATTTGACTAAAAAACTTGAAAAGAAAATGCAAAATAATCACAACACAAAACTCTTTGCTTAATTATGGTCAGCAGTCGGTAAAAGTGAAGAACAGCCCACGTCCACCGACTGTCGGCCAACTGTCAGCCGACAGATAACCAACAGTTTACCAACAGTTTACCGACAGGTTACCAACAGGTTACCGACAGGTTACCGACAGGTTACCGACAGTCGGCCAGAGAAAAAATACTTGACTGAAACCTACGACAAAACCCTCAGGAAAATAAATTAAAAGCAACAAAGTCTTTCCAAAAACTTACCGAAAGCGTAGAAAGCTTACCGTCAACACAGAAGTTCAAATTTTGAAAAAGAAAGGTACGATGTATAACCCCGAGTTTTGAAGTTCAAATTTTGAACGTAAGTCAGAAAATAGGCTCTACGAAATGTTAGCTAGATAGCTTTGCTTGTATCCATCGAATCATCCTGTATCAAAAAAAGAAACACTTTTGATCGCAGCTAAGTTCGTTGAGTCTTGGTAACCGTGCAAATTTTTGGAGCACATGGTTTTATTTAGCCTGGTTACAAAGGTTAACCAATTAAGATGGCCGCTTGTTTACAGACAAATTACAAAATGAGAGGGATTGGGGAAAAGTTATAAATTACAAAATGGCGGACAGGGCAACAATCGTGGAACGAGAAAGAAAGTGTCGATGGGAATTATGCTTAAGAAACTAGAAGGGTATGTGTTTAAGATTTATTTATATTATGTAAATCTCGAAGTACAGTACCGGACAGAAGTAACCTAACAGGGAACGCTTAGCAGAACGCGTTCCCCTTGGCGTTCCATTTTGCGTTCCCTTAGCGTTCCATTTTGCGTTCCCTTTGCGTTCCATTTTGCGTTCCCTTAGCGTTCCAGTTCAGTAAAATGGAACGCGTTCCCTTGTTTTCTTTCAGAACGCGTTCTTATCTACACTAACAGTGTGCAGTCTAGAGTCTGGAACGGCTTTGGTGCTGTCTGAAATATGCGAGACAAAAATATAATATATCACCATAACGTTAATTTGCACCAGTGCGGAAAAATCCGGTGGGAAAATTTACGTAGAAGACAATTATAAATGAATATAAATGTGGACAGACCAACAGTAAGTTTTTTCTTGCCATGCTTTAACAAACCACGAACTGGACGAAGCAAAAAACTTGTCATCCGACATTTAATTGACAGAGACCGAATGAGCTGATTCTGCGATCGAACTTGCTCGCATTTTGGAGTGGATCATTGATCATCTGAACAATTGTTGTTGTTTTTTTGTCAGGCTCAAAAATGTGATAAAATATAAATGGCTGAAGATCCTCAATAAAAAGTCCTAGCTTGCTTTTTCTTTGTTCCGATGTTCCTCCTTTTAATATTGTCCTGCAAAGGAATTCTTTAAAACGTTTCCGCAACAGTTTTCCCGTAAAAGTTTGTTGCGTGCAACATGTAATTTAATCGATGAAAACAACTTTCAATTGAATGTAAAAATAACATCTAACCAGAATAAAAGTGATTTCAGTCTTTATAATATCTTAAAGATGTGTTAAATTATTTTTTAATTTGTAATTTAGGCCGAGGCATGAAATGCATGAAATGTTTTTATGCAAATTTGTGTGAAATGTAATTTGATCTGGTGTTTTTCAAGCGCTTGAATCCTGTTGAATGTAAATAAAAACTTGACATTCACGAACGAAAAATGCATTTTCGTGAATGAAACCTTCTATCACTTGAATGAAAAAATTGTACCTGATAAAACTCTAATCAGATTTTGTGTTTTTTAAGTCTCCCTGATCTATTTGGTTTTTGAATGTTAAATTAACATGAATTAAAGCAAAAATATCTCTCTCAGTGCAGACAAGCTGAGCTGTAATTTATTTCAAGAACACATTGAGAACAGCCAATTCTAAACAGCAAAACATTTTCTTGGTCTTATATTCTCGGCTAGTAATAACTTTGGGGAATTGAAAACAACAGGACATTTTGAATTGAAATTTCGTCGCGTTAACATGAGTCATACGCAAATAGTCATGAATCAATGAATTTTGCGAATTTATTACCTTTCGCGGTGACCAAGTAAGCGAGTTCTCCGTCGTTTTTTAAGAGAGTTTGTATTTTATTTTGAGAACGCGTTCCCCTAAAAATTTGGAAGTTGTGTAGCGTTCCATTTTGCGTTCCCTTGGCGTTCCATTTTGCGTTCCCTTAGCGTTCCATTTTGCGTTCCCTTAGCGTTCCATTTTGCGTTCCCTAGCGTTCCTTCAAGTTCCAAGAACGCGTTCCCCTGTTAGGTTACTTCTGTCCGGTACTGTATTCATTACAATTTCAACTGACAGTCTACCGACAACTTACCGACAGATTACCAACAGTCGGCCAACTGTCGGCCGACTGTTGACCGACTGTCGGCCGATTGTCGGTGGAGGTGAGCTGTTCTTCACTTTTACCCAGCAGTCAATAAGTACTTCATATGATTCTACAAAATCTGTACTTTGACCACTGCCAAATAATGGCCAGCAGTATATCAGTACTTCATGTAATTCTACACAATCTGTCCTTTTACCACTGTGCTCTATATCAGAAGTCCAGAAGTAAGAAAATCAGTTAAATCAGTGCATATATGTACCTCTTCTCTTATGTGTTAAGTGTTCTGTGACATACTCTATGTCTCTCACCTGCAATATAGGTAAAAATCTCAAGTATTTATATTTAACCATTTCAAGCCCAAGAGAAATTATCATTGAAAAAAAAAAAACAGTACTGCTCAAGAGTTTTTACTTAAATGGTCACTAAGTTGGATTTGATCCACAGACTTTCAAGTATAAACCTGTATTTAGACATGAACCAATACCAGACTCAAAAAATAATCCTTGACTCTGGGAATGAATACCTAATTTACATTGAAACCATGAAAGCCATGAATGCCAAAGATATGTCTGTAATGTTTACTGCGTTACTGCCAATTCATGACATTCAAAGACCCAGCAGATGAAAAGTTGTAATCTGTTGGACCGAGTCCCGAAACAGCATTTATTTCATTTTTTACTTTTACTTGTTTGTTAATAATTATTTTGCTTTCGTGATTTTTTTTATAAAAATAACAATGTGGATATACAGTAGCGCTAAATAGCCATCAACTGAAACTAGATATGACAGATTTTTCGTACTAGAAAAAGAACATTATTTGAACATGACATATAGATAGATAGATGCCTTTATTTTAAAACGATAAGTATTAAAGCTGTATGAGCTTGTGGGGTTGTTTACAATTAACTAAAAACTTAAAAACTAGGTATATACAGGGCGCGACAAAAGCGCTGTCCGATAGCCCGGGGCTAGTGAAGCGACCCGTCGGGCTAGTGTCTTTTTGTCGGAGTTTGCCCGACGGGCAAGCAATATTTGTTGCCTTTTCTCGTCATTAAGTTAAGAATTAAAATAAGAAGTGTGTAATAAACAGTTCTCTAGTGAAAGTGAATGTGAGGAACATTTTAAAAATGTAAGAAAATATCAACAGGGAACAAAAGAAATGGAATTGAATGATGCGTTTTCGTAAATAATTATAATGTACAGTAGTGGCCGTAATTGTGTTCTCACTCCTCTGCTTTTAGGTCTTTAATATTGCTGTTGTTTTCATTGTATTAAGTTCAAAGTAAACCAGTTAGGATCTGTCTTGTCGATTAAGACCGTTTTCTTTAAACAAGCTAGACAACTTGAACATTTGCCGATACAGTCGTTGCGTTTATAATTAATACTGGATAGATTGTTTTTTCCACGAACGGCAAATATTTTTGCCGTCTGCCGTTTGCCATTTCCATGGGAAAGTGAGTAGTTTCACGTTTCTCAAACTCATGAACATGTGAACTGACTTTGATTTTTCTAGTGGATTTATTTTACAATTCAAGGAAAAGTAAGGATAATAAACTGCAAGCTGCCGTTTGCCGTGTACGCGTAGAACGCCAAGACTTGCACACAAGTCGACTGCGAAGCCCCCGAGAGCGTGACGAAGTCGCGAGTCTCTGCCCGACCGACCACCCAAAACGAAAATACCAAAAACGGACTTTGCGAAAGTCTAGTAGAACGCCGTGCGTAATTCAATCTCTTGATACTCGCAAGCAACTCACGTAATATAAAATGTGTTAGTTTTGTTGTATCAAACTTCCGAAAAGGCTTGCAAGATATTTTATGTTATCTAAAGGCGAAAGCCGACTTCGAATAAGAGTACTAGTTTCATTGATCAATTGATCATCACTTTCATAACCAGCGCAAAAATAAGTTTTTCTCGTAGTTTATAATTTATTCCGCAACATTCCACCGTCAGAAGCGAACACAGTTGGAGATTTTTTGCCTCTTGGTGTAATATTCATCCCTTGTTTAAATTTGTTTGTTTTTAATAATTAATTTACTTTTGGGATAGCTCTTTAGAGCTCTGGGCTAGTAAACTAAAGTAGCAGCTTGCCCAAAGGGCAAGCTGATTTTTTCATTTTCATCCCACCCTGATATACAAAAATAACGTTTGGACTAAAATCAGCGATGCTTACAAATATAAAATTGTAAATATAAATTTAAGTATATACAAAGTCATCTTGTGCATGCATATGTGCATGAAACAAGCACATTATAAATTTTATTATCATAATAAATTAATTTCAACCTCTAGAGATGAAGAAAAGGGAGACTGTCAATTGAATTTACACACTCTGATTGGCTTACTTGCAAAAAAAGGTTGTTGGGTGCTCAGAGTAAGGCGCGTTGCACTGTAAAACAGGTTATGTTTTTGTAGCATGTGCACTATATTCTATTTTTTCTAAATAGTACTACTAACCAATAGTCACTATGTTGACTTACCACTGCATACTGTGAACCAAAGTAATCTCTAATCTGTTGGTCCGTAGTTTCTGGTTTAAGACCTCCCACAAATATTTTTTTTACTCGCAAATGAGGTGGCTGAATTTAAGCAGAGAAAACAATCATTCAAGATGGTTATTGCAATGATCTTTAACCCCATATACAAAAGACAACTCAAATGACCAACCACTCAAAATCCAAATCAAAAGACATTTTATCTTTCTTTAGTTTAATTTGTGCACCATATTTTGACTCGTACTGTACATACACCCTGTAATACAGTTAAACCTCCATGGCGACCACCTCTCCTAAGCGACCACTTTTCTAAAATACCAAATTGTTTCCAGTCAAATCACTATAGTCGAAACCTCTCGTAAGCGACCACCTCTCCTAAGTGCATGGCCACTTCTTCAAAATACATGTACCAAATTGTTTCCAGTCAAATCACTATAGTCGAAACCTCTTGTAAGCAACCACCTTTCCTAAGCGACCACTTTTCCAAAATACCAAATTGTTTCCAGTCAAATCACTACAGTTGAAATCTCTCGTAGGCGACCAGCTCTCCTAAGTGACCACCTTTCCAAAATACCAAATTGTTTCCAGTCAAATCACTATAGTCGAAACCTCTCGTAAGCGACCACCTTTCCTAAGCGACCCCTTTTCCAAACTACCAAATTGTTTCCAGTCAAATCACTATTGTCCAAACCTCCCAAACGAACACCTCTCCTAAGCGACCACTTTTCCAAAATACCAAATTTTTTCCAGTCAAATCACTAGTCCAAACTTCTCGTAAGCAACCAACTCTCGTAAGCAACCACGACCACTTTTAGGGCTGGTGATTTGAATTTTTCTATTGTAGTTTTGAACCTCTGGTAAGCGATCACTTGCCTAGATTTCACTACAGACGCAAAATAAATGTGTTACAGTAGAACTCCAAAACAATGAAAGTTTCGTCCCTTACATTCAAACTTCTATATAATAAAATAATGTTCGTTGATAGGTGCTTTGTACACTGAAATAACTACAGGTTCATGTCATTCAAAGTTTAGACCCCCCCCCCCCCCCCCCTTGTGGTCTGACCTGCCGTAAGTGCCCAGGGTACTCTCTAATATGAACTATACAGGGATGTGCAGCTGGACAGGGTATATGGTTTTTGGTCTTTTTGAACTGAACAGGGTATATAATATAATGCGAGTCTGTCCTAAACAGGGTATGGTTCCAGTTATGGTTACTTTGTCCTAGACAGGATCCCAAAATAGTGGGTGTTGTCAGTACACAGGGTAGGTATTTCCATTTCTTACTGTCACAAAATGGTAAGCACCTCATGTAATACAACACAGTCTAGATCCCTTTGACTTTCTGGGAGAATTGGGGTACAAAAACTCAGTCAAGAGTATTCACGATGGTCTAATTTCCTACTAATTGATCATTGTTGTTCACTTACTTAAATTAATCAGAAGAATACTCTAGATATCAATTTATATTGTGACCACTTCATTGATGACATGACTAACTTGAATGGGATGTATTGTAAAGGTTTAATAATATAATATATTGTGTTATATTTAGTATATTTATATTGTATTGTATATTGTTATTAATTATTGTACATATTACAAATTCCTATTTTTATACATTCATATCAACAGACCTTGTTTATAGGTGCTGCTGGCTTAGGATCAACCTATCAAATAAATAAACCAAACAAAGTATGAGTGATTATGTCAAATTTTACCACCTTGTTGCTAAAAAGAAGATTGGTCTAAAGGTACGTCTATTGAAAGCACTGCACCCACCAAAATACCACCCCTTTGCCCCACCAAAACAAAACTTACAGCAGCAGTAAAACATACATAACACATTCAGTAAGTATCTCTGGCAGCAGAAAGTACTAATTAAACTCTTCCCCAAAACTGATATAAATAGCAAATTTTAAATAAAATTATTATTATTTTGTCTACTCCACTTAACAACAGCTCTGAAAGTTCTACTTACAGTTTTTCCATCTAATAAATGAGGCCCTGCATGCTGCAAGACCTAAACACAAAACAATATATAAACAAATGTCATCCCACCTGACCTGTATTTACATGTATTAACTAAAGCAAGTTAAACATGGAGTGAGCCTATGTATACAACAGGAAAGGGCACGCCCATTGTGAAGTGCTGTGTTGAATAGTGCAGATGCTGACGTAATGGTCCCACAATAGTAAAACACAACGGAGAAATTCTGAACTGGTGTTTCCGAGCAACTGAGTAATTTGCATAGAAAAAAAATCCCCTTCCCCTGATCCAATGGTTTGGAGAAAATTCGAATTTTGCTGCTAAAATAATAGTTAGAAGAAACTTAACAAATCCATTTTACTTTATCTGGTGTATAAAGCGTACCAAGAACTAAAAAAAGCTGAATTTGGTAGTATTTTTAAAATTATCCAGATCGACATTGTCAGGGGTTGCTCATAAAAGAAATAGTTTTATTCAACTGTGAAACCAGCTCATGGGATTCAGAAGTAACAAATTTGGTCAGGAAAAACAAGTTATTTAAATCCCACAGGGATTAATTATTGACAGGCAGAACACCTTAGCCTTGTTATATATACATGTATACATGTAGGCTTGCTCTGTGTTTAAAGTCGTGCTAGTGCCACAGGTGAACCATGTGGTTATTCACATAATACATGTGTAAATTGCACTATCTGTATTTTTTCCTCCAGTTTTCTGAGTACAATATTTGCCTAAATTGCTAAATAGCTTGCACAGCTACTAGCAGGCAAAGAGTCAACCTTTTACTTAAGCCATAGTATCTACATACAAGTTGGGAGAAGTTAAGTCTTAAAGGTGGGTGATTGTACAATTTATTCACTTAACCTGTATGCACTAGACCACTATATAAAAATATTCTTCTGCTGTGATATCTTACGTTAACTTGTCCAACTTGTTTCCAAATTCTATTTTTGAAAATCATTATTCAGTCAAGAGAAAGTTAAACTTCATTACATGCGCTTTTCAGGAAACTAAATGAGCCAGCGCTCACCCATTGGGAAGGAAGAACCAGACCCAACTGAGTGGCAGAAATCAACCCTAGAGAAAAACTGTATCGCAGCAAACAAAAAAATGTTGTGTGTCGACATGTAAGTCACATGTTTATGAGTCAGTAACCTTATTTGAGTGCTAATCTCATAATCTTTTGATTGACATCTTAGGACACGTAAAAACCATCTGCCAGCATCTGCTAGATATATATAGCACTGAGCTTAAATTTTTGTTTTGAAAAATACTACAAAACAAAAATCATTTTGGCATCAAGAGATCAAAAGGACTGTTGATGATTTTTCTTTTGAATGGTCACACTTTATGATTCCGTCTACACTACAGATTCCAAAGGTTGATCGAGTCACCTACGGAATCATGAACAGTGCTATAGGGAAGTACTACACGTATACATGTACATGTGCTTTACTTCAGTGGTCATGCTGTAGCTGGGTTTCCCCCAGATTCAAAAGTACCAAAGGAAAGTGCTGCTTAGTAACTCATTTGAATGGTCACAAGGCAGGATACAACATTAGAACCACACTATGTTTACACAATGCTATCTCTGATTCCTGGAGAGAAGGGATAAATGACCAAGTTTCAAATAAACTGCATCATCAACGTTGTGGTATTAAAAAATTAACAAGTTTAAACAAAACCTAGCAGAACTTTTATATTATCTAATATTGTGGATAAGCGCTCATTAATTGATGAGTTGTCAAAAAACCTGGGGGAGAATTTTCCATCTGCTCAGCAAATAATAAAAATAAAGTTTTGCTAAGATATTGATGACATTTAACTTCCTTGTGTTTAGCCATATTGTAATACATGCAAGCATTACCTTTATAATTAACTACAGTGTTTCTATAATAACCAAACAACACATTTACTGCATGGAAAAGAATAAAACCAGGCTATTTATAAATAGTTCAATACTGCTGCTAAATTCTGTGAACCTTGTGCGTGACCAGAATTAACACAAAATGTGGGTGGGACAAGATGGCAGAGATAATACAATATGAAACATCTTTTAACCCCTACAATAATTATTGAATAACTACTGCGGTGTAACAAATACTATGTGTACATGCATTCTATCTGTGTTTTCCATTTTCTATGCCAGTTTCCCAGTTGACTTCATTTTCAATCTCAAGAGTTCACACTAATAACAGACATTTTTGACATAATTTCTCTTTTCAGGCAGCTATATGATAATGAAATCAATATTGAACTGTTTGTCACAAAGTAAAATAAAATAATACAACGAAAATAAAACATAAAATTTTTGTTTAGTAAATGAATATTATCTATATATGATAACAAATTAGCGTAAAATACTTCTTGGGTGCAAACAAATTAATGCTACTGCAGTTTGTCATTAACATGTAAATTAATATATATTTTTTAAATTAATTCACAAATGGCACAGTCAAATGGTTTAATATCCTCGCACTTCCTTGTCGTGTAAACCAACTAGTTCTGTTTGTTTCATTTTAAACCCTAAAAAATGATTTTGGTGTTCTCTGGGCCTTTTTGCTTTTGAAGAGCTCATTTATTAAAAGGCTGATGGTAATATAATACAAGTAGCATTTAGTAGTTTCACCTGTTTTTGACAGTAATTGTTATTTTGCTCCAAAGGAAGACCATTTTGCAAGTAAAATGAGAGTTCACTATCAACGTCACAAGACCTAAATAAGTGCACTTTAAGTGCCTCTGAATGCCAGCAGCTCATCTTTATTAATAGCTTAGTTCAATGCACTTGTTTTTCATTTGGGTCATGCAACCAATTAGGACACCTTTACCATTGTAAGTCATGGATATTCATCAAAATATCTTATTTCTGGGTATATCACATTCCATAGGATACATCCATTTGGAGTTTTTTTGCCAGATAGGAAAGAGTCTAACAGTTTTTTCCAAAAATTCTGCACCATCAGAACTTATTCACTTATTATTCATAGATCAATATATTACCAGTAGGGTAGAGTCTGCTGATTGGTTGAGTCGTCACGGCTCTGTGACCAAGAGTGACAAGAATCATATCAACTTCGAAGAAGCAATACATGTCGTGATATGCTGTCGCCTGGTTACTGGTTAGCTGCCACTTAAAAATATTATCCCTCTGTCCCCCTCTCCGCCATTTTGAAATGAACCACCTGACTTACAGCGAAATAATTACCCGCTAAAGGTTTTGCTAATAACGATCCGAAGCGAAAACCTGCAAGCTACCGTTCAATAGTTTGAATAATAAGTTAAACCACTCTGAGCTCTTAACGCAACATTTAGCCCATTGTTTAAAGCTGTCCCATTATTTGGCAAAGAATTACCGTATGCGCGAGACTGATTTCGAAAATTGCACGCGTCCAATTAACAGAGTATTGTATATTCATAAACTACGTTACAAAAATTTAAGAGACAGGAACTTTACCGCGTTAGCCTGTTTTGGATCTTTAAACTGTACGAACGCGAAACCTCTGAAATGAAAGACAACAAACAATAAATTAGCTGAAGAACACGCTTGTTGGTTAATTACTACAGCGTGTCGCACGCTGAAACGGACGAAGAACGCAATTGGAAGATCACAAGCTTCACGATATTTTATCACTTTCAACCGTTGAAAGGAAATAGACCATTTTCGAGAAATATCAATCACATCTAGGACAGAAAATAAATGGAGGATATTCGATCAGACAAAACAACAAAATCCGGCGCCGCAAATTCAACATTGATGACCGTCTTTCCTTCTCGTTCGCACTGATCTATGGCGTGCTTTGGTGCATGCTCGTGTTTATACGAAAAAATTGACCGCGAAAATGGCCCGCTACAGGGGGGTGTTTATAGCGTGAATTAGTCACTGGTGGTCTGTTATAAAGCTGTTCTTTTTCTTGAATTGTTTAAGAAACGACAACAAACCAGCGTGCACTGTGAATCGGGCTTCAGTTTCGAGCTACTTAAAGTCAATTGCTTTATTTTCACAGGCCGACAAAAAACTTCACGTCTATTCTTTGGAGGCGCTAAGAACGTTAAATAGTTACACAAAGGACAACGTGTTTTGTCAAACGAAGCTGCGAAAACCAAAGCTGATTTATCTATACATTATAAATGTATATTCGAGACAGGCACGCACGTGGAGGAACACGACAAAAGAATATATTGTCGTTCCAAAAATTACAAATACAAGTGTACTTTCGGTGCTTAATTCAGTGAAGTCTCGGTGACATAACAAAACAAAAGTACAAATGCGCCACAAACCTTGAACGACCAGTTAGGGCATCCATCTTAATTTCCACACCGATAACTTCACCGAAACTGTTAAAATAGTCAGTCAGCGTTTCTGAAATTGAAAGGAATAAAATGTCATAAATAACACAGCTGGCTAGCTTGCCATAATACTTCCACTTGCGTGTTTTTAAACTAAAGGATAATTTTTAAAGCAGAAACATCAAGTTACCTTTGGTAGTTTCATAGCTAAGTCCGCCTACAAAGAGCTTGCTGTGAACGATAAACAACGAGAAAGGAAGTTATCAACTAAGCTAGACAAACGGACGCGACACGCATTTGGAACAACTTTCGTATACATGAAAGTGTTGTATGAAGCGTATAACCACAGTGTAAATTCACCAAAAATTAAACACACGCAAAACACAGCAGGAAAACTCCAGCATTACAACCAGTAAAATTCATGGCCCTTTGTGAGGCGCCGATAATAAGTTACAAATTATTTTCGTGTATAAATTTCGTGAATTTAGCACGTATATTGACAAACTTAGAAAGTCACATTTACCCTTCATCGTCTTCTTTGGTCATTCTCTTTTTGGCATCAGCCGCTTGGCTCGCGATACCGTTCACCATTTTGTTCGCCGCCATCACGCAGAATTCCTGAAGCGTTACAAGGCTGGGTTTTAACTTATAAACATCGCTTGCTAAAGGGAAGAAGCGTTAATTCGACCGCCATGAAGACCACTCTCTCAAAACTGAAAGCTCGAGGCGCCAAATACTCCAAATTCCGGTCTCAATCAAGAGCATGCTGGGAAAACCCGCAAAGTGGTCACGTGCAGATGAAAGGGCGCCGTCTGATTGGTTAAGAAAACCTCGACAACCGCGCGAATAAACAATCCCGGTTGCTGATTGGCTGAATCGCTCCAGACACTTGTTGACTCTTAATTTGACACTTGGGACGATCTATATGCTCACTTCATTCAGTTTTGATGCGTTCTCTTTTGACTAATTTTGGCATGTTTACATCATCGTGTAGAACACACGCGATCACGCACATGCATGTGGTTTCGCCGATTTGATTCGGAAAGTGCAAGGCAAATTGAAACACAAAAACGCTATCGCACCGTGTTTGCGTAACGCAAAAGGACAACAAATAGCCCGGTTACCAAACGTTCGATCCGGAAGCTACATTTTTTACCCGATTTAGTGTTTAGGGGTGCGCCCTCTTGGATTTATTTCTTCTAAAATTGAAGGAATTAAAACAATTTTTTCATGGGTTTGGCTTGTCGTGATGTCAAGCACAATTTGAAGAAGACCGGAAGTCGAATTCCTTCCACCGGAAATAGCAACAAAATTATATACCCTGCTTTTGCAGGCCAAAATATTACATTGTAACATTTTGAGTTATAAGGCTATTAATTTAAAAGGTTGGAACAGCGGCGCGGCTTCATGTACTGAATTGTTTAGAAATGGCCTCAAATACTGAGAAGAAAATCGCAAATGAGGAAAGAAATTAATAATAAACTTTAAGTGGAGCCAACTTAGCCTGCATAAAATTTAGTAACGCCAAGCAGTTTGGCTAGCTAGCTATCAAAAACATCAGTTTATAAGGTTATATTAAAATGGGTGATAGCATTCCTATCCAACCAGAAACGCCAGATTGGCTTTTAATGACGTGACGGATTTCATGGCAGCCCTTGCTATCGGTATTGATCTTAAACGGGCTACCATTTCTGTCAACACGATGATATATTGGGAAATAACTACGTTTTAACTTGGCTATGACAGAAATTTTCAATCTCTATTTCGAATGATCTAAACGTCCTATCGTACAGAGGTTAAAAGGCAAAATACATTTTTGTCTGCACGATCGTAAACAGGAATCGTTTCAAATTACCCTCAAGTTCAAGATAAACAAATTGCCTGCCGGATCTAGTGACGGTCTGGGAAACTATCAACCAGCCTCTTTCAGCGCTATTCTACAAAAAACTTGCATTGCCCTGTGGGCCGGTAAAGTTTATTTCCTAATGAAAGCAGATGTTATTTTTAGCTTCATCGACGGTAAATATTAGTAATTTTCAGTTTTGCTGTGGTGACTTTCAAAGCCTTTTTTGAAATCTTTATATTCTACGACTTGAATGCTTTTTATTTTGTTTTTGCCAAGTCAGCAACCCAACAGTATTACATGTAATAGCAAATTAAATTTTATAAATGAAAAATCGCGTGACACGTGGTTTTGGCGTGACACGACATAGTTATTTACCCAATTAGCGGTTTACGCGTACACCATGGTACGGCTACACGTAGGCTAATTATAACCAAAATGTTCATCTTTTTTTTTTACATCAAAAAATTCAAATAAAACACGTTTTTCATCATTATAAAACAAAAAAAAGTTCTAAGCGGACACAGCCACGACGTTTTGTAATGAAAATGAGAACTAAAAAAAACTCATTTTCTTTGAGAAGTTGTTGTCATGCAAAGTTCATTTTGAGACAGCTTTCAGAAGAAAGAAGATCAGATTGACCGAACAATGATTCCTTATCTCGTCTGCCTTTGAAAAGTTTGAAATGAAATCACCAGACAAGGGCTTCCACCTGCGGGAGTCAGACGCTCATATAATTTGTTATAGTAATGTCTAGTTTAGTCAGAGCCGACAGAGGAAATAATTCACATAAAAGTGAAGTTAATTTTAAATTCTTTCTCAATTGGATTCTCGTCAAAAATTGAGGAAATAGAAACGACGAAATTTGTCGCGGAGTGACATCTCCTGGAATAAAATCTTCGTGTAATAGTTGATATCATTTTGGTTTTATGTCTTGTTTTGTTTTTCTTGTATTTAAAATGCACCGCCTAAAAGTCTGACAAGTTTGGCATTTTCAACAACGCTTCAGCTGTTTGATGATGCCAGGTTTAAAGTTTCTTTAGAAAAGGCTACCAAGGGTTTAAGTTCGGAAGTGAATGAAATAATCCAAAACATTTAAGAACCAACACGGCGGGGTCACTGTGAAAAGTCATTTGGAATGGTCCGGTCTACTTTAGGATTTTATACAGGTAACCGCCATGATAACTAAATTTAAGAACCACCTTTACAACACAATAAACAGCATATGCACTGCAGAAAAGATCGATTGCTTTCATTTGATCGGTCGTTCTTTAGAATTTAATTCACAGACTTACTGAAAAATTATAACCACCAGATCAGAATACAGTAAAATAAAATCATAGTCAGTGCAATAGGAAAGTCGAAAGTATTGCTCAGACTTAATGATTTCAATCACAGACTCCAATATCAGAGCAACCTTTTACATCATAATAAACAGTATACAGTGTACTGCTCAGTAGCTTTCATTTGAATGGCCTGTGGTCATACTGCATAGCACCACAAAACTACTGAAGAACTGCTCAATAGCTTTCGTTTTGTCACACGGTATCAGTCTTTTAATAATAATGAGCACAAAAGTCTATAGTTTTATGACTTTTTAAATGGATATTAACACAGTTTAAGCTGTTGTTATTCTTCATTTCTTTCCTTTTTAGTTGCATATTGATCTAAGTGGGGTAACATTTTAGGAAACGAATTTACGAGCCGTAGAAGTCTTTTCGCAAAAAGGCTTCTTACTGACCTAAATGCTCGATAATATAATATTTAGTTCTTCCCGTCGATCGGTAGACAACCAGTCTTCAACAATTCAGTAGCATATCAAAATTTACATAAACTGTGCTTCACGGATTGCAAACAACAATACTAATGTGATTTCATTTATGGAGCTAGCAAAATACCCGGTTGTTAAGCGTAAAAAGGAGTATAAACACCTTAGACTTGGAACTTTGGAACAGAAACTTTGCCCTACCTTCTCCCTCTTCACTCGGGTGTATAAAAAATGGAAAGCTTGTACCCGCACACATGACAAAATACTTGGGATAAACCTGAATGGACTATAGCAATCCCATCCATACCGTGAAATATCGCCTAGTTCACTTTTATATGCTGACCGCTTCGGTTGTTTTGCCCCTGGTAAAATTGAAACTTTACAGTACCGGCTAACATGTATTTATTTGTACACGTTGTTTCAGTGGACCAAAACACTGCCGGTGTAAATGTTTTTTTATTTAGATAGAAGATAGAAGATCTAGGTGTGAATGGGAGTGGAAGGTTCATATTCTGATGGGAGGGGGGGGGGGGGGGGGGGGGGGGGGGGAAAGCGGGGAGGGGTGTAAAGGTGGGAGAAGAAGAAAGCCCGGTTGTGAAATAATAAACTCTTTCCGGCTTTTTGAAATTATAAATTAACAAGTTCGAACTGGAAAGCGTCAAAGCGGCCGATTTTTATGCAGCAGTGAGATGACTTGTAATTAAATTATTGCTATTTACCGCCTGTAGTTTTATTCCTAATTTCCAGGGTTGTACTTATCAAAATCAAACCGTTTCCCCCTCACAATCTTAAGTCCCAAAGTCAGGTAAGCCCTGGCAACTACGTGAGTCAAATGCAGTGGCGGATAGAGCGGATTAAGGGGTCCGGGGGGCTGGAGAGCCCCGGTCCCCCTTATCTTCGAAAAAAAATTATAAAATAACGCTTTATGGGCCAAAACATGCTGTTTTCAGTCTCCAACATCTTTATTCACTCCGCGGAACTGATATTGGAAACGAACTGACTCCGAAGTTGCAACAGAAAAGCACTGCTCGATTGCTTTCCCTGAATGGTAGAACATTGGTAGGGCTTCAGCGAAACAAGCCAATTAAACTGAAAAAATATGTTCTGAACTGAGTTACGTTTGAACGCAGAACTGGGTCTTTTCGGGGTGTCCATTATGAAGTACTGCTATTATTCAATGGAAGTACAAGTCTTCCAGGCTCCATCCAGTTTCCGCTTATGGATCGTAGTGACTGCAGATAAATTCAATAAATAAAAAGTATACAAATGATTTTATTTTGACTGGCTTGGCCTTTTATCATCACAAAAATACCGCCTACAGGATGAATCTGAAAAAACATTTGCCCGAGTAGAGCGGTTTGATTAAATCGTGTAAGAGTCAATATTTTTAATGTAATATTCTGTTGACCATATGCCACTTGCTGCTTATATAAAAAGATATATCACATATTTGCTATGTTTGTTTGGTCTTTTCTGATTCAACGATATATATCACAACTCAGCTATAAGCTAAACTGCCTTCTGGTAAAGAAGTCGATGTTGAATTTTAAACTTGGTCCTTATATTCACACAAAACCCATTTATAAATTCAAAATAAATATTTTCTGAGCATGCATATTTTAAGCCTGACGTGTAACAGGAGAGTTCTAGCCCTTCACATTTTCAGAAAAGAAATGGGAAGATAAATTTTAAGAAGAAGGCTTTTGGTCTACGCACAAATACAATGGGTAAAGATAAGCGGAAAACAATGCAGCGCGCTTTTAACCAACCAATATACAGGGACGTGCCTTGTCTCATGTGCTTTTTCCCGTCATCGGTACATGCCCAATATGTGTATTTTTTTACGACACTCGTGCTCCTTAGCAACGCCTTTTTAAAGCTTCCGGGAGCTTTGTGCAAAACAACAGCAATTATAGCGGTCTAAGCTGATCGAGGCGAATGTGACGATCATACATGTGCATTTCGGCCTGGGGGTGCTCGTCGTAACTTTTAGGGGTCAAAATTTGTAGGATTGTACCGCTTAGAGTGCTGAAATCTAAAATGACCATTGTCAGAATTATCGAGGTACGTTTTAGGGTATTAAGCCGACAAAATATTATACGAACACCGTTAATATTTGTCAGTCAACTGGTATTTATTACTCATCAATAAAAGGTTGTATATTCAGTTTGGTAAAAATGAATGGTATTTATCGCTATTATTGAGTCATGTCCATCAAACGATTACGGTTGTTTTTTTGGAAAATTCCCGACGAGCACCCCCGTCATTTTTATATGGGAGTCTCCCCGGGTATTATATTTCGGGTGCAGCAAAATAATCCTCGTACGCATTACGTGCCTATGTTCTCCTGGAGGTTGTGTACATGGTGAAGAGGGCTTACTTGGATTAATATTGACTAGGAGATGCGCTTTATAAGCCACAATTTAATACCTAAATATTAACGGGCGCCGAAAGTACGTTACGTTAATTTTGGGACATTTCTAGCAATTCCTAGCTTCTAAACAGGCCTTCCTATTAGGGGAGGGGCCTATTCCACTAACCGAGAGATTTGGTCATTTATACGGTACTTTGGCCAAGTATTTTCTCTTACTTCCGTTCATATTATGAGTTAGATCATACCAATAATAACTTTATTGAATCGCCTATGGAAATATAAATACCATGATATTACAAGGAAGCAGTAAAAGACTATAAAAACTGAAGATATTCTGTACAAATAAATATGAACTAAGCCTGGAAAGTTTTGCTGCTCTTATAAAGTGAAACAAACTAAACCGCAAACTGGTCAAAGGGTTGTTACAATGATCGTGCATTCTATGTCTTGCTGCTTTTCCTGGTTTTAGAATGAATTGCTTAAGTAGTTTAGACGCGCGAAAGCAATGACCACCCGAACGAACCTATTACTCGAAAATTGCGTCCACGGCTAATTACGGCTCATTATGCGTTGCTAATTCTGAAAGTATAGGAGTACAGGAATTGCGGGGGAGGAGGGGGGGGGGGGAATTGTCGGAAGTTTGGAAAAGACTCCTAAAACTCGGCAAACTGGTACCGGAACCTCACTTGATCTTGTGGTGTAGTTATTTCCCTGAAGAGCTACCGAAATGATGGTTTAATAAATTCGAAGTTAAATTAAGGTTTATTTTCAAGTTATCGTAAATGTTTGCGAGCGAATACAGTCAGCATGTGAGAAAAAAAACACGGTTAACGCCTACGGCTGAATGCAGCCGATATAATAAACTGCGGTTTTAAAAACAACCGGGGCGGAGGGAAAAAAACATTTCAGACGCAGAAGCAGGTATGGGGGCGATGAAAAAGTCAAAACGTTGCGAAGGCCCGATTCTTTTTTCTCGCCGACTCTTCTTCGCCGATTTGTTTCAACTTCTCCTCGCCCCTACTGATCTGCTCATGGGTGTTCAGGATAGTTAGGAGGAAATACTTATCCTATAATACTTTAATGATTCACACTGGATACGAATAAACCAGTTATATGCCAGCCTTGACACGACGGGCGGAATCTTTGGCGGTTCCGTGTTTCTCTAATGACCTTTTCTAGTCTTTGACGAGCAATCAGCTTGGATAAGTCGAAAGTATGTTGTGGAAACGAGCCAGACAGTGTAGTAATCAAAAATTTTAATATCAAGCGATGTATACCGGCTTTTCACTGGCTTTTAATTTCACCTGCAAACTCAATTATGATTGACGCTAAACTCCGATCTAAATCCGGAATCGAATTCTTCTCACGTGCGCCCACGTTTATCAAAAAGCTTTGAGGAAGTCAGGCAGATGTACATTAAAACTACTTACCTATTTGATGAGTTTAAGCAAGATATGCTTAATATTTATCGATATCAGTACTGGTGTGTTTAATATTGCCAATTCCCGGTGTAAGAAAAATAAAATAATTGATCTGTGTGAGATACTGATCTGACAAATTGCGATATTTTTTTACAACCGAATTCAATAATTGTTTTATCGTCTGACTGATGCGGGGTATTTTTCATAACTTTATGCATTTAATGTCTGAGTGGTAGGCGTGCCGCACGGGAAAATATTTGACTTGGGGCTCGCGCGCCTAGATTATTCAATTATCTGAGGTTAAACGCTGTCGAGAATAATAAACGACTATAAAACTGGTTTCTACATTAAAAATTTGGTTTTATAAATTGGCCACAGTAAAGAGATGTAAAATTGACAATTAAGTGCGCTAGCTCTTCCTGAGACTGAGCGAATTCGCTCTGACGAAAGGCTATCGCGCGCTCGAAACGAATCTCTTTATTTATGAAAACCACTTTACCTTATAAACTAAGTTGATAAAATCAAATAGTCGATTTCAATTTTCCCGTCGACGCATCGTGGTCGCCACAGTTTATTCAGAAACTTATATAATTATTCCCGCTTTAAACTGGTTTCTACATTTTTAACTTTAGCTCCTTTAGTCCCAAAAACAATGGTGTCAAGATCAAAACAAAAAAAAACCTTTTTCAGTTTAATTTTGCAAATTATTTAGAATCAAACAACAGCGAACAAACTTAGTACTGCTCTGTACGTGCATGTACAGCTGTCATTGAATGGTCACACTTTAGATTTCATTTAAGGAATCGAAAGGTACAACCATAGGATTCGATCAATAAAATTTTTCCAGTAAAGTATGGTAAGATTTAGTTACGGTCGTTAAGTTGGTAACATGGTTTTTCAGAAATCAGAATTGAAGTATGTTCCGCACTCCGCACTGTTTGCCTTAGAATTCGAAGTGGCGGACTGTTACTACGAAGAGATTTCGACAGGCTTTCTTCCACAAACGTCTGAATTCTATCTGTATACATTGAAATGGAAAAATTTCGTTTGTTTCCACTACCAGAATTCATCGGTGCCGCCTATTTTCAATTTATATACACATGAATGGATAGACGATGTGGACAGGACAATAGTTTTTAATTAATTAAAAGTGTTTGGTGTGTTACGCTAAACGCGCTCCTGCTAACAAGAAAACTAATGAAGCTGTGCTGTACAAGGTGGTTCTAGCTTTTGCGTCTGTGGATAAAATTTTTAAGTGTGAAAATTAAAAGGAAAGCTATTAATAAGTATTTTGCTTTGGCGCTGTTCATCAAGCCGTAGAAAGTCCCATTAAATATGTCTACAAGGGATGGGAAGGATAAGACCCTGGGAACGAGGTTGCATCAATATATCGATGCGTCACTTGAGAGGAAATAGCCTACGGCCGAGGCAGGTGGTATGAGTATGGAATGAAAGCACACCAAGACCACCTACAGCGGGTAGCTGATGAGAAGCGCAGCACAGAAAAGTCAGTCAGTCACTCCCGCGTGGGACTGTACAATCACCCCAGGCGCTGCTCTTCTAGCTAAAATGGCAACCATCCACAACGGAGAAACCTATTCTGCCCATAGTCTCTCGAGATCGAAGGGGTGTATTATTAATTACAAGGTCCTTTTAACTTTTAGTCTATGAATGAACTCCTAAAGCCTGTGCCGGACCATTCAAATAAAATCGAATTACTGCGGTGATGAGTATTTGTGTCCTGCGGTGGTCAAACTGAAACTAAAACTTAATTCACTACGTGAACAACACGCTCTCAGCCAGTAACTAATTTCCATGTTTACAATTACCGATTCTCTAAACAATGAGAAGGTTCAGTAAAAGCTGTAAGGATCGTGAATGAAATCCAAAAGTGTGGCCATTGCAATAAAAGCCTCGGAGCAGTATTTCCCTGTGGGGCCGGATGTTTCGTTAAATTGTTTTTCTGTACAAGGTGGTTCAAATGCTTTGCGTCTGTGGATCTCAGTGAACTGAATTGTAATTACATAACTGTGTGACCAATAAATTAACACTGTTTAAAACACCACCCAAACCATATTTTAGTTTTCCCCAAAGAAAACGTCTTCGAAAAACGTTTTTCAATTTGAAACGCAAGTTATAGAAAGTATCCATAGATAGGTCTAAAATAATTGAACTAGAACTGTATACAGCTGGTACGGGTTTGAGATGATGGCCGGAATATACCACAAATTAATAAACTCCTGAAAAGAACAAAATAAACTGCAGATCCGGGATATATTAATTAGTGAATGGTGATCGTGACTTAACTAAAGTTAAGTGTTTCACAAGTCAAACAGTCCTAAACAAAAACAAAAGAGAAAAAAATGAAATTTCTTTATCTTTTCGTGATTGCGTGCTTCAGGGTACAAGTTAAAAATGGAAATATTCCACCTTTCCATTAAACATCATCAATATTTAATCTAGTGACTTTAGTTACTTCAAAACCATTAACCTATCGCGTGTTAAAACGAATATTTGCTCACGCAAAAGGCCAATATCGCCGGCCTTTTTCAGGGGGTAACCTGTGAACCAGATTAGAATTAGCCCTTTAATTTTTGAAACAGCCTGGTCCATTTTTAAAGATTGAATTAATGAAGAAAAGGACAAGTGAATAAATTCCCATACAGAAATAGGCAAAAATGCGACTTTACGAGGAGATCTGCTGAAAACGGAAGGGAATATAAAAATTTGAAATTCACCATTTTTACAAGAAAATGCATGGCACTGAGGCGGGCACGCTATGCCCGCCTTCCATTAATTAATTACCATTTTTGACTCTTTTTATAATTTCCTCAAGTTAGAAGCAGATCTCTACGAAACTCCACATTTTTGCTAAATTAAGTATGGGAAATCGAAAAATGGCTTCTCTAACCCATAATCGAAGCTAACAAAATTCACAAAATGTTTTCGAAAGTGGACAAACTGTTCTTCAATCATGCATGCATCATTGCCTTCACTTTGCTGGCAGAGGAGGTCAAAACTCCATTGCACGCTGATTAGATTAAGACCGATTAAGCGTTTGAGCCATAGTCTCAAGAGAGTGAATCTTAAGCTGGCGTTTTTCATTATACAAATTTATGTAGAAAAGGGAACGTGATCTATGCGAATTGACTTCAATTGATTCCTTGATTGAAAGAGCTTGTTTAGCGTAGTAATCTATCCATTCAAATTGTTTGCTTTTTGCATTTAATTTTTAATCAACATCCGCAAAATTGCTGTGTAACAAAAGCGCTAATGGCTACCATACATTCTTTCATTGGTTAAATTTCTTAAGCAGTTTTAAAAGCAACCTGAAAAAATTCAAGTTTGAGCGGGATTCGAACCCATGACCTTGCGATACCGGTGCAATGCTCTATTAGGCTATCAAGCCAGATGGGTAGATGGTCAATTGTGAGTTCGTAATATACCCGATGATAGTGAATACATACATACATACATACATACATACATACATACATACATAAACTTTATTATAGTGTCTGGTCGTTCTAGCGCCTAAATGGCACTAATTGGCGACACAAAATCATATCATGCGAACTGCGGATAAACATGAATGAAATTTGTGATCCTCGCAGTGTGGTCCCTGTTTTTTTAGGTTGCTTTCAATTGTTTAAGTTGAGACCACACTGCGAGGATCACAAATTTCACTCATGTTTATCCGCAGTTCACATAATATATGGTTTTCATATATTCGTATTCATATGTATTCAGTATCAATATCATCAATATTCGAAGTTGATTTTTTTGTAGTTGGATTAGAGAATGAGCCGCATATGCTAACGAGGCTTTCTAATCTGTTTGTTATAAAATAGGGTGTTTTTGCATAGACGAACTACAACTGCAAAAATCACACTACACCAAACCCTCGGTATGGCCAGTACCTTACGTATGCACACAACCACATCAACCATTTCATGCGTAAGGTACTGGCCACACCGAGGAGATGGAGTTGTGTGTTTTTGCAGACATAGTTTGTTTTTGCATACTAGTATGAAAAATAACTTACCTTAGATGTTTTCACGTACGCCAAAGGACCGCTTTGGTCTGAAATAGAGTACGGTAGGAAAAAAAAAACCACACAACTATATCCAGGAGTCGGCTACTTCTAAATCCGCTCTTTTTGTTTTCACTCAGTTTATCCGTTTCGTCGTTTCACGACTTTCTTTCACTCCCCTTATTCTGAACGCATGAACGATGTGTTTGGGAAAAAGTGATAAGCGGGTATTTGTTTCCATCGTGCACACTGAGAAAAAAACTTCAGAATTTTGATACTCCAACAGTGAAAAAAATGTGTTTTCCCAGACATATTTCTTCGTTTACTTTGCATGAATTAAAAACCAAACAAAATAATTTGCGACTTCGTTAGGATTGTGAACAAATAATTTTGGTATGGTGAAACTCAGCTTACATAAAAAAAACATTCTAAAAGGAAGATATGTTAAACAGTTTAAAATGCAAGGCTAGTACAACGGAAATTAATGGCAGGTTTAATGGCCAATATTTCGACTAGTAGAACTAGTCTTCTACAGGGCCGGCGTTGGAGTGAAAATAATATACAACGGCTCTTAAATTTGAATATAGATAACAAGTGCATGTTTGGCTAATATGACTAATATAAGATTACATGAAAAATACCTAAGTTGTAACAAGATATAATGACTTATATAATATAGGTACAAAACAATGGCTAGTAAATCTGATAACTTCTAAAATAAAGCATATCATAGTTATTGTAAATATCATCTACTTCAATGTTCATCACGTCTGTTTAAGCCATTAGGTGTTAGTGTTTTGCCTTTTTGAATGAGATAGGCTTCTCTTGCTTTGCGGCGGGAGGTGTTTTTTGTCGGCAATAGTTCCAGAGGAACGAGTTTCATATCTGCAATGGAGTGACCTGGTAGGGTGAAGTGGGTAGGAACTGCAGCAGATGAATTTGCGTGACTTGTGTTATTAGTGGCTTGTCTATGTTCAGTAAATCGTTCGCGAAGTGTGCGTTTAGTTTCCCCAATGTATTGCTTGTTACATTTTTTGCATTCAATCATATAAATCAAGTTTTTAGAGTTGCAGGTTATATGCTGTTTTATTTGCCTGGTTTCATTTGTAGAGGTGAAAGAGTATGATAATTTACCCGCATTTTCGATCTGTGGACAGGTCAGACAACTGTGTTTTGATTCGCAGCGGAACGTTCCGGGAGAGGCCAGAGTTAACGTAGAATAATTGATAAGTTTAGCGCGTACAAGTAAGTCACGGAGGTTAGGAGAACGTCAATATGACACAACAGGTGTTTCTTTGAATATTTCTTTACAGTAGTCCGAGGAATGAAGAAGAGGTTGTTTGTTGTGAAGATATGTTGTTTGTTTGAAGATATGTTGGTACATACGTGAGTCGAAGTCCGCTTTACAGATAGACAGCTTTCTCAGTCCCGCCGGAGAGCGCATAAATTTTCTCATCGGACCGACACAATCTCATAAACTTTAGGGGCAGATTTAGGGGAGGGGCCGATGAGGGGTGAGGGGGGGGGGGGGGGGGGGGGGGGGGGCACGGTTCCCCCTTCTGTCTGGGATTTTTTAAACCACGTCTGTCGGATGGTATTTTGCAGTCCGGATTTTGTTTAATTTTCAGAGTTTTGTTTTCGTTATATATTTTTCCAGAGAAGGATAACGTAATCAATCCCCTGCAGCGATTCTTACTTAAAGTCATCTCTACAAGGACAATCCCATAGCTTTGGATTATGACGCATTTGCACCCATCAATCCAATGGAAATGATTAGCTCCCATGCCACTCCGCTTACTTGGATTTAATTCGTTTGTTAAAAAGGTTCGAGTTGATTCAGGTCGTGTTTGACCACAACCACAACTACATTTTATAAAATATTTCAACATTTCTTGATCAATTTGGAATCCTGGCATTTCCCAAATTTGAGCGCCCATGATGCACCAGATCGCATCTCAGAGTACTTAATTTATCAAACTTTTCCGGTAGGGGATACCCCCGGAACCCTCTAGAAAGGCCCATTGTCTGACTCAAACAAATTTTAACGGCCCCCTCTTTCTAAAATTTCGTATCCACCGATGAACTTCGTGTAGTTCCATCTAACAATATTAAAATAACATATTAATATCGAATATGCTGCGCCAGTTTGTCAGAAGTTTGGTTTAAGCAAGTCAGATGCTTTTGTCTCAAGCATTATTGTACATAATTCCGTAGAATTCTACAGTTGTTGTTTTAGTGATGGCTAGATGCAGAGGTCATTTTTAACGCGTGAATACACGAGGCGTAATGAACGGGTTATTCCAGACGGTGGCAAATATGCAAATGAGCACTCGCTCGCTCTATCAGCTGTAAACTTTTTGCCACGTAATGTTTTAAGAGCCAATGTCTGTAAATATCGAGAATGCCGCGTCACTCGTGAAATTTCGGATTTCTTCATATTTTGCTCAAATAACCTCTATAGTAAGTTATTTTCGAAAATACTACTCAAAGGTTCAGAAGCGCTTTAGTTTTAACGAAATCGAGGAAAGTCTAAAAACGCTATTTTGGCTTAAAATCCATGCCGAAAATAGAGGAAAATGATGCATTTTCTTCTCGCTCGTACAGACAAACGCGATAAGATCTTTCAATGTCCTTTGGCTGATTCATAACACATCTCTTGATCTTTCTAAAACACCAGATAAATTTGGGAAATAGACTATTTTTATAATATTTTTGGCCTTTACAAATTCCCTTCTTGTATCGCTTGAGCGAGAGGGTGAATTTAGGCAAACTCTTACACCAGTGAAAGTCCACTGGTACATTGACTTTGAAGTTCAAACTGACATGGTCTTGAAGCAAAATCTTTATATTCTACTGTGTTAAAATTTCTAAGGTGGCCGGATAAAAGTGTCCCGTTGAGGGACGGAAACGTGAAGTGTATTTTTACACAACAAACATCCATTGCTATCCGTGGCACGAAGAAAGGGCTTCCTTGCTCCGAACATGAAACTCTTATCAAAAGCAAATATCTGTCATAGGAAAACCTTTTTGCCAATGAAAAAACTGTTTTTGCCAAGCTACAAAGCTGTAATGTACTTTAGTTAAAACATTATTTCGTAAAACAGGAAAAAAGACAATAACACACAATTCAATGCGACCCCGAGGTCATGTACGGAAAACACGAGCATGGGCTCAAATTACAATTCTGTTCGGCTTCAATAGTCAATATTTTGCTCAAGGTGAAAAGTGAATTGAGCTCTGATCTCGCTAGCTTTAATTTTAACCCATTGTTCTTAAGTAATGTCGGGATTTTAATTTTCTACAAGCGACCCAGAGACCAGCGCCAACAAAAATAAACATGACCAAGATTAGAGTAAACAAATGCGACCATAACATTTCTGGGCCGTGTATGCATGAAACAGTGTGGGAAATATTAAACAATTCAATCTTACTCGTGTGTTTGCAATGTAATGTGAAGATTTTGCGATTCCAATGATTCCATTTCGTAACTTTCGTCAACCAGTGAGTGTACTCTTGTTATTGCACGACACGAAACACAGAGTGACGTGACATTGTCTGTAATGCAGTGTTGCAATCGTCTTGCGTGACGTTGTCCGTGTTCTTTGGATTACAGTAATTTTTTAAAAAGTTCTAGATTTCGAACCGCGTTAGGCGTAGTGGAAGTATTTTAGTTAGCCTCTGTTACGAACCTGTGAATACAGCCGCCTCTAATCTAGCCTGCATAACAGGCGTTATTGGGGGCGTTCAAGCGGGTTTTGGGGCGCGAGCGCGTAGCGCGAGACACGAGCGCGAAGCGCGAGACACGCACGGGGAGGGAAAAGAAAAAAATAACGCCTGTAGACACGCTATTGTTCGGTCTCTTCCAAACGTTCATCTGGCGAACGTAAATCTTTATTGGCTGATTTGTACCACGTGATGCATGTTGTCGAAATGTGAGATCAAAATGTGAGTAATAAAGCTGTTAGAACCCAGATGGCGTTGAGTCTGGAGAAAGCTATTTCAAAGGCTCTTGAATTATTCCCGTATTTAGATAATCTAAAGAACGAACAGCGAGAATATACAAAAGTAACCGCTTGCATGCATTAGAATTACTAAACAGCTAACATGCTGGAGATTCAAATATTTCAAACCGGATGCGGGATGCAATCACGCCATACGCTGACAATGGAGGTACTGCCTAGCTCCGAGAAACACGTCATCTTAAACGCAGAATAAGCTCTGATGACTTAAAAACAATTGCAAGATTCCACTATTCCAATATAGACTGTGACTATCGCATAAGACTTGGATCTTTCAATCTTTTAGCCGTGATGGAAAAAAACTATCTCGCGAGTTATGCTAACCGCAGACTTGCGCTCGCAATTAAATCACGGACTGAGATCAACAAATGAACTGATCCTTAGCAGCGAATAATTCCTACTTAAGCGGCCACTACTGATCTTGCAACTCTTTCTCTCAAAGTGAGCCAAAACTCTCCTTTGTTATGCCAAAAGCTATCAAACAAACTAAATATTCCAAACGGTTCTGGAAAGCGTCAGTATCACAGCTAGAGATTTTTTCCTAAGATCAAAGAAACGACAACATTTAGAACAACAGGCCTGTTATATCTTTATTTTGATCCAAAAGGAAAAATCTGTCAGGCACTTACTTGGCATAGACTTATTCTAAAGCTGACGAACAGGATTTGTGTTCGGCCTGTCACCTTTTATAACAACTTGTGTTTATTCCTTGAAATCCGCGTCTTTAAGTAATCGAAAAAACTGGAACGGTAGTACTTTTTTTGGAAAAAGATTACCACAAAATCTTCAAAAGGAATTTCAAACCTTTGGACTATAAACTTTTGTTGGAGTGCGCGACATCGTCGCGACTCCTCGCGCCCACGGAATTTTATGCAAACAGATTTGGCGCCTTCAGCCACGTTTGCCGCGAATAATTTTAACATTTTTTGATTGGTCGCCGTAATTATATGCCTGTGAGAATGTCTGATTGTTGTCTGTCAATTTTAGGGGGCGTGTGTGTGGGCGGAAGAGACCGAACAATAGCGTGTCTACAGGCGTTATTTTTTCAGTTTCCCTCCCCGTGCGTGTCTCGCGCTGCGCGCTCGCGACCTAAACCCCGCCCCAATAACGCCTGTTATGCAGGCTACCTCTAATCGCTCCCGGCCGCTGGGGCTAATCACAGCTCAGTTTGCCGCCATGGCTGTCATAACTAAGTGCAATTGGTGGTGAATGCGATCCTAGTTCGGAAAATCTGGACAATACGGAGTCTGTGTCTGCCCGGCAGTGTACAAAGGACGTCCATGGCCATCTGGTATTTTACAATGTGAGCGATGATGCTGGATTGGACAGCGAATCCTAATGTTTTCTTGTTTGTAGGGTGTGTCGAGAACTCAGACCTGGAAAACTCATACCCAACGGTGTATCAAAAACACCGAACCCATAAAAAACTCAAACCCTTGTGCGTATCGGAGACTCGGATCCACAAAAACCTGAGACTCCTGGGTGTATTGAAAACTCGGACCCTAAATTACTTCAAGCCGTCATGTCTACGTTTTGTCTGTGCAGTCTTGTGGTGAGTGAAATCTGCGGAGAGTAAGAAGCTACTCGCGGCTTAGAAGGCTTAGAATTCAATTATCATATTGCATACTGCTCATGATCAGTGCATTGTGATCAGTGACTTCTAATCCTTCCTATCCTTCCAGCCGCGAGTAGCGTGCGAGAGCGAGCGATGCGAGGAGGGTAATGACAGAGAACGCGTGGCGGCTTGCGCCACGCGCTTTTCTTCCTCGCTTCGGTCGCTTTCCACTGTGCTTTTCCCATCTCCATTCTATCACTCGTTCTCCAGGCGCGCCTGTCAGGAAAGCGCTAGACTCAAGTTCATTGTACCCTGGCAACGAGGTACAGAAGAATGATCTAGAGTCAGGGAGTTGGGCAAATATAAAAAAGAAATCCGCGAAGCATTTGTAGAAATAAAAAATAATACGCACAGGAAAAACAGGAAAACGATCTTAAGAAATATTTAGCATTTAGTCGCACAACTGTCAAAAATAGAATGGTCCACCTCCAATTCCACTTGTAGCCTGCACAACAAACGCTTTTGTTTTGGGGGGAAGGGTGGGCAGAGCGGCTTGGGGGTATACAAGCGCGGAGCTTGAGGCACGAAAAAAAAAAAGGAAAAAAATACGCTTATTCCTGCAAAGGGTACTCTTACAAACATTTTCTTTATCAATCAAATCCTGACTAATATAGGTTGTTTATACGTGCAACTAATTGTATTTTTCCATCGATGTAAGAGGATAATTGACTTGCAAGCTAGTTTTTGCTCGCCTCCAGCACTCTCGGAAAGGAAACGACTTCTAGGCAACTTCTAAGCCATTTTGGGGACGTACCGCTGGACAGGGTATGGTTTTTGTCCATTTTTGTCCTGAACATAACAGGGTATATAATTTAACGTGGTCTGTCCTAAACAGAGTCTGAATTTGTCCTTATCCTAGGCAGGGTCCTAAAAGGTCAAGTAAGTGGGCATGGCAGCATGGGCGGCAATCTGAGCTGTGAGTCGCTTTGTTAGAATGTTCCGGAAAGTAGACAGGTTCGTAACAGAGGCTAACAAAAATACTTCCACTACGCCTAACGCGGTTCGAAATCGGAACTTTAAAAAAACAATAATAATAATCCAAAGACCGGAAACCAAGGGCGTTTTCCATTTACCAAAAAATTCCGGAAATTTCGGTTGGGATGTAAATGGAACACGACTTTTTGGTTCGTTCCACTGGAAATTTCCGGAATAAATGGAATTCCTGAAAAGGTAGTCCCGTTTTCCCGGTGGAAACTTTCCAATGGAAAATTCGTGTTCCATTTACAGATTTCTCTACTTCATCACCAGTTCCATGCCTTTTGCGGTCTTTTACGCGGCCAGGCCTCTCGGCTCCTTCCCTTCAGTGTTTGAACGAAAATGGCGGAAAACTTCCGCGTTTGAAATAAACCACACGAAAGCTAATACTTGTTTGTGTAGCGGAATTGGCGGTCTTCCGAATGAATGCCGTTGTGGCACTCTTCCTGTAGCGTGGATGACTCTACACAGAGCTTCCATTGTGCCTCTTGTCATTCGAAAATGACTTTTAAATTCATCGAGTGAATATCTTGGCAACGTGTGTTCAAAATAACCTTCACTTCGTTGCAAATTCCGTCTCATAAACGTGGAGGCCACTGCAAAGATATATACTTCGCCATCATCTTCTGAATTAATCAAACTTTCTTCTTCTATAGAGACTTCCAACATTTCGCACAAAAACAACATCTGAAGCTCATTGGCCAACCTCGTTCCCAGGGTCTTCTCGGTTTTCAATATGGCGGCGCCCTGGCACACAGCAGATCACGTGATCAAAATCTGCACTATTTGTGAAGATGTATTCAAAATGGCGGCCAAGGAAAAGAGTGAGAAGATCTGGGTACGAGATTGCAAACCAAGAGGAAAACAAACAAAATGGCGGCCAAGGAGGGATTTCTGTGGAACCATTTATCGACCTGTCAAGTTTTTCTTTGCTTTGCTGTTTCAAGAAAAATGATACACAGGCAATGAAGGTAAAAATTCGAAACGCCGCAGATTACGAAACTTTTTTTTTTCAAGGAAGCACGATTTTTCAAAGGAAAGGAGTAAATTTACCGTCTCAGCTAAAAGACTTTTGGTTTCTTATATTATAGTATTTTCGGCTTCTTTTCCCACGATCACGCCCGCAAGCAACAAAATAGCATGACGTTTTTGTGGTTATATTTTTTCGATTTAACCGTCGATGCTTTCGCCGTTGCTCTTGCGCGGGTATCACCGTTTTGTTGGCATTTTAAAGTAATTTACCGTCTTCCCCTCAATAAAACACTTTTACTTGATCTTTTAATCAGAGATGGTTTGCTGATCCAGTCAAAACACTGACAACAGCAAAATAAGTTAAATTAAGTGCTTTTTATTTACTCATTTCCGGGAATTTACCTCCCACCAAGTTAACATTTTCTAAAAAAAAAAAAAGAGAAGACAAGTGAAGACAAGTCAAAGTATTTTTCCCATATTTGTTAGAGGTGTTTGTCACAATTGTTTCTGAGGAAAACATGTACAATTTATGTTGGAAATGACAGCAGTGTGATTAGTTTATTTTATTACCAAATAAATCAAATAAAACTGTAAAATTGAAGATTAAAGTTCATTTACTCCATTTCCAAATGCAGCTACATCTGCCCTAAATGGTGACCAGGGGATGTGACAGTATTCTGAAACCAGCAAATAAACAAGTCATGGGCCAAAGCTACTCGTCCCCCAATTTAAAAATTATCGTTTAACGGCCAAAATCTTTAATTCCAAATCTGCCGACTTTGTACACACTTCCCTGTCAATCCCTACCTGGATATTGCACACGAAGTATACATATTGGTTCATGTCAACTGTGACTGGCATAGAAAATCCCCTCTGGCAAATTGTAACCCTAGGAATGAATTGATGAGGAAACCCTTCTAAAGTTAAAATAATATATAGCTTTGCTCAACTTCAGAAGCTGGACTGGGCTTCCTAAATCTTGCCATTGTTTACAGGTAGAAAGGTTTGGTCACTTGATTACCTGATTGTTTTAAATCAAAGCTTCCCTGTCTGATGTGGCAGGGATGCTTGTAAGCCCTTACAACCCCTAAGGCCATGTCAGTGGGAATCTTATGCTCCTGACACATTTAACAAAGCCAGACTGGACTGCAAGAGAAAGGCCTGACCAGAAAGCACCCTGTTCTCCATGGTTGTGTTACTTATAACAAGGATGGCCCCCAAATAAAAAAGAAATCAGGAGCTATTCCTTCTCTGTTGTACAAGTGACAGAATTTCCTGATCAGACAGAAAAATCCACTAGACCTGAGCTATGATTGTCAAAATTCATCAACATCTCCCTCCTTCATAGAGGCTTTTTGCAGTAAAAAACTGAAATGTAGAAAATATAAAATGAAAAGGGGACACATGGGGAACATTTCTTGTGCACTTCACTTTTTCCTCTCCCCAGCCTCAGCTCAAAGACTAGCTTCTTATTGTGGAATGAATGAATGTTTCACAGCTGATTATATCCTAGAATGTTTTTTTTATTGTATCAACCCAATGGCTTGCAATGATTACCATTCTGAAATCCTGATAGTTCAAAGCCATATTAATCATATCATTCACTCATTCAAACAAGGAATAAAATTAATTTCATGCTTGACATATTCTACTCCACTGTTTTCAGGCAAACAGACCGGCTCTTAAACCTTAAGCTGACTAGAGGCAAAAACATGTTAACTAGCATTCTGCTGACATGTGTTTCTCAAAAGTGCAGAAAACTTTGGAGCCTGAAAAGCTGTTATGTGCAGAATGTTTGTCAAGAAAAATTGAATTTTTAATGATTTTGAAAGCTAAGCAAAAAAAAAAACACCCTAAGATCATCGGTCCAAATAAGTTGGGATGTACCCTGCATGGATGCCTCTCATCTCTCTCATAAACTATATGATATTACATGCCTCTTTTGACTCATATTTTTGCCACAAGGAAGAGCCTCAGAGCAAAAGGCCTGCTGTAAGAGAACGTCTGGTATCCAGAGTGCCTGGGATGATTTGCCAGCTATAAACTACATTGCCATTTCATAGAAGCAAAATCTTAAAAACAGTTCTTGGGCCTGAAAATGTGGTTGGGAATTTTGAGAGTAAGATTTCCATATAATCCACAAATTATGAATAAGTTCTGAAGACTGAAACAAAAGCCAGAACAAAAGATTGCCTAAATAAAAACAATAGTACATACATGCATGTGCAAAATTAATATCCGCAACCCCCCCCCCCCCCCCCCCCCCCCCATTGAGGTATAAGGGTCTCCTCGGGGGGGGGGGGGGGGGGGGGGTACTTGCATCGACATCCTTTGATCTTCAAAAATTTCCCAAGGGGGGTAACAGAAAGATCTGCTATTTCTAAGGGGGGTGTTGTGTCGGCCCTTTGATCTTTTTTTCCTTAGGGGGGATGTTGAGTGCATACCTCAATGGGGGGGGGGGGGGGGTACGGATATAAAATGGAATGGCCCATTAATGTTGGGGGTTATACTAAAATCTTGGCATTTTGAGGAATGCATATCTGTTTTGTTTTTTATTGACAAGTTTTAAAAACTAAATTGAGCTTAACTTCAGTCAAGCTGTCACAAGTGAATAAGTAACTGAATTGAAAACAATTGGCGGTCGGCTCTGCTTTATTTATGAAACCATAAATGAACTGAAAAACAAAGAAAACAAACTGTATAAAACAATAGAGCGCAAGACAACAATAAGTAGAAATAGGTACAAAACAAGACATGTTTTTACACCGAGGTTCAGCCAGTACTCTAGACGCTATTAAATTACATTACGCTCAGCATTCCCCATTCCAGTCATTCCAAAATTATATAAATTATCACGTACCGGGGGGTGAGTGGCGAATGGTCTTTTAAAAAATTAAGATTATGGGTTTCGCAGTCTCGGTTATTTGAGCGGTTCTCCACGTCTCGGTGTCTCGATTTATTTGGTAAAGCCTTTCCATATAGCTTTTCTCTCCGCTTCGTATTTTGAAAGTTTAAAAGTGTAGAGCTCGCAGAAAAAAATATCTCGAAATTATTTAAGCTTACCATTCGCCACCCGTAAACGCAAAGCCTGAAAATCGGCGAATTATCTCTAAATCTTACGCTTGTTGGAAAATAGCCGCATCGTCAGGAACAGCTGCAGTTTTGTTAATAGTTACTCAGGAAAACTGTTCAACTTTCACGTCTCGGAGACCTTCGATATAGCATTGTTTTGGTTTCTCGAAGAACCTACCGTGATTCCGTGATCCACCATTTTTTCTTAGAAAAACGTAAACCAATCAGAATAGATATTTTTTTTTTATTCTTTTTTTTAATTTTTTTATTTTTATTTTTGACACCACGTGACCTACACATACATTTTACAACATTATACAAAATAATAATATAACAGTTAAACTAAGGCAATTAAGTACTATGCTTAACTTTACAAAAGAGCTTAACTTTACAAAAGAGCTTAATTACACGCTAAAAAGGCTTATTGATATAATAAACTAGCTCAAGGGTCAAATTTCGGAGTCTAAATAATGATTAAATAAGTTTACTAATTACGCCTAAGCCTAGTTTTTTTACACTGAAAGTGGTGTAAAAGCTAACGCATTGCTTATGCAGAGAGTGGTCCACTTCGCTTCATACTTTTTGTTGTTTGAGTTTTTAATAGCAATTTGTCTTTCGCATTTGATTTTACTTTCCAATAAGGCAAGAAAGACCTTCATGCTAGGGGTCTCCGATTGGTTTCTTGCGAGATATAGATGATATTTAGCTATAAGAAGATAGTGATTAAATGCGTGAAACTTGGTATTTTCAGGTTTGTATCCATAAAGGATTTCGCAAGAGTTAGGCTTTAATTTGTCCGAGCGCCTTATATTCCACCATTTTATAACGTCTTCCCAAAAAGACTTAACTTTGGGGCACTCACAAAACCTATGAAGGAGTGTTTCGTTTTGGCCATTGCAGTGGTCGCAAAATGGTGACTCTTTTTTTTTCATTCTATGGAGTGATAGATTGGTAGGTATGATGTTGTGTATAAGTTTATATTGGAAGCTCCTCATTTTACTTTCAATGGTGACTTTAAATGGAAGTTCATAGACATCTTTTACGTTTGGCACTAGATTACTTAGAGTGATTTCGACTGTTGGCGGAGAAAAGGACTTTTCCGCTAGCATCAAGCGGGCTTGTTTCGCGGTGACGGTGTCATGATCAGCGTTGGAGGGTTCACTAACATCCCTGGCAATACTGCTCGTGATTTCGTTTTTCCACGCTTTAGGGATTGCGCTATGACGCCACCATAGTCGAGGAAGGTGCATCGAACGTTGAATTTGCGTTTAAAATTTTCAAAAGAAAGGAATTGGTCGTGATTGTCCAAGAGATCACTTATTTTTAAAACGCCTTTATTGACCCACGCTTTGTTGTACATCGTTTTACCGTTTGTCTTTATAAACCGGTTGTTCCATATAATTTCTTGCTTAAATTCGTTTACCTTGAGCGGCTTTTTGCGATTCAGTTCTTGCCACGTCTCGAGGATATTTTTATAGAAAGAAGGAAGATTATTTAGGTTCAGCATTTTCAGGTCGTAGTTACATTGGAATAGAAAAGCTCCTCCGACTTTAGCTAACAAGGAATCGAGACGAGCGCACCAATGACTGCCAGTGGATTCGCAGTAGCGTTTTACCCAGGTGATCTTAAGCGATTTTGCAACATCCACAAAGTTTACCATGTTTAGGCCGCCTTTGCAGGCTGGGCCAATCAACGTCTTTCTTTTTATTTTATCAGGCTTAAAGTTCCAGACAAAAGAGAATATGTTGCTGTTGACCTCTTTTACAAAATCGGCAGGAATGTTTAAGACCGAGGAGCAAAAAACGAGTTTGGAGATTGCCAAATTCTTGACAATTGCTATTCTGCCTAAGATGGTAAGATGTCTCATACGCCAGATGTTTAGAACTTTTTTAAGTTTAGCGAGCTTCTCATCAAAGTTCAATTTGATTCCTACATTAGCAGTGTATGGAAAGGCAATTCCAAGTGCGGTGACGTAATTTTTTGGCCATGAGATGCCAAAAGGCTCATCTTTTCCTAATCTATTTTTCCAACGACCTAGCCATAGACCCTCGGTTTTTGATTTATTAATTTTGAGACCTGAGCAAGTGCTAAATTGATCAAGGAGCGCGAATAGAGACGCTGCTGAAGAGTCGTCTCGGACAAAAGCAGTGGTGTCGTCTGCATACAAACTAAGTTTAGTGATCTTATTCCCGTTTTCGAGGCCTTTAATGGAATTCGTGGTTCTAATCTGGTGTGCAAGTGGTTCGACCGCGAGAACAAAGAGCAAACCTGAGAGAGGGCACCCTTGTCTGACTCCTCTTTGTAAAGCAAAAAACTCGGACGAGTGTCCATTATTGATGACGCAACTAGAGATATTGCTGTAGAATGTTCGAACCCAATTGAGGAAGCTTGGGCCAAAGTTCATAATATTGAGCACCTTAAAAAGGTAGTCCCACTCTAAGGAGTCGAAGGCCTTTTCAAAATCTAGGAAAAGTATCATACCTTCTTTATTTTCGTGTTGTTCAATTATGTCTGTAATTAGACGGATATTTTCACCGATAAATCTGCCTTTAATGTAACCCGTTTGGTCCCTTTCTATTAGCAGAGGGAGTACCTTCTCTAATCGCCTTGCAATACATTTGGTAGCTATTTTATAGTCAGTGTTTAAAAGAGAGACTGGGCGCCAGTTTTTGAGCAATAAAGGATCTTTGTTCTTTTTTGGAATTAAAGAAATGATTCCTTGTCTCTGCGAAATAGAAAGCTCCCCCAATAAGGCACCATGGTTGAGGCACTCAATCAAAGGATTAGATAGCTCATTCCAGAAACGTAGGTAGAATTCAGCAGATAAACCGTCCGTGCCCGGAGATTTATTATGTTGAAAAGTTTTTAGAGCGGCAAGGCATTCTTCTGCGGTTATTAAACCTTCGCAAATGTTTTGTTTTTCATCATCCAGTCTAGGTAGAGATTCACAATCGCAGAAGGATAGTGGGTCAGTAGCATCTTGTTGTTTTTGAGAGGTGTAAAGCTCATTGTAAAAGCTTTTCATAGCATTTAAAATGGGTGTTGGGTCTTTAACGGTAATACCCTCAGGCGTCTTCAGTTCTTTAATATGTCGTTTTTCATAACTTCTTTTTTCTAGGCTATAGAAATATCTGTTGCATTTCTCACCCATTTCGTACCATCTCGCTCTGCTCCTAATTATGGAGCCTTTGGTTTTCTGCACAGCAATTTCATCTAATTCTATTTTGAGCTTCTTGGCCTCCTCTACGAGGGAGTTATCTTCCGGAAACGCGTCGATACGTGAGTTTATTTCCTCTAATTTTTGAGAAAGATTTTGTTCGATATTTCTTTCTTCGTTAGCTTTCCTTTTAGCGAACCGGATAGCGAAAATCCGAATTTCCATTTTTAACATTTCCCAGTAAAGCCTTTTGTCCGTAATGCCTTTATGTTTCTCAACGGCATGCCTGATCATGAAGCTCATTTTCGTGACAAATTCTTCGTTTTCCAAAAGAGAATTGTTAAACTTCCAGTAGCCTGGACCTCTTTTTTCCTGTGATCCATCCGGTTTAATTGAGATACTAACAGGAGAGTGATCTGAGTCATAGTACGCACCAATGTCGGTTTTTGAAACCCTGCCTAATAACTGTTTCGAGATGAGCCAAAAGTCTAGTCTACATTTTATCTTTCCCGAGCAGTTTTTCCAGGTATATCGCCTGTCATACGGATGTTGTTTTCTCCAAGAATCGACTAGGTCATAGTTATTACAAAGTTCTTCAACAGAGTTGATAACATTTTTTTTTGCCTGAACGTCTTTACCCCCGAATTTATCTAATGCGGACATCGGGCAATTGAAGTCTCCGCCAATCAAGATTTTGTCGGTTTGGCATTCACGGATGGAAATGGTCATCTTTTTAAAGAAAGCAATTTGCTGGGTTTGATCATTTGGGGCGTAAATATTAACAAAGCAAAATTCGTCGTCGCCGATGGTGGTGTTTACAATCAGTAATATGCCGTTTTTATCTCTCGTGACATTTGTCACCTCTTTACATAAGGAGGGTTTGAACAGGATCATAACCCCTCTACTATGTTTGGACCCGTGCGCGAAGAAAATTTCACCACCCCATTCCGTTCGCCAGAATGCTTCCAGACTGGCGTCGCTGTATGTCTCTTGTAGGAAAACTACGTCAAATTTGTTAAGATGGAGCCACCGAAATAGCTTTCTTCTTTTAATAGCTTTGTTAAGGCCTCTTGCGTTAAAGGAAACTGCATTTAAATCCGTGTGTACTTTAGACTTCAGAATTCTTTTCCAGTTAAATGTTTGTGTACCACACTCTGCAAACATTCGATAGCGTTTAGCTTTGCGGTTAGAGTCTTTATAATAATGGTGTGCTCATTGCAATTCATCTGGGAAAAAGTTAGGCGAAAATGGATTATGAAAGAAAAAGAAAATATACAAAAACTAACACTTAACATAATAGTAACACTAATTAAACTGCGAAGCAGCTTATTGTATAGAAGGGAAAAGCTAACACTTTTGAATAACATCGATTGTTATGTCTGGATACAAAAACACCCTCCCACATACTCTCCGCAAAATTTGGCTAATTTGTAATGCAAAAGATAATCAAAAGATAGGCGAGGCGCTAAAAAAGGAACGCTTATATATTTACATACTTGAACAGGGGAGAAAGAAGAAAAAAAAAAATTTATAACAGATTAGTGAATATTTTTTAAGTCTTCGGCTTCATATATTCTAATTGCTTGATCGCCTTGAGATTTTTTAATAAAAATTTTGCCATCTATAGTCCAGGCGCTCTGCCATTTCTGATCCTTCTTGAATTTTCTTACTTTCGCGAAAAGACCGTGCCTGTAGGTTGTTAAGTTCTCATTGATATAAACAGCATCAGTGTTACGAAAAAAGTTGTTCAGACTTACTGATCTTAGGTGCTTTCTTGCTTTGTACAGTTCACTTTTCACCTTGTAGGATTTGAAGCGCACTATGATCGGTTTATGGACGTCTGTTCTTCGTGTCGACATCCTGTGGCAAATGTCTATGTCGTTGTTGGTGATGTGGACATTTACCACGTTAGCAAGTTTGATAATTTTTTCAGCGACATTTTCATCCGGTGACTGAGAAATTCCATGTATCTCGAGGTTATACTTTCTTGTATACTGTTCTAAGTCGTCTATTTGATTGATAGCACAACCCAGATCGCTGCTCAGCTCGTCAATTTCTTGATTCAGGCCGTCGATTTGCTCTTCGGTCGTTCGAATTGTTTTCTTAAGCGACTTCACCTCAGTCTCCAACGCTTTGTTTTTCGTCTCTAAGCTTTCAACTTTGCTGATATGGAATTCGAGAGACTTTTGTAGATCATTGTACAGGTTCCGGAGTGCTCGGTTTTCTTTAAGAAGCTCGTCCGTGTTTCTTTGTATTTTGTTGAGAGCACTCCAAATACCCGCCAGATCGGTCTCTTCGGCCATCGTGTATTCTGAGGTCTTTGCCGTTTTCTTTGGCGGTATTTCGGGCGAGCTGCTGCTGCTAGGCCTTTCGCTTCGTTTCCCACCAATAGAGCGCGATGTTTCCTCGCTATCCTTTTGCTTTCCGTCCATTAAATTGCAAAGCGGAGAGTCTAGGCAGCCTACTGACCTTCGCTACTGACCATGAACGAACCAATCAGAATAGATGTAAGAATCAGGATCAATAAACCAATCAGCGGTCGTTTTAGATCGCTATGTCCCAGGGGTTTCTCCTCTCAAACCGCCATTTTGAAAACCGAGAAGCCCCTGGGAACGAGGTTGGCTCATTGGCCTCCATTTTGAATTTTCGCGGGAGATTAGAGAAGCGACAGAGAGGGGCCTGTGAACGAATGGGACTTGGGTCAAATGGAACGCGCTCTTCCCAACCGGAAAATTCCGATGGAAATTTTCCGAAATTTTTTGTAAATGGAAAACGCCCTTTGACGAACACGGACAACGTCACGCAAGACGATTGCAACACTACATTTATACAGACAATGTCACGTCACTATTTGTTTCGTCTCGTGCAATAACAAGAGTAAAACTTGTACACTCACTGGTTGACGAAAGTTACGAAATGGAATCATTGGAATCGCAAAATCTTCACATTACATTGCAAACACACGGGTAAGATTGAATTGTTTTTGTTCATGTTCAATATTTTCCCACACTGTTTCATAAATACACGGCCCAGAAATGTTTAATATTGTCGTATTTGTTTACTCAAATCTTGGTCATGTTTATTTTTGATGGCGCTGGCCTTTGGGTCGCCTGTAGAAAATTAAAATCCCGATATTACTTCGGAACAATAGGTTAAAATTAAAGGTAGCGAGATCAAAGCTCCATTTACTTTTCACCTTGAGCAACATATTGCTCGTGTTTTCTGTACATGACCTAGGGGTCGCATTGAACTGCGTGTTATTGTCTTTTTTCCTGTTTTACGAAATGTTTTAACTAAAGTACATTACAGCTTTGTAGCTTGACAAAAACAGTTTTTTCATTGGCAAAAAGGTTTTCCTATGACAGATATTTGCTTTTGATAAGAGTTTCATGTTCGGAGCAAGGAAGCCCTTCGTGTCACGGATGTTCGTTGTGTAAAAATACACTTCACGTTTACGTCCCTCAACTAGACACTTTTATCGGGCCACCTTAGAAATTTTAACACAGCAGAATATAAAGGTTTTGCTTCAAGACCATGTCAGTTTGAACTTCAAAGTCAATGTACCAATGGACTTTCACTGGTGTAAAAGTTTGCCTAAATTCATCCTCGCACTCAAGCGCTACAAGAAGGGAATTTGTAAAGGCCAAAAATATTATAAAAATAGCATATTTCCCAAATTTATTTGGTGTTTTAGAAAGATCAAGAGATGTGTTATGAACCAGCCAAAGGACATTGAAAGATCTTATCGCGTTTGTCTGTACGAGCGAGAAGAAAATGCATCATTTCCCTCTATTTTCGGTATGGATTTTAAGCCAAAATAGCGTTTTTTAGACTTTCCTCGATTTCGTTAAAACTAAAGCGCTTCTGAACCTTTGAGTAGTATTTTCGAAAATAACTTACTATAGAGGTTTTTTGGGCAAAGTATGAAGAAATTCGAAATTTCACGAGTGACGCGGCATTCTCGATATTTACAGACATTGGCTCTTAAGGGAGTGTCCCTGATGTTGTCCAAGACAGCCCAGGGAGCGTTTATTGGATGGGAAGCGCACGGCCCACGGATAATTTCAGCATCGTTCCACACAAAGAAGAGGAGGGTTAGCATGGAGGTACCAGTGCTATATGACATTTTCACGGACAAATTTCCCGCCAGAGTTATTCGCCCCCTTCCGATTGGTCTAAACAATGAAATTAAATGGGTTACGTCATAGCTTGCACATGCGCCGAACCATGAACCCCTCCCTTTAATAACAGTCGAACAGGAACCCGCAAAAGCTAAGGCGCAAGAAGAATACATAGAGGTGAACAGGAGCGTCAAAAAGAGCATCGAGGCAGACAAACGCTACTACCTGGAAAAGATCACCAAAGGCATCATCAGAAACTCCTATGAAGGGATGACCTGCAGAGTGGTCCATGGACGGCAACTCACCGATGCCTTTCAAGTAAGGACTGGAGTGAGGCAGGGATGCTTGCTGTCACCCTTAATGTATCTTCTGACAATTGACTGGATCATGAAGACATCCACATACCAGAGGTGAAACGGCATCCAGTGGACACTCTGGACACCGCTGGATGACCTGGACTTCTCTAATGACTTGGCCCTTCTCTAGCACGCCCAACAACAGATGCAGGAAAAGAACAGCATTGTTGAGGATACCTCAGCACGTCTGGGCCTGAACATCCACAGGGGGAAAAGCAAAATCCTGAAGGTCAACGCAGTCAGGGAAATCTCCATCACACTGGAAGGCCAAGCACTGGAGAAGGTGGAGAGCTTCACATACCTTGGCAGCATCGTTGATAAGATGGGTGGGACAGACGCTGACGTTAAAGTCGGATTGGCAAGGCGAGGACGGCTTTCCACCAGCTAAAGAACGTCTGGGGATCCACAGATCTCAGCACGAACACTAAGATCAGAATCTTCAACACCATCGTGAAGCCTGTCTTACTCAATGGAGACCTGGAGAACCACCGTCACCACTATGGAGAGAATCCAGACATTCATCAACACCTACCTCAGAGGAATTCTCAAGATTCGTTGGCCGGACACCATCAGCAACCAAGAACTGTGGCAACGAACGAAAGACGAGACAGCAGCCTAGTGTAGAAGACGACGTCCTTCAAAGACGCTGGAGATGGATTGGTCACACCCTCCGCAAGCCTGCATCCAGCCTGATCACAAGGCGCGCCCTCGTCTAGAACCCTCAGGGGAAAAGAAAGAGAGGCCGGCCAAGAAACACGCCGTGACCTGGCTGAAGACATGAAGAGGACTGGCTGCACATGAAGAGAGTTGGAACGACTGGCCCAGGACCGTGATGGCTAGAGAGATCTGATTGGCGGCCTATGTCCCAGATGGGATTGCAGGCGATGATGATGATGATGATGATGATGATGATGATGATGATGAATGTTTCAAATTAGCTTTGTTTCGAATGCGTTGCGTAACAAGAACAACGTGAATCCAGCGATAACAATAACTAAGGTTTTGTAAACGAAATTGAACAACAATAAGGTCCGCATTTGGAGTTCTTTGATGAATAAACCAAATTTGTCTTTCATGTCTTAGCGTGACACAAATTCGCATTGTTTGAATTAGAAGAGAAATGTTGAAAATATATCCTTATTGCGTTTTCTACTCAACTGTGGATGTAGACATTAAATATTACACATATGATATCGCGGATTACGGTATTTTAAAAGATATCGAGCCGTGTTTATAATTAAAACAAATCGTATATTGCGTTACGCGTTGAAAAGATAAATTTGGCGAAATGTCAATTGATACAATAAAGCTTCCACGAACTCAACCAAATGGACTAAGCACAAGTCTAAATATAAAATTTCAATTTAACTACGTTTCGACACCACACCTTTTCGTTAGGTAGGATCGTTCAAATTTCACTCGATGTGTAGAGCATTTCATATTCACGGGTTAGCTCACAGGAGCCTTTGATTCGAATATTTATGATTTTAAAATTACCAAAAACCTTATAAAATCGCAAGTATTACAGAGCTTGTTTAATCGTAATTTCTCGTTCCTATAGAACGGAACAATTTGATACAGTGTTCCGAATACAATACATATAGTTAGATCGTTTTCATCTTCATGTTTTTTTTTTTCATTTTTGTATTGCATTATAAAGAGATAACTACAAATAACAATTAGCAATTATTACAGTGTTCAAACCATCATCATGCTAAACAAACTAAAGAAATGAAACCCGCTAGAAGACACAAATACCTTTTTAGCCGACTTTATCCTGCCCCCGTCGCAAACGTTCCGTACAAATTAAGTTAAACTATATATGAACGGTTTATACCATATATAGATGCATAGTGAAGAAGTGGCCTCCCACATTCAAACACTTAAATTATAATAAGCCATGCAATGGGTCACACGACACATCTCCGCGGTATGGCCAATACCTTGTCCTTACTCATGCGCACAGCCAAATCACCCCGACAGTGGGGTGTAGCTGTGACCCATTGTATTCAGATGGTTTACTTTAATTATACTTGTACAGTTAAAAACCCAAGTGTGACCTCGAAAAGACAAACAATCGTTGCGAGAAAAAAATTCTTGTTGGGGATTTCACTAAAGGATAGAGGATGAGTCTTCATTATTTGTTGTTCGAGATCAGAACGTGCAGAGTTTTTTGAGGCTTTGAAGAAGTTAAGAAATCAAGAAAATGAAGTACTTTCCGCTGATATCGATCACTGGAATTGCATTCCTTGCTCTGAGTGGGTTCATCTGCCCTGTAAGTCTATTTTATATGTTTTTAACTGAGTTTTTCGGGAAATCTATCGTAGACGCGTTATCCAGTTTCAACTAAACATTGTTTGAAAATAAAAAGAGTGTAGAATTCGGCGAAGGTAGTTATGTGATTGAGCGCATTAAATACGTCAAAACTATAATTTTACCGACAATTGCAAATTCTGTGACAAATGATAACCGAAAAATTTGTTTTGATGTTGTATTATTATTTTTTTTCGTTCCGCCCGTCTAGTGTCGTTGTGAATTGACTATTGACAAAATCAGTGGATCCCGCATAGGTAGTGCGCGGCGAATATTGGATTTCATAAGAAGTAATATCCGCAAGACCTTTCTACTGAAATACTCACAAGCCCATCCATTTGGTAACAAAACATATTCCGGTTATACCCCTCCCATATAAACGCACACCACAGTTCCTTGACAGCAATTCTTTACAACTGAAAATTTACATCAAATTAACTGAAACAACGCGTCTTTATCACAATATTTTTTTGCTTGCCAGCCAAAAAAAAAACGCGTTACGAGGTTGTATACTGAGCCCAGGACTCATAACCGGCATTTTACGGTATCAAATGATTTCACAACTTTTTGAAGACAACATTGAGAGTATTAAATTTCTTCACAAAATATAAACTTCATTTATTCTTTATCATATAATTACTCCAAACACTCTCCTCACATATGTATGTATGAATCGCAGAACAAAGCTAATGTTAATATCAGTTTGCACTATGAACTGATTTCTTGTCTGTAAATTTGTCTATAAGAGTTTTTAGAGATACCAGCGCCTACTGAGATTTTTAAGAGTTGAAATATAAATTAGATGTTCGCAAATTATTTGTTATGGCGATTATTCCATGATCGATTTGTGGCTACATCTCACACTGAATCAGTAGAGCATGCTTTTAAAAAATAACAGGAGCCGGTCTGATGCTAAACAAAAACATTACAAGCATTCGAAACGAAACATTTGTTTTATTAGTAGGATTGCTCCCAAATTTAACATGTAACCATGTTTTAATGTTGACATTTTCAGCACAGTGTCTGCGTAGTATTTATTTAGTTTGAGGATTTGTGTGCCGAATTTGAAAGTCAGATAAGCATTTACACTTCATGCTTGCTTGGTAAATATGACTGACCTCAAGAAGCCAAGTTTACTCTGGAATGGAAACACCTGAATGTAATCCCTCTGGTCAATCACAACAGACGCAGAAAATCCAATGAACCAATCGGAATTCGAAGCTAATACATGAAGCCGGCACCAAGCGCAGAAAAACGAATTCGCCGGAACAAGTCACTATTGGTTTTGCTGGGTTTTTAACTAATCAAAGTGCGAACCAAAGCAAACGCGAATTGCCGTGGACACTCGATTGACAACTGCTCTATCCAGACATATTATGTTAAAAAGTCTTAAAATGAATGATAAGTAGCATTTTGTGACACATGACGTCAATGTCGAATATCAACTTGCTCGACAGAAAACATAGAATTAAATTGCTGATTACATAGATACGGAAGCTTGTAGGTGCCATCCGACATCCGACTTTTTGAGAATCCGACATCCGACTTGTTGAAAATCCGACATCCGACTTGTTGAAAATCCGACATCCGACTTGTTGAGAATCCGACATCCGACTTGTTGAGAATCCGACATGCGACTTGTTGAGAATCCGACATCCGACTTGTTGAGAATCCGACATTAGACTTGTTGAAAATCCGACATCCGACTTGTTGAAAATCCAACATCCAACTTGTTGAAAATCCAACATCCGACTTGATGAAAATCCGACATCCGACTTGTTGAAAATCCGACATCCGACTTGTTGAAAATCCGACATCCGACTTGTTGAAAATCCGGCATCCAACTTGTTGAAAATCCGACATCCGACTCGTGAAAATCCGACATCCGACTCATGTCCGACTTGTGAAACATCCTAGACAGGTGACCCTATTCTACGGAATGATGGAACGGTGGAATGAATAGTTTTTCTAAAAACACGCCTCTACAATTCACACGTATTTACTGTGGCATTTTTGTAGTTTTTTCCCTGCGGCTCGTGTAATATAAATGACATGAAAGTTTATACAACTGAACAATGAACATCAAATGTGTAAGCGTTCTCGCGTTTGCCACTCATTTTCTATGTTAATGAAAAACATTCAAATTAAAAACGGGATGACACGCGTTACAGAAAAAAAGAGAAAATACATTCCACTTATATGGATACGTCACAGGAACCGCACCATATTCTGGTAATCGTCAACTTCTTTGATTCCCTTCCGCGGCATCGTGATGTTCCCTAGTGATGTAATCGGAGTCTTCTTATTTTGATTGTTAAGCGCTTTAGAGTGCCACAGCCTTTGAGCAATGACTTGTTTGAAAATTTATAACCTTACGCCATTTTCGTTTCATGGGCCCCTGTTTTAAGAGTTATTTATTCATATATATTTGACCAGCCAGAAACGATCATATCATCGTGACTGGAGACTCTGCGGAAATTATTTAGTTATTAGTTTTAGATTTATCTTATTCCGTGTTTTAGCATATTCCGCCATTCCACCGTTCCACCGTTCCATTCATCACTTCCACGGAAAAGGGTCACCAGTCTGGGATGCCGTTTCATAAGTCGGATGTCGGATTTTCACAAGTCGGATGTCGGATTATCAACAAGTCGGATGTCGGATTCTCAACAAGTCGGATGTCGGATTCTCAACAAGTCGGATGTCGGATTTTCAACAACTCGGATGTCGGATGTTGGATTTTCAACAAGTCGGATGTCGGATTTTCAACAAGTCGGATGTCGGATTCTCAACAAGTCGGATGTCGGATTTTCAACAAGTCGGATGTCGGATTTTCAACAAGTCGGATGTCGGATTTTCAACAAGTCTGATGTCGGATTCTCAAAAAGTCTGATGTCGGATTCTCAACAAGTCGGATGCCGGATTCTCAACAAGTCGGATGTCGGATGGCACTTACAAGCTTCCGTACATAGATGTTCTACATTGTGTTATAATAAGGAAATTGAATGTGTGTTTTTTTCAAGGTCGCCCATTCCTGCTGTCTGCAGTCATCGTGCTCAGCAGTCTCCTGTAATGCGCAGGTGGGTCACGCAACCAACCTCGTTCCCAGGGGCTTCTCGGTTTTCAAAATGGCGGTTTGAGAGGAGAAACCCCCAACCTCGTTCCCAGGGTCTTCTCGGTTTTCAATATGGCGGCGCTTCGGGAGAAGACCCTGGCACACAGCAGATCACGTGATCAAAATCTGCACTATTTGTGAAGATGTATTCAAAATGGCGGCCAAGGAAAAGAGTGAGAAGATCTGGGTACGAGATTGCAAACCAAGAGGAAAACAAACAAAATGGCGGCCAAGGAGGGATTTCTGTGGAACCATTTATCGACCTGTCAAGTTTTTCTTTGCTTTGCTGTTTCAAGAAAAATGATACACAGGCAATGAAGGTAAAAATTCGAAACGCCGCAGATTACGAAACTTTTTTTTTTCAAGGAAGCACGATTTTTCAAAGGAAAGGAGTAAATTTACCGTCTCAGCTAAAAGACTTTTGGTTTCTTATATCATAGTATTTTCGGCTTCTTTTCCCACGATCACGCCCGCAAGCAACAAAATAGCATGAAGTTTTTGTGGTTATATTTTTTCGATTTAACCGTCGATGCTTTCGCCGTTGCTCTTGCGCGGGTATCACCGTTTTGTTGGCATTTTAAAGTAATTTACCGTCTTCCCCTCAATAAAACACTTTTACTTGATCTTTTAATCAGAGATGGTTTGCTGATCCAGTCAAAACACTGACAACAGCAAAATAAGTTAAATTAAGTGCTTTTTATTTACTCATTTCCGGGAATTTACCTCCCACCAAGTTAACATTTTCTAAAAAAAAAAAAAAGAGAAGAAAAGTGAAGACAAGTCAAAGTATTTTTCCCATATTTGTTAGAGGTGTTTGTCACAATTGTTTCTGAGGAAAACATATACAATTTATGTTGAAAATGACAGCAGTGTGATTAGTTTATTTTATTACCAAATAAATCAAATAAAACTGTAAAATTGAAGATTAAAGTTCATTTACTCCATTTCCAAATGCAGCTACATCTGCCCTAAATGGTGACCAGGGGATGTGACAGTATTCTGAAACCAGCAAATAAACAAGTCATGGGCCAAAGCTACTCGTCCCCCAATTTAAAAATTATCGTTTAACGGCCAAAATCTTTAATTCCAAATCTGCCGACTTTGTACACACTTCCCTGTCAATCCCTACCTGGATATTGCACACGAAGTATACATATTGGTTCATGTCAACTAACTGTGACTGGCATAGAAAATCCCCTCTGGCAAATTGTAACCCTAGGAATGAATTGATGAGGAAACCCTTCTAAAGTTAAAATAATATATAGCTTTGCTCAACTTCAGAAGCTGGACTGGGCTTCCTAAATCTAGCCATTGTTTACAGGTAGAAAGGTTTGGTCACTTGATTACCTGATTGTTTTAAATCAAAGCTTCCCTGTCTGATGTGGCAGGGATGCTTGTAAGCCCTTACAACCCCTAAGGCCATGTCAGTGGGAATCTTATGCTCCTGACACATTTAACAAAGCCAGACTGGACTGCAAGAGAAAGGCCTGACCAGAAAGCACCCTGTTCTCCATGGTTGTGTTACTTATAACAAGGATGGCCCCCAAATAAAAAAGAAATCAGGAGCTATTCCTTCTCTGTTGGACAAGTGACAGAATTTCCTGATCAGACAGAAAAGTCCACTAGACCTGAGCCATGATTGTCAAAATTCATCAACATCTCCCTCCTTCATAGAGGCTTTTTGCAGTAAAAAACTGAAATGTAGAAAATATAAAATAAAAAGGGGGCACATGGGGAACATTTCTTGTGCACTTCACTTTTTCCTCTCCCCAGCCTCAGCTCAAAGACTAGCTTCTTATTGTGGAATGAACGAATGTTTCACAGCTGATTATATCCTAGAATGTTTTTTTTATTGTATCAACCCAATGGCTTGCAATGATTACCATTCTGAAATCCTGATAGTTCAAAGCCATATTAATCATAACATTCACTCATTCAAACAAGGAATAAAATTAATTTCATGCTTGACATATTCTACTCCACTGTTTTCAGGCAAACAGACCGGCTCTTAAACCTTAAGCTGACTAGAGGCAAAAACATGTTAACTAGCATTCTGCTGATATGTGTTTCTCAAAAGTGCAGAAAACTTTGGAGCCTGAAAAGCTGTTATGTGCAGAATGTTTGTCAAGAAAAATTGAATTTTTAATGATTTTGAAAGCTAAGCAAAAAAAAAAAAAACACCCTAAGATCATCGGTCCAAATAAGTTGGGATGTACCCTGCATGGATGCCTCTCATCTCTCTCATAAACTATATGATATTACATGCCTCTTTTGACTCATATTTTTGCCACAAAAAAGAGCCTCAGAGCAAAAGGCCTGCTGTAAGAGAATGTCTGGTATCCAGAGTGCCTGGGATGATTTGCCATAAAAACAGTTCTTGGGCCTGAAAATGTGGTTGGGAATTTTGAGAGTAAGATTTCCATATAATCTACAAATTATGAATAAGTTCTGAAGACTGAAACAAAAGCCAGAACAAAAGATTGCCTAAATAAAAACAATAGTACATACATGCATGTGCAAAATTAATATCCGCAACCCCCCCCCCATTGAGGTATAAGGGTCTCCTCGGGGGGGGGGTACTTGCGTCGACATCCTTTGATCTTCAAAAATTTCCCAAGGGGGTAACAGAAAGATCTGCTATTTCTAAGGGGGGTGTTGTGTCGGCCCTTTGATCTTTTTTTCCTTAGGGGGGATGTTGAGTGCATACCTCAATGGGGGGGGGGGGTACGGATATAAAATGGAATGGCCCATTAATGTTGGGGGTTATACTAAAATCTTGGCATTTTGAGGAATGCATATCTGTTTTGTTTTTTATTGACATGTTTTAACCAATTAGCGGTCGTTTTAGATCGCTATGTCCCAGGGGTTTCTCAACCTCGTTCCCAGGGGCTTCTCGGTTTTCAAAATGGCGGTTTGAAGGAGAAACCCCTGGGACATAGCGATCTAAAACGACCGCTAATTGGTTTATTGATCCTGATTCTTACATCTATTCTGATTGGTTTACGTTTTTCTAAGAAAAGATGGTGGATCACGGAATCCGGTAGGTTCTTCGAGAAACCAAAACAATGCTATATCGAAGGTCTCCGAGACGTGAAAGTTGAACAGTTTTCCTGAGTAACTATTAACAAAACTGCAGCTGTTCCTGACGATGCGGCTATTTTCCAACAAGCGTAAGATTTAGAGATAATTCGCCGATTTTCAGGCTTTGCGTTTACGGGTGGCGAATGGTAAGCTTAAATAATTTCGAGATATTTTTTTCTGCGAGCCCTACACTTTTAAACTTTCAAAATACGAAGCGGAGAGAAAAGCTATATGGAAAGGCTTTACCAAATAAATCGAGACACCGAGACGTGGAGAACCGCTCAAAATAACCGAGACTGCGAAACCCATAATCTTAATTTTTTGAAAGACCATTCGCCACTCACCCCCCGGTACGTGATAATTTATATAATTTTGGAATGACTGGAATGGGGAATGCTGAGCGTAATGTAATTTAAAAGCGTCTAGAGTACTGGCTGAACCTCGGTGTAAAAACATGTCTTGTTTTGTACCTATTTCTACTTATTGTTGTCTTGCGCTCTATTGTTTTATACAGTTTGTTTTCTTTGTTTTTCAGTTCATTTATGGTTTCATAAATAAAGCAGAGCCGACCGCCAATTGTTTTCAATTCAGTTACTTATTCACTTGTGACAGCTTGACTGAAGTTAAGCTCAATTTAGTTTTTAAAACATGTCAATAAAAAACAAAACAGATATGCATTCCTCAAAATGCCAAGATTTTAGTATAACCCCCAACATTAATGGGCCATTCCATTTTATATCCGTACCCCCCCCCCCCCCCCCCATTGAGGTATGCACTCAACATCCCCCTAAGGAAAAAAAGATCAAAGGGCCGACACAACACCCCCCTTAGAAATAGCAGATCTTTCTGTTACCCCCTTGGGAAATTTTTGAAGATCAAAGGATGTCGACGCAAGTACCCCCCCCCCCCCCCCCCCCGAGGAGACCCTTATACCTCAATGGGGGGGGGGGTTGCGGATATTAATTTTGCACATGCATGTATGTACTATTGTTTTTATTTAGGCAATCTTTTGTTCTGGCTTTTGTTTCAGTCTTCAGAACTTATTCATAATTTGTGGATTATATGGAAATCTTACTCTCAAAATTCCCAACCACATTTTCAGGCCCAAGAACTGTTTTTAAGATTTTGCTTCTATGAAATGGCAATGTAGTTTATAGCTGGCAAATCATCCCAGGCACTCTGGATACCAGACATTCTCTTACAGCAGGCCTTTTGCTCTGAGGCTCTTTTTTGTGGCAAAAATATGAGTCAAAAGAGGCATGTAATATCATATAGTTTATGAGAGAGATGAGAGGCATCCATGCAGGGTACATCCCAACTTATTTGGACCGATGATCTTAGGGTTTTTTTTTTTTTTTGCTTAGCTTTCAAAATCATTAAAAATTCAATTTTTCTTGACAAACATTCTGCACATAACAGCTTTTCAGGCTCCAAAGTTTTCTGCACTTTTGAGAAACACATACACCGAATGCAAATATGGCGGCCGATTAATTATTCTTTTATCTGAATGTTAATAAGCCTGACTAGCCTCATTTTAGAGTAAACATTCTTTTGAACTTTACACATGCTAACGAGGCCAGTCAGGCTAATTAACATACACATAAAAGAATAATAAATCGGCAGCCATATTTGCATTCGGTGTATGTCAGCAGAATGCTAGTTAACATGTTTTTGCCTCTAGTCAGCTTAAGGTTTAAGAGCCGGTCTGTTTGCCTGAAAACAGTGGAGTAGAATATGTCAAGCATGAAATTAATTTTATTCCTTGTTTGAATGAGTGAATGATATGATTAATATGGCTTTGAACTATCAGGATTTCAGAATGGTAATCATTGCAAGCCATTGGGTTGATACAATAAAAAAAACATTCTAGGATATAATCAGCTGTGAAACATTCGTTCATTCCACAATAAGAAGCTAGTCTTTGAGCTGAGGCTGGGGAGAGGAAAAAGTGAAGTGCACAAGAAATGTTCCCCATGTGCCCCCTTTTTATTTTATATTTTCTACATTTCAGTTTTTTACTGCAAAAAGCCTCTATGAAGGAGGGAGATGTTGATGAATTTTGACAATCATGGCTCAGGTCTAGTGGACTTTTCTGTCTGATCAGGAAATTCTGTCACTTGTCCAACAGAGAAGGAATAGCTCCTGATTTCTTTTTTATTTGGGGGCCATCCTTGTTATAAGTAACACAACCATGGAGAACAGGGTGCTTTCTGGTCAGGCCTTTCTCTTGCAGTCCAGTCTGGCTTTGTTAAATGTGTCAGGAGCATAAGATTCCCACTGACATGGCCTTAGAGGTTGTAAGGGCTTACAAGCATCCCTGCCACATCAGACAGGGAAGCTTTGATTTAAAACATCAGGTAATCAAGTGACCAAACCTTTCTACCTGTAAACAATGGCTAGATTTAGGAAGCCCAGTCCAGCTTCTGAAGTTGAGCAAAGCTATATATTATTTTAACTTTAGAAGGGTTTCCTCATCAATTCATTCCTAGGGTTACAATTTGCCAGAGGGATTTTCTATGCCAGTCACAGTTAGTTGACATGAACCAATATGTATACTTCGTGTGCAATATCCAGGTAGGGATTGACAGGGAAGTGTGTACAAAGTCGGCAGATTTGGAATTAAAGATTTTGGCCGTTAAACGATAATTTTTAAATTGGGGGACGAGTACTTTGGCCCATGACTTGTTTATTTGCTGGTTTCAGAATACTGTCACATCCCCTGGTCACCATTTAGGGCAGATGTAGCTGCATTTGGAAATGGAGTAAATGAACTTTAATCTTCAATTTTACAGTTTTATTTGATTTATTTGGTAATAAAATAAACTAATCACACTGCTGTCATTTCCAACATAAATTGTACATGTTTTCCTCAGAAACAATTGTGACAAACACCTCTAACAAATATGGGAAAAATACTTTGACTTGTCTTCACTTTTCTTCTCTTTTTTTTTTTTTTAGAAAATGTTAACTTGGTGGGAGGTAAATTCCCGGAAATGAGTAAATAAAAAGCACTTAATTTAACTTATTTTGCTGTTGTCAGTGTTTTGACTGGATCAGCAAACCATCTCTGATTAAAAGATCAAGTAAAAGTGTTTTATTGAGGGGAAGACGGTAAATTACTTTAAAATGCCAACAAAACGGTGATACCCGCGCAAGAGCAACGGCGAAAGCATCGACGGTTAAATCGAAAAAATATAACCACAAAAACTTCATGCTATTTTGTTGCTTGCGGGCGTGATCGTGGGAAAAGAAGCCGAAAATACTATGATATAAGAAACCAAAAGTCTTTTAGCTGAGACGGTAAATTTACTCCTTTCCTTTGAAAAATCGTGCTTCCTTGAAAAAAAAAAGTTTCGTAATCTGCGGCGTTTCGAATTTTTACCTTCATTGCCTGTGTATCATTTTTCTTGAAACAGCAAAGCAAAGAAAAACTTGACAGGTCGATAAATGGTTCCACAGAAATCCCTCCTTGGCCGCCATTTTGTTTGTTTTCCTCTTGGTTTGCAATCTCGTACCCAGATCTTCTCACTCTTTTCCTTGGCCGCCATTTTGAATACATCTTCACAAATAGTGCAGATTTTGATCACGTGATCTGCTGTGTGCCAGGGTCTTCTCCCGAAGCGCCGCCATATTGAAAACCGAGAAGACCCTGGGAACGAGGTTGGTCACGCAACAAATAAATCTGGTATTCTGTATTTTCCAATCCCCCATAGAACACTTTGTTTGCCCCCCAAATTTTGCATAAACTACTGTTTTCAAATGCTCTTGAGAGGACTGCATATTCCCAAGAGCATTTCAAAACAATAGTTTAAGCAGAATTTGGGGGGCAAACAAAGTGTATCAGTGAGGGATTGTAAAATAGAGAATGCGGAGTTACAAGTGTCAGGGAGAACAGATAATGCACGGCGCACAGTACATGCGTGCGACGTTCAAGAGATTTACCTTTCATGTAACGGATGACACGCCTCATCCTGGACATTGTTTAGAGATAAGTTTTGATTCGCTTATGTAGGCCGCAAATATGAAGTCACATGGGCTATTAATCTTCTATTTGGCAACGTGACTCTCTTATAGTTCCGTCGAACCGCATTTTAGTTAGTTGGTTTTGGTTGAGCAAGCGATAAGTCGAGTTTTAGTAGAAAAGCTTGTCTCTATCTTTGGAGTCGTTTTTGGTCAAGTACTGTCAAGCGGGACTGTTATTTTACTGTAGCGATCGGACCCAAAGCGCAACGACTAACTTGCTAAGGATACGACACCAAACGAGGGTATACTTTACGGACAAAACTCGAATCACATCAATTTATTCAACGAACGATTCAAGGTCATATCGTAAACAAACTGAAAACAAGATACAAGCAAAGAAAACTAAGTAGAAGAAAATTTGCCTATTATTAAACAAGAAAGCGACCAAACTGACACTAAACCCATTCTTCCCGTGCCGATCATGCAAGACCACAACACAAACAATTCATGTCACGAATCATCCAAGGAATCGTTAAAGAAACTAATAAACCTGCAAGCAAAACAAACCGAACTTAGTTTACTTTTGATACAACAGCAGAAAAGAATGAACTTGCCAGCTAAGGAACCCCCAGTCTTCTCAGGAAATGCTTTCGATTATCCCGCATTCATCACAGCATTCGACTCAATCATCTCCGAAAACGTGCCATCGAATGAGGATCGCCTGTACTTCCTCAACAAATACACCAAAGGCAAGGCCAATGAAGTAGTTAAAGGATTTCTCGCAGTCAATTCAGAACATTCATACACAGAAGCGCTCAGTTACAAGTATTTTCCGATCTTCTCTTCCGTTGTCAAGAGGCTGTGAAGATCGTAGGATCGATCAGCGAATTAGACTCGAATCAAAACCTCATTCAAGTCAGCGCCAAACTCCCGTCGTATTCCGGAGTCAAGTGGTGCCGTCACGCTTATGAAACCGGAACAAAATCAGGCTCGAAGGCAGTAACTTTCAGCGAATTCGTCTGATTCGTTAAAGGAGAATCTGATCTGGCAAATGACCCAGTTTTCTCGCCTGATGCTCTAAAAAGAGAAAGAAGGGGTCATACAGAAAACACCACAAGGGATAACAGGTCAAGAGGGCGGAACAAAGACTTCAAGATAGACAGTTTCGCGACCGATACTACGCAAGAACAACCGCGCATGGTTTACAAATGCCCTCTCTGCGAGAAGAACCACGCTCTCGAAAGATGCCAAGAATTTAAGAAGAAGAAAGTAGAAGAGAGAGTCGAGTTCATAAAGGCAAAGGGCCTCTGCTTTGGCTGCTTGAAATCAGGGCACCTGTCCATAAGCTGCCAGTCTAGACTCACCTGCGAAGAGTGTGGCAAGTTACATTCCACCCTCCTACATGTCACGAAGCCTGTTAAACCCCCTACAAAGAAGAATCAAATAAGGAAATCTAACAAGCAAGCTAAAGAGTCAAGTAAAAAAGAATTGACGAACGCCAGCACAAGTGTTAGCATTGCTGTATTGGAGCAACTACTTGTATGGTTGTACCTGTCGTTCTATCTCACAAGAGAATCCATCTGTGGAGATTAACACTTACGCACTCCTGGATAATGGAAGTGACTCTACCTTTATCAACAGCTCCACCCTCGGCAAGTTAGAAGTCGATGGAGTAGAAATCACTCTAAAGTTGAATACTATGTATGGACAGACTGAGATTGTAGCAAAGAAGATAAAAGGCTTGGTCGTCCAACATATCAACAAGGCCGAGACACCCATCACGCTTCCAAAGGCATACTCAAGAGAGGTCATACCCTCAAAGAAAGGCCAGATACCAACGCCCGAAATAGCACGTAAATGGGCCCATTTCGGTCGGATCAAGGATCAGCTTCTCCCCCTACAAGAAGATATGGAAATTGGCATTCTAATAGGATGTAACTGTCCAAAGGCGCTGAAGCCGCGAGAAGCGATCCTTGGAAACGATGACGATCCATACGCCGTAAGAACCCTACTAGGGTGGGGAATCATTGGCCCAGCAAATCCAACCAATGACGCATCAGCAGAAGAGGATGACACTTCAATCTGTCACAGAGACGTAACTCGCGAAATCGGAAGTTCTAGACTGAACAGCAGATTCGTCATAGAGGCACAGACAAAGGAGGTGATCAACCCCTTCGCAGTTAGAAAAATGTTCGAGCTCGACTTTTCGGAGCATGACAAGGGGCAACCAGCATTCTCCCAAGAAGACCGCAAGTTCCTGGACATCGCAAAGAAAGGAATCCGCCTCCGATCTGACAGCCACTATGAAATGCCTCTGCCGATGAAGGAAGGGACCCCTGCGCTTCTGCACAATCGCGCAATGCCCTGGAACCGACTGAAACCTCTAAAGAAAAGATTAGAATCTAACGAAACGTACCGTGGTCATTACGTAGAGTTCATGAACAAGCTCATAGAGAACGGTTATGCAGAAAAGGTTCCACAGAGTACCCAACCACACGAAGGCCGCAAATCTGTGTGGTATATCCCGCACCATGGAGTATATCACCCGAAAAAGCCTAACAAGATTAGAGTGGTTTTCGATTGCTCGGCTCAGTTGGAGGGCGAGTCTCTAAACAAGCATCTCTTACAGGGTCCAGATCTCACGAACAACCTAACCGGGGTCTTGTGCAGATTTCGCAGAGAGCCAGTGGCAGTGATGTGTGACATTGAAGCTATGTTCCATCAGGTGAAGGTAACAGAAGAATACCGGGACTTTCTGCGCTTCTTATGGTGGGAAGACGGAGATACAACAAAGGAACCACAAGAATATCGGATGACAGTACACCTGTTTGGCGCTGCATCGTCACCAGGCTGCTGTAACTTTGCTTTAAAAACCACAGCTGACGATAACGAAGAAACGTCCGGTCTCGAACCAGCTGAGTTCCTCCGTCGCGACTTTTACGTTGATGACGTTCTGAAGTCAGTCCCATCAGTTAAGGAGGCAGTCGCACTTATTGAGAGCACCAAGAAAATGTGCCTGCGCGGAGGTTTCAATCTCCATAAGTTCACTTCCAATAAGAAAGAAGTAATTCAAGAAATTCCAGTAACCGACAGAGCTGAAGATGTCAGGAACCTGGATTTCGACCATGAGCCTCTACCAATGGAGCGTGCCTTGGGAATGCAGTGGTTTATCGCGTCGGACACCTTTAAGTTTGTAGTTTCGTTGAAGGACCGACTATGCACAAGACGCGGTATTCTGTCTACCGTGAGCTCCATCTTCGATCCACTCGGTTTCGTAGCTCCTGTGATGTTAAAGGGAAAGGCAATCCTTCAAAAACTCTGTCGGCAAAACTTAGACTGGGATGACCCTGTCCCCGAAGAAATTCAGAAACGATGGCTAAAGTGGAAATCTGAGATAGAAGAGTTGAAGAACGTTGAAATTAGCTGCTGCTATAAGCCCAAGAACTTTGGAGACGTTGTTAGAGCGGACCTGCATCACTTCTCTGACGCAAGCTTCAAGGGCTACGGACAGTGCAGCTATCTCAGACTGGTGAATCAAGACAACAAGATTCACTGCTCCTTCGTTATTGGCAAGGCAAGAGTCACCCCCTTGAAGTCAGTGACAGTTCCAAGACTCGAGCTTACTGCAGCCGTCGTTTCCGTAAGAGTCAGCGAACAGCTGAGAAGAGAGTTAGACCCAGTAAACGTCACCAATGAGATATTTTGGACCGACAGCAGAGTAGTGCTTGGCTATATTGCAAACGACGTGAAACGGTTTCATGTATTTGTAGCCAACCGGGTCCAAGAAATTCAAGAAAAATCGTCTGTGAAACAGTGGAGGTATGTGGACACCAAGTTCAATCCAGCCGATGAAGCTTCCAGAGGGGTGCGCCCTAAAGAACTCAGCAGGTCAAAGTGGATCACTGGACCGGACTTTCTCTGGAAGGATGAAGCAGAGTGGGAGTTTTTCTCCAGAAAAGCCGTTGTTCAGCCCTCAAAAGATGATCCGGAAGTTAAGAAAGCTGTTTCCTTGGTAACTGAAGTTTCGCCATCATGGCCCACTCTAGAAGAACGACTGAAGTACTTCTCAGATTGGCAACGCGAGCGAAAGGCTGTCGCTCTGTGTCGTCGCTACGTACACAAGTTGAAATCCAGAGTGACCAGAAGCAAAATTAACCCAGACGCGAAAGTTGAAGATCAAAGCGAGCAACAAAACAAGCCTGTATCAGTCCAGGAGTTGAGTGAAGCTGAAGTTGTTATTCTGAAGTCCGCACAACAAGACAGGCTACCTGACATTTCGCCATCCAGTCCCCTTAGCAAGCTCGACGCTTTCGTTGACTCAGACGGTGTCACTAGAGTTGGTGGACGTCTTAAGTTGTCAAGTCTGCCATACGGATCTAAACACCCAGCCTTATTGCCGAGGACAAGTCACGTGACTGATCTCATTATCAGGCATTATCATCAAAGGGTGCAGCACCAGGGCAGAGGAATTACAGCAAATGAAATACGAGCAAGTGGATATTGGATCGTAGGAGCCTCAGCAGCAATAGCAAGCGCCATATCCAAGTGCATCAAGTGTCGCAAGCTACGAGGCGCTGTACAGGAGCAACGCATGGCTGAGTTACCTGATGACCGAGTTGAACCCGCACCCCCGTTCACTAACTGCGCTGTCGACTACTTCGGACCCCTAATCATCAAGGAAGGTCGTAAAGAGCTGAAACGGTATGGAGTGCTTTTCACGTGTATGGCATCTAGAGCTATCCATATAGAAGTAGCAGCGACACTGGAGACTGATTCGTTCATCAGTGCTCTGCGCAGATTCATATGCCGAAGAGGTCCTATCCGTCAATTACGAAGTGACCAAGGGACCAAAAAGAGAGTTGAAGGAAGCTGTAGATGAGCTCGACCATACAAGAATCAGAAACGAGCTACAGCACCACGATTGTGACTGGTTCGTTTTCAACATGAACGTTTCCTCGGCCAGTCACATAGGAGGAGTTTGGGAACGTCAGATTCGTTCAGTCCGTAATGTGTTGGCGGCCTTGCTCCAGAGTAACGGCACCCAGCTAAATGAGGAGTCCCTGAGAACACTGTTATGCGAAGCAGAGGCAACCGTGAACAGCCGCCCTCTTACGGTCGACTCGCTCAACGACCCAATGTCGCTTAATCCTTTGACTCCGAATCACTTGCTAACGATGAAGACGAAAGTTGTTGTTCCATCTCCGGGAGTTTTCCAGTCAGCTGACAAGTATTGCAGGAAGAGATGGAGGCGTGTACAACATCTCGCTAACGAATTCTGGATCAGATGGAAGAAAGAATACTTGCAGAGCCTTCAGCAGCGGCAGCGGTGGACCAAGGAGAGACATTGCGTTGGCGACGTCGTATCCATCAAGGATAGTGATGAGCCCCGTAACAAGTGGCAACTTGCGCGAGTAGCTGAAACCTTTCCGAGTGCCGATGACTATGTACGTAAGGTCAAAGTTGCATTGGCTGATCGTGAGTTAGACAACAGCGGCAAGCAAGTCCGACCTACCAAGTTCTTGGATCGCCCTGTTCAGAAGTTAGTGCTGTTGCAGGAGACGGAGACCTGAGGCCATTCCCCGACGAGGAGCCATGAACATTAGTAACTCGAGTAGTATATAAATTTAGTCTTTAATGAACATTTTAGTCTGATTTTAAAATTTGATTTTCGTGAACATGAAATGTGAACATTTCAGGGGAGCCATGTAACGGATGACACGCCTCATCCTGGACATTGTTTAGAGATAAGTTTTGATTCGCTTATGTAGGCCGCAAATCATGAAGTCACATGGGCTATTAATCTTCTATTTGGCAACGTGACTCTCTTATAGTTCCGTCGAACCGCATTTTAGTTAGTTGGTTTTAGTTGAGCAAGCGATAAGTCGAGTTTTAGTAGAAAGGCTTGTCTCTATCTTTGGAGTCGTTTTTGGTCAAGTACTGTCAAGCGGGACTGTTATGTAAGTGATTAATATTCTTAATTTATAAGTTTTGGTTTTATCTTGTTATTTTCCCTAGTTTTGCGAAGATTTCCTATATCACCCCTTTGTTGTAAGTTTGCCATGTGACTCGAGTAGTGATTCCCTTTTGTCAGTTACAGCCTTTATAAGTAATTTTCAGTCTTGCATCGTTTCGAGCTTAGCATGCGTTAGCCTTGTTTGGCTATTCTAGGTTTAGAATACTATCCCTTTTTTTGCTATGTTTTACGCTAGTTAGGCCTTATTAGACACTGGAGCATTCACAGTATATCAATTGTCTTGCTTGGACCAAATTATTCATAGTCATTTTCCTTTCATTGTTGTATTGATTAGTATTAGGTCTTATATTTCCCTCGTTTTGTTTGATTTAAGTTCTTCTGATTTTATTGAACCCGTAATTGTAATGGAATGATCGGAATGTTACATTTTAACTTTGTATACATCAAATTAGCTTAGTTTTCTTTGCTTGTATCTTGTTTTCAGTTTACGATACCTTGAATCGTTCGTTGAATAAATTGATGTGATTCGAGCGTTTTGTCCGTAAAGCATATCCTCGTTTGGTGTCGTATCCTTAGCAAGTTAGTCGTTGTGCTTTGGGTCCGATCGCTACATTTCATATTCTTATTTTGCAGAAAAAAGTGATCTACCATCAGACCATGACTCCAAATTGGCTGGAAGCGCATGCGTCCTACATAGAAAGTTCTCGTACATCAACTGCCCAACAACTCACATTCACCGCGGGCGCAGCAAACTATGCACCTCTTCTCAAAGTTCCAATAATTCCTGCTGGGGTTTTAAAAGCTTCCACTCCGCTGACTGTGGAGATCACTGTTGCAAACGACGTCAGAATTGGTAACGCTCATGACAGCGACATTTTTTATGGCATGTCAGATGGTGCCAGGTTTGTCGGGTTTCAAACTGTGGATAAGGGGAATTATGGTGCCATTGCACCATGCATTGGGTATGAAGGGATATCCGGTGCAACCTTATTGTCCCGAAGACACGACCCACTCACCCCCAAACCCAGCGACACTTTCTACCCTGGTCAGTTTGTTTTCACTCTCAAGCTGGATGAACGCTGGGGCTCTTGTTACACTGCGCATGACGGAGGGTTCGTAAGGACCGCTGGCTACAACCACCGACTGATACTCAGCAAGGGACTCACTCTTGTGGTTTATATCGAAAACAAAACTGAAAAAGTTGGAATCAGGTTCATCAAAGTCACTGTCGTAAAAGATGAAGACTAAAGCGACAGTAAAAGAAGCCTGCCTCATGTAATCAGCATCATTGGTCTAGTTAAGGACTTTAAGGGGATACATTATAAAGCAAAAACGTAATATGAAACGTGAGCAGTGCATTGGGGCACACAGGCAACAGCGTCAACATTGTATGTTAAAACGTCTGATAAATGAATAACACAGGGGAACATTGAAAACATACATTTGATTTTTTCATTGTTGTCAATACCAGATGATACCTCCACTGATCTCCGACTTATAAAAAAGCGTCTGCCAAACAAAAAACAAAGCTAAATCCGATACGATCATATAGCAAAACCTGACGTTAAAGAAAAAGCCAATAAATATATTTGAACAGGCAGAGACTTGTTCCCTGAAACCGAAACGCGCCTTTCTCCTGGATCCTTCATCTTTCTGAGTTCGCGTTTCACCATGTCAGCCAACACTCATTCTCCTTTGACCATGCATAATTTGTTTTTCTTCTAACGACACAACAATCTTCTAGTGCTTGAGCCAAACCTCGGCCTCATCCAAAGCCTCTGCCACTGGTTCTTTACCCTGTCTCAACAACAAGTTGTACAGAAGTTATCACGGGATTACCAGAGTAGGTCTGAACATCATGTATGGATGGAATTTTGTGTCTTAACTGAAACTTAAATTCGAAAAAACTGACGCTACGAAAAGAGCTAGCCAGTGATATATGGACAGACAAAGGCTGGCCCCGGAAACCGAACGTCAACGCGCCTCTCTTCTCGATCTTTCATCTTTCTGAGCTCGCTTTTCATCATGTCACACAACATTCATACTCCTTTGACTATACACCTTATGCTATTCATTTAACGATATTGACAACCATCTCCCAGTGCTTCGGCCTTCCCTCCGCCTTATCTACAACCTCTGCAAGTGATACTTTTACGTTTTCCTGTCTCGACAACAAGTGGCACAGACGTTATCTCGGGGTCCCCAGAGTGTTTGAATGAACATCATGTATAGATAGGGTCTTGTGACCAACCAGGGATTTTATTGAAGATTAAATATTAGCGATACAATGTCTGTATACAGTGCCACGATTGTAAAAGTCCTTGGAACTCCAAGTCACCTACTAACAAATCAATATTACATTCATGGCCTCCACTCTTTACTGGTCTAAGAAGCAAGCAGAACTGAAAGCTGTTTATACTACTATAAGGCCCACCTATACTTCTCAGATCTCACCTAAGTCCTGCGACTGTCTGCTGGTAAGAGAGAATCAGCCTTTCCTTATGGCTCTTCACACTCCCTTTTTGCACTCTTGGAACATAGTAGTGTCAACTGCAATGTGAAAATGCACCCTCCTCTTAGCCTTAAAAACCAGACGATATCAGTGGATCAGTCTCTGTAGTCTAACATTGATTTTTATACAATTTTTGCTGCAGCTACAATCATTGTCAGAAGTCGTTGGGACATCCTTCCCCATTCCCCTATTTAAATGTTGGATTACACAATGAACGCTGAAAGGTGGCGAGGGAGGGAAACACCATTTATACTCCATCCAACACACAGTGTTCCAACGTTTTGGCAGAAATTGTAGGTAATGAGTTTAAACTCGTGTCAGAAATGCAAAAAATGGGGGGTCACCGACTTCGAATTTTGAAAAATCGGTCTTCCTGAAATGACCCCAATGTCTGTTAGTCTAAACATATTACGAATGAATCAGTCTTGAACGCAAGATATGAGTGGGTCTATTAAGCAAATTTATTCGACTGGTGACGTCCCTTAAAGTAAACCTAATCTTTAAACCACAGCATTTGCAAACACTGACGCGCAAGTTGGCAGGATTTGATGTCGTGTAGATGCAAAATGACACAATTTTAAACTTCGTACATTGATTTTTTGTTCATTATTTTACAACCCGTCGACCGTTGGAAAAGAACATTTTTATCACAAAACGTAGGGGTCACCGACCATCCATACGAGATAAATCTAAGCAAAGTTAACGCAACGGCTACTATAGTCCTTTATCTGCTTAGATTTCCTCCCCTTTAACCCTTTGTCTTTTTCTTTGATTTATCGTTCGCCGGCGAACGATGAATTGACACGCTCATTGTTAGAACGGAAAGCCCTCAATCGACTTGACATAAACTCTATCCTTCTGTTAGCATATGGTCATTTCTTAGAAGCTACTAGTTGAAATATGCTGTTTTAACTGTGTTCAATTTTCTTGAGTTTAGTTGTGCCCTGAATGTACATGAAAGCGACCAAATTAGAGTAAAAAATGTGACATTTCCATGTGCACCTCTGAAGTAAGAAATTCAATGCAAACAAGCCAACTTTTCACAAAGATAGTAATATATCCTTTAGTTTCTTTTGCAGGTTAAGAATGGCTCCCAGCCTGGAAACCGAGGCTACTGGCCAGCAAAACATCACATTTTTCTTCATTTTATCACTAGAATAATTAGCGTATTTGACGTCACAGCCTCCTAGGGGGTCGCCTGTCAATCTCAAAATTGATATTTATAGAAAGGTCTTGACATCGTCTCAAAAACGATATATAAATATTAGTCTCTCTACTGTTTCAGTGTTATAAAAATAGTGTCATAATATGTCAGCATAAAAACATCTAAAACAAAAGAAGCGTTAAAGGGTTAAGCGCGGTCGTACATGACGTAGCATGCCAATTAGCGCGAACATCCTTAAATTGTTATTATTATTATTATTATTGTTATTATTATTATTATTGTTATTATTATTATTATTATTATTGTTATTATTATTATTATTGTTATTATTATTATTATTATTATTATTGTTATTATTATTATTATTATTATTATTATTGTTATTATTATTATTGTTATTATTATTATTATTATTATTATTGTTATTATTATTATTATTATTATTATTATTATTATTATTATTGTTATTATTATTATTATTATTATTATTATTGTTATTATTATTATTATTATTGTTATTATTATTATTATTATTGTTATTATTATTATTATTATTATTGTTATTATTATTTTATTATTATTATTATTGTTATTATTATTATTATTATTGTTATTATTATTATTATTATTGTTATTATTATTATTATTATTATTATTATTGTTATTATTATTATTATTATTATTATTGTTATTATTATTATTATTATTATTATTATTATTATTATTATTATTATTATTGTTATTATTATTATTATTATTATTATTGTTATTATTATTATTATTATTATTATTGTTATTATTATTATTATTATTATTGTTATTATTATTATTATTATTATTATTGTTATTATTATTATTATTATTATTATTGTTATTATTATTATTATTATTATTATTATTGTTATTATTATTATTATTATTATTATTATTGTTATTATTATTATTATTATTATTATTATTGTTATTATTATTATTATTATTATTATTGTTATTATTATTATTATTATTGTTATTATTATTATTATTATTATTATTATTATTATTATTATTATTATTATTGTTGTTATTATTATTATTATTATTATTGTTATTGTTATTATTATTATTATTATTATTATTATTATTATTATTACCTTTGACACTTAAATAAAGTGATTATTATTAAGGGACAGTGTCCGGCCGAAAAAGCGAAAGCTAATTTCCATGTTATATTGCCAAATGCTGCCAAATATACAACTAAATTGGATAAAAAAAATTGTACATAACAAAACAGTTTGGATAGCACGGGATTGCATGGATGAAAGTGGATTACAGTTCAAGAAATCAAAATTTAAGCAAGATAATAAAGTAAGCTTAAACACGAAGTTCCGGTATAAAAGGAACCTGGCCTGGCCATTCTCACCTCCAGCCGTCAATCAACCACTGAAGCATAAACAACTGACAAATAACATGCGTCATTACTAAGACCATTGCTAACACAATTTGGAAAAATTTTATGAAAGTTATATCAGAAGTCTTTATAAACTTCTATTTCTTTTTTTGCTTAGGTGAAATCTTGGTTTAATTTGATTTTTGAAGCAAATTATATTTAAAGGACGCGCAAGTTAACCACGTTTTGTGACTGAAAGACGCCTTAATTCGCATTTCACACCCAAAATGTGTGAAGTGGGGGAGGAGCTAAGCCTTTTATACCGGAACTTTGTGTTTAAAGCAAGCTACTGGCCATAATCATGAAAACACGATATACCAGCCGGGACACTGTTCCTTTTAATAAGCCACAACTTGCTCCTGTCGATGTCCGCTGGTAAGAGAGAATGCCATTCTCCATAGATGTTCTCATCGCACTTTTCACTAGTGTTTTTGGACTACTAGTAAAGTGTCGCCTGCAATGTGGAAATGCACTCCTTTGTATTCACTCTTAGCGAATGATAAACGTCTTACCCTCTTCTTAGCATTAAAAGCCAAACGACATCAGTGGATAAGTTTTGTAATAGTTCAGTGCACATGAAGCCCTTAACTTCTCTCGGTCAAGATAATGATGCCATCCATAAAACCCTTCATGGGAGGCATAACCCGACCATCTGCATTCTCTACCCCAAGATCGCTCAGCCCCTCCCAATACCATCATCTCTACTTCCGTCACAAACAGGATATAGGGGAACTGTACAATTAGTGATCACAGCAATCTGCAATGTCGGATCCAGGGAGCCTTTGTCAAGGAGGGATTACAATTAAATGCCATTTTTGCGCTACTTTTCTACCAAAAAACGACAGAAGCTGAGGCAGTCGAAAGAGCTGTAACGAGTCGGAATACAGAGAGTGAGAATGGGGGAGACGCTAAAACGTTCCCTCGCTTCACGCACGCGCGCTAGCAGGTGATTGTCGCGTGTTCGACTATACTATCCCTGAGAGAAATAAGAAGCTACTAGTTCTTCCCCACCCCCACCTCCCACGGCATGCCAAGCCTCATTCACTCACTCGATGAACTGAATCAATGAATCAATTAATGAATCAATCAATAACTATTTATTTATCATTATTTATTCACTCTCTCCTTTTTGATTAATGCAAGGCCTCCTTATTCATATACGCACAGCAACATGCAAATTTTCCAAAAAGTCTCATAAAATAACAAAACTGTAGTTCTTAACTAGTGGACCTTCTCAGGAGAGGATATAAAATATACACTTGTAATAATCGTTTACTAATAATATTAAACTGATAATATAATACTGACAAAAGTTAAAAAAGACAAAAAAATGAAAGACGTTTTTAGATCAGGAAAACATCTGACACGTGTCAGAATTTCGTGTTGTTGTTCCCGCTGGATCTGATGCTGTTTACCTTTCCTTGAACAGTTTTCGAAAACTAATTTCTCTTAGAATATTCAACGTATCAACCTAAAATTTACACTGATTACCATGTGCGACATGCACGTTACGTCAATGTAGTCCATTTATTATTACTGATAAATCTACTAGCGTTCTATCACGTGGTTTTCTTAATAAAAAAGTATAAAGTCTATTTTCATTTTGTAATAAGAAGCATGTTTATTATTCGACTGTGATGTCATTTTACCTTATAAGGGAAAGAGAACACGCAAAATATCCGAGCGTATTACACAGTAGATTGCTGTATTACACCTTAGCATCCCGGTTTCAAGACACAAGTTATTATAAATAAAATAATTTCAGTCGAATAATAAATCCCTTATTCGATGGTTTAACAGATAATACGTGCAGACATTTTACTCATTGCTCGCATTTTTTCTCGCCCCTGCGGGGCTCGAAAAAATACTACGCAACTCGTAAAATATCCGCGCGTATTATCTGTTAAACCATCGAATAAGATGTATTTATTATTCGACTGTGATGTCATTTTACCTTATAAGGGAAAGAGAACACGCAAAATATCCGAGCGTATTACACAGTAGATTGCCGTATTACACCTTAGCATCCCGGTTTCAAGACACAAGCTATTATCAATAAAATAATTTCAATCGAATAATAAATCCCTTATTCGATGGTTTAACAGATAATACGTGCAGACATTTTACTCATTGCTCGCATTTTTTCTCGCCCCTGCGGGGCTCGAAAAAATACTACGCAACTCGTAAAATATCCGCACGTATTATCTGTTAAACCATCGAATAAGGTGTATTTATTCAGCGTGAAGTTGTGTAATACGGCTGAGTATTTTTACGAGTCAGTTTTTATTTTTTCGAACCTTTAGGCGAGAGAAAATAAAAACTGACGAGTAAAAATGCCCAGCCGTATTACACAACTTTTCGCTGAATAAATTGTTTATTATACGACAGTAATCTTCTTCAAATCTAACTTTTTGAAACTGTTTTTCCTAGCGCGCGGTCGGAAGAGTGTAATAACGTGTCATATTTGCACTCGTTTTGATGCGTATTTGCACTCTAGAATAGAGTACCGAAGTGATGACGTCACAAAAACTAAATTTGTGAAATTATGGGATTTGATTAGATATTCGGAAAGGGCATGACGAAAAATGCCCGCTTGCCAAAAATCAGCATCTTAGTGCAATTTGTGGGTGAGATATTGGCACCGTTATGCTCTGATGACTCCATACAAACCTTTCTAACTTTTGCCTTGGTTCATTCCTCGCGAAGCGAGGGCCGAAGGCCCGAGCGTAGCGAGGTTAATAAATTTGTCGTCCCTCGGGAGCTGAGCCGCGTGAATTCGAGCGAAAAATATATTTATATATATATATATACTTGATGGTGTCCGGCAGTTGCCTGGCAACAAAAATCGCGACCGCTGACATTGGCGCACTCATGTTTATTCATGGCGGCCGTGCCGGCGGCCGTTTACCCATTTACTCTCGGTGAAACACAACCAATTTTTGATGGAAATGAGAAAGAACAGCAAACACAACAACGCTGAATTCAACAAGTGGCTGGAAATCCTTGTCCAAGAAAATTAACTACCGAAACTCCGCTGAACGGTGACTTGAAATTCAGCGCGATCGAGCAACGAAGAGACAACGAGAGCATAGATTACAAAGACTTCGAACAGCCTAGGCACACCGTTTGACTAGGTTCAAACGCCTTGACAAAATGCCGCCATTAGAATTCTGAACGAAACCGATCAGGAGAGGCGACACCGACTGGAAGTTTTGGACAAAATGATTCTGTTTGTGGACGCAACGAGAGGCGGCAAGAATTACACGATCAGCTAAATACTCGTGACGAATATCTTTCATACCTGATACGGTAGGGAAAAGCAAACACTGATTACAGGAAAGACTCGGTGAAGAAGAGCGATTAAGAAATGTAGCTCAAATCACCGGCTTTTGCAAAAAAAAAAGATTTTAAGTGGCTAAACTACTGAGAGGATAATCAAACACTGAAAAATAATTATCTTAGTTCACACTGTAATTTGATGTTTTTAGATATTCTCACTAAGGTCACTAAGGAACTTTTTAAATGATCAAAACTACAGATAAATGATCAAAACTACAGATCACACAGGTAGAAATGATTTCCCAAATACACAACATTTACATGATGTAGCATTGTGAATGAACTGAGTGAAATGTGCTTTGTATACATATACGGTATCTTGAGTTTACAGCATTTTTCATAAAATAGTTCAATAACAAATAACATTCCAATGGTTTAGTTAGGAGAATTTCTGTTTACAATTTGGATAAAAACATTTTGTTAGGAAAAAATAATTTTCGGTTAGCAATCATGGCCAGCTAATGTGTAGCAACTGTATACATGTAGGTAAACACATGACACATCAACATTACTGCTTCACATTTATTATTGGAACAGTGATCAGTATTTTAAATCTCCTCACAATATCAGTGTACGAGCAAGTACATAGATTATGCAAATTGAGAACCTCATCACCTTCAACAAGAGTTACAAATTCACTATAGTTATATGGCTATGTGAACTGTATTGACACCAGTAAGGAGAATGTACATCAACATAGTAACCTCCTGTGATCTCAACCATTCAAGCAAATACAGGATTGGGTTACCAATTATTTGATACCCAGTATATAGAACAAAAACTATAGCAGTATCTAAAGGGAACAGGTTAATTTGGGAGATAGCACTCACAATCTTTAAAAATGGAATTTAATTGAGACAATCAAAATAAACAGAATACCACTGCATATTGTCCTGAACCCATGTCCACAACAGCACTTATACATCCACTACATCCACTTTCAGACCAATTTTCCTTTTGACAAAAATTGGGGGGGGGGGGGGGGGGGGGGGGGGGAGGAAGGGCCTGAGGATCGTTTGGTACCGACACAGTCCCATTGCAGTTACAGCGACCCACAGCTCAAAACCCAAAACTGACCAGCACCAGCTCCCATTTATTTTATTTTAGGAAGACAGGGCACAAAGTACAAGTTAAATGGAAGAGACTGGAACGAAAATGTCTCAACTTTAAATTTTGGGGCCATTGCCAGCAAGCAACCCAACCTTTCCATTTAAATCAGAAATTCCATCTCTCCCTCCCACATCGCTAAAATTTTGCAGTGCATCCTAGCTCCCCCGAGCTTCGCGAGGTTCTGCGAGACACGTATTTCTAGTATAAACAAGAGTTTAGTTGCAAACGCGTGTATGAGCGATGCATGCAGTGGAAGATTCCCTGGAGTCTTTAGGTCTTATAACCGAATAAGTATGACACTACAAGAGAGATCAAGGGTCTCAACTGAAACTTAGTTCATTGTCCAGTTTCTTCGTGATAAGGCACAGGTCCTAAAAGGTTTGCAATCAAGCACGATCCCGTTTTCACTTTCTTCCATTTCAGGCAGAACTTCACCCTGCGGACATTCAAATCTGAAGCTGTATAACAATCGTGCGGCGAACAAGAAAACTATTTTCTTGCCCAAAGACTCGCCAGGACACAAACGTGTTCCTGCTGAGAAAGGCATGATCCCTTTCACACGCAGGCGCCCTTGCTCGTCCAAGAACCGCTCCGGACGGAAGCAAAATGGATCCTCCCAACAATCAGGGTCATGATGAATTGCCCAGAGATTGACTAACACGGTAATATCCCGCGGGATAAAAAAACCCGCGAGAGACGTGTCCCTCGTGGTCGAGTGTTGAATCCGCTAAAGGCGTCTCGCTAACAATGCGATGCACTTCAGCAATGAACGCATCCAAATAAGGCAATTTGGGTTTGTCTGATAACTCTGGCAGTCGGTTGGCGACGACGTCATCCAATTGGCGTTGTAGTCTGGCCTGCACATCCGGGTATTTGGTGACGAAAAGAAGAATCCAAATAATCACGCTTGAAGGCGTTTCAGCACCGGGGAAAATAAATCAGAAGCGCTAGAATAGGGACGAAACATGACAGTTAGTACCTACGGACATGACGTTTCTACGAAAACGTTACAAAAACTGCAGTCTCAAACAGAATTATTTGCACAGATTTTCGAAGTTAAAAGCTTCAGAAATGGCGTTGAATCAGTTTGTTGAGTTTTGCAGTCAGACAAGATTCCACATTTCCCTGTATTTTGTTTGTAAAATTGTACGGAAACTGTGCACACGCGTCACGTTAGTGAACTAGGGACAGTCGCCAGCGTTGGCGCAAACAGAACTCCCTTTCTTCTCGATCGTGTCCTGGGAAACTCGGCAGGCACCTTAAGCGCGCGCTTATGTATTTCACTTCCCGTTCAGCTTGCCACTGGCGGAGAAAAAGAGGTATAATTTGCTGTAATTACTGTTTAGAGGAAATGCCGTTTGGTCGAATCCTAAAAATCCGGTAACTTTTCATTTTTCCTTAATTACTAACTAATGTTAGTTTAATTATTGTTATCTGCATTGTTTCTGTGGCATGGTGTGTTTTCTTTGTCTTGTGTTCTTGTGTTTAGAAATAATTTTGACACTACTCATGAGATCAAACTCATGAATAGTTCAACCACTTAGGCAAAGAACAAAGAAAATCATACGTGACGGAAATCCGATCTCAGTAATTAGCATAGATTTTGGCGATTTTATTCCTTCGCTTTCTCTGATAAGCTGCTTCGACACTCGAAAGGATGCTTCATCTGGCATCATGTTGAAACACTTTTCCGACTGTTTGATACATTACATCTCTTGTAATTAAGAAATATTCTGCATTAATTTGTAATTAAAAATAGCAAAGTCTGTGATTGTATTTAAGTATCAGTAATGGTTAAATATTAATTAAGTAATAGAAACATTCCGATTATAAAAAACGATATAAGGACTGCGCCTAGTAGACACTGGCCTCATGCCGTACAGCAAATTTCCCTTACCTGGAAATTAGATGTTCTTCCGTTAATAAGCCATTGTTGTTTTCCCGGAAGTCTTTTAACATGGCGTCGATAGCGGATCTGATGTTGTTTTCCTGAAAGCTGGAGATGTGCTCTTGAAATTTTCTTTGGTAAATTTCATCTCGATCTTCTCCGGCACGCCTCGCTTTCTTTATGACCTCGAAAGGAATGTACTTAAAAACTGGAAACGTGTCAATTAAATTAGCTGCCGTGAGTGAAGTCGCGAAGACATGGAGAGCTTGTATAAGTTTCTCTAAATCACCATCGTTGAGTTTAAATTCTTCTCCAAAAATCATGGACGAAATACAACCACCGACAGATGTAAATACATGATCTCGAGGATAAAATGGTTGTCCGTTGTAAGAATGAAATTTCTTGCATAACTCTTCAATATGCAACAAGGTGTTAGCTTTGTTTTCAGTCAAGCGCAATGCTGCCTTGACCATTTTGTGCTGTATTTTCCATCGCTGAGAGAAAGTTTCAAATATGATGTCAGTGCCGTTTCGGCCAAAAATGCCTCCAAAGAAATGAGGTGGTCGTCCGGCGAAATCCTTTGCTTTCGTCACGAGGGCTTCTCTGGCGATTTCGTAGCTATTGATCACAATCGCTTTTTTACTTCCCATCTGTATTCGGAAAAGTTTGCCATACTTTTTCGCCATGTTGGCAAGATCACGATAAGGCATGTTTTGTCCAATCGACAGCAAGTTTCCAAGCACTGGCAGTGGAAGATGGCGGTTTTGCCAAATCCTCGACGCGACATAAATGATTACAAAGGGAACTAAAAGGGAGATGAATTCAGCAAACATGGCTTATAGGTTGAACACAGCGGCCTTTCCGGCAGGTCTTTTAGTTACAGTGGAGCCACGGTGGTCTAGTGGTTAGTGCGTCGGGCTTTCAACCTGAAGGTCGATGGTTCGAAGCCTGGTCTCTGCCGTCGTGTTGTTTCCTTAGACAAGAAACTTTACTCCACACTGTCTCTCTCCACCCAGGTGTATAAATGGGTACCGGCGACAAAAAAATGCTGGGGGTAACCCTGCGATGGACTAGCATCCCATCCAGGGGGGAGTAGCAATATTCCTAGTCGCTTCATGCTACAGAAACCGGGTTTAAGCTCCGGCCGTTGTGAGCCTTCTGGCTCGTGTGCGCGACTTTACTTTTACTTACTTACTTACTTTTAGTTACAACAGCACACCATAAGATTCGTGAAGCATTTAAAGTACCTACCAGTAAATTAAAATTTTAAACTGTGGTTAATTAGTTCTGGGGTCCACTGTGTCAAAGCCATTATTGGGTTGTCACTTGTGATGTCATTTCGCTGTTACTGGTAGCCTGTGAACAGGCTTGGGTTAGGTCCGCCGAGCGCGGACTGGGGAAGAGGGAAGGAGCGGCGAAGCCTGTGGACTCGCCTTTGATGCCGCCGTTCCATGATACCAGAGTCTGGTATCATTAGTATTGAGCAAGGTACCAGCGTAAAAGTGCTTTTCTAAACATTTTTTAAATATAGTATCATTTTTGGTATTTGTGATCCTTGGTTGGGGTTCCTTTAAATTGTATTTGCTAAATTACGGTACTTAAACACCCAGCTAAACGAAAAAGATAAATGGTTAATATGATGGCGTATTAATGAAATTAGGCTCAGTTTAGTATTATATGCCTAATGTACATGTACAGAAAATACATGAGAACTACCTGTTCACACAATTCTGAGTTATCGTTTTCACCTTAAATAGTGTGTCGAGTTTCGATTCTCTACTCTTAATAGGGTCATAAGAATCATCGCGGCACACACCTATTCTAAATTGACGGAAGTACTCTCCCCCCCCCCCCCCCCCCCAACACAATTTACATCCCGATCGAGCCAGCCTGGCTACACTTCCAATTTATTGAAAATTACATATTTTCACGAAAGGAAGTATATGTTTGTCGGCTGGGAGGTCCGTATAGTGAAAAACTGTGACCGAGGTCTTGAAAATACTGCCCCTCGGGCGGCATTTTTAAGACCGACGTCACTATACGGACCGACCCTTAGCAGGAGCCCATTGCCCTTAGCCGGTAAATAACTTATTTTTTTTCCATCACTTTATAATCCTGGAACTGGTAAGGAAAACGAGAAATGTTGAATCAAATAAAGACATTTAGCATTTACCATCGAACCGAAATTTCCGGACTTTTTGACTGAATGGAAAGCACCCCCAATGATGTGCATGGAACCAGTTGGCTCACCACACATGCAAGAGGAACTTTACGGAGAACTCGGTGTCATGATGTTTCACTCGCCACTTGACACTCAATAGACCAATATCACGCTAGCATGGCACAAAAATAAATATAGTTTATTGGGAAAAAGAGCCCAGCATCAAATTCAGCATATCGATATTAGTAAAACTACAAAGTTTTGTAAAGATTGCTAGAAAACTGACGAAGATATTAAATTTTGAAACTGAGCATTTTTATAAAGAAATGTATGGTGGACGGGCATAGATTGCCCGTCCAGCCTCGTTTTCGTTTTTTCCCATACATTTCTTTGTAAAAATTAGGCCAGAGTACTAAGTTTCAAAAGTTCATATCTCCGTCAGTGTACGAGCAATCTTTACGAAACTTTACAGTTTTACTAATATTGATGTGCTGAATTTGATACTGGACTCTTTTCCCCATTAAATTTAATATATTTTCATGCCATTCTAGCGTAATATTGGTGTATAGTTTCCCGCAATTGGACAAAATAAAAACTTTTCATAATCTTTTTTTCATTCAACCTGCATTCCACCATCATTTTCACAACTATTCCGCATCCCGCCTGCTGAAGTGAATATATCCCACTCCAGCCAAGAGACTTTTCACCCGTATCCCGTCCTTAAAATTTTTCATATCCCACATCTCCGCCCAACCCATTTTGAACAATGTTGATTGTCAGCTACTCTTTAAGCTGGTTGTTCTCTGCCTTGTACGAGGCGATCGTTTTATTTCATATTTAAGTTAGATCCACTATATGAATCAAATGCGCTGCAAACGCTGCTTATGCTCGAGCGGACGGTGTCTTGCCAGGCGACTGCTAGAAATTAACGTCCTGTCAAAAACCAATCTGTTTAGCTTCAACTTCGGATAAGAAGTGTTCCGATCCACAACTGTACTGCAGAAAAAACATCGAATAGCATATGATAAAAATCTACAAATGATACTAGATCACGCCAAAAATATAAATCTCACACAAAACAAAGAGAAGTGTAATTTAGAGAATACATGAGCTTGTCTTTCTTGGCAACAAAGTGAGGGCTAATGGGGTCAAGTCAGATTACGGTATGCAAAAAAAAAGCCATACGCGAGTAAACATTGCCTGAAGCAACCAGGGCAGCGGAGTTTACCTCCTTTCTATCATGGGCCGGTGTGGTTTTTTAAAGATTAAAATCTTTAAACAGCGTTTTGCAAGGAGCTATGCCATGGTGATTTTAAGGTTTTGGGTCAAAATTGCCCCAAATTAAAACTAAGTACCTTTGTCGAACACGAAATGCTAATAGAACACTAAGGGGAAGATATGAAGTGAAATTTCTAAGAGAAAATAAAACCATAATCAGAGTTTTAGCGAGTTTTCCAAGACACAAGCGATAAACTTGAAAATATAGCCCAATTTTTTCAAGATGCAATCCATTTCCATCCTGGCCATCTGCAGCCCAAAACACTTATTTTTACTCTTAGAGCACTAGTACAACAATTTGAAACAAAACTGGACTTTTATGTTTGGATTTTCACTGATATAAAGATGTCTTTTGGCTTTTTAAAGTAACACTAATTAAGGTGGTCTTCCACTCAAAGTACGATGTCTAGCTTGCAACATTCGCTCCTCTTAAAGAGGGAAAATTGTAGTCATAAAACACTTGAGAATCCCATTTTGAAAGAATTTCACTACAAAATAACTGAATAGTGGTATATAATTTTCATATAGCAACGGCGCTAGCAACTATCGTTTACATTAGTTAAATGCTCATAAAACGTGCTAAATTAATGCAGTAATCCCCCCCCCCCCTCCCCCGACAAAATTGATTTAGAATCCATTGTCTTAACTTTGAGATGTTTTTTTTTTCAAATGAAATAAATCCACGGATCGAAAAAAATGTAAACAAGGTATATCTCTCTTGCATAGCAACGGCCCTAGCAAATATCGTTTACATTAGTTCTGAATGCTCATAAAACCTGCTAAATGAATGCAATTATCCCCCCCCCCCCCCCCGACATAATTGATCTAGACTCCACTGTCATAACTTTAAGGCGGTTTTTTTCAAATGAAACAAATTCACAGATTAAGAAACTTGTAAGCAAGGTATCTCTCTTGTATTTTAGCCAAATTATCTGAAATTTTCAGGAACACGAAAGAATATAATTCTCTAGGAGGTAAACCTAAAAATCCTCAACTTTATGGAACTATACTGTAGTAATTAAACCTTTGAACTATTGTTATTTTGTATTTTTCAACGCCCCTCCCACCCCCTCCCCCCCACCCCACCCCCGTAGAAATAGAAACTCACCGGTTTTTTGAGGTTTAGATCCAAGATGGATAATTTATGCACAAAAGGGTTGTCCAATACACCCAAACTGAGTCGATTCGTCTTGCGTAAAGTCGAATCGTCTCACCGGAAGACGATTTGCGAGAGACTTAGAAGAAGGTTATTACTCACTGGGGCTGGGGAAGTAGCAAATGTGGACGAATCAATAAAACAAATGAAGAGAAACACGCTTTATTAAAATAACGACAATTACCAATGGTCAATTGAATGATATGTAGCATCAATTATGACGCATTTTACTAAGCGGACACCAGAGCATTTACCAAGGTTTCCACTTCATACAGGTTTCACTGCTGATCGACCCC
>JAJLRJ010000011.1:22236211-22408711 GCA_024195265.1 Dendrophyllia cribrosa | reverse complement strand
TATTATATCCTTGTACGTACTACGGTGGCCCACAAGGGTCAGCTGCAAACAAATAAAAGTTGCTTAGGTTAGGGTTAGCAACTTTTATTGGTTTGCATTAACTTTTATTTGTTTGTAGCAACTTTTATTTGTTTGCAGCAATTTTAATTTGTTTGCAGCAACTTTTATTTGTTTGCAGCAACTTTCATTTGTTTGCAGCTGACCCTTGTGGGCCACCGTATTGTACGATCAAGCTGAGTTGATGCAAGGGTTGATGCAAAGGATGCAATGCGGATATTATTAGTTACGACGCCAGACAACTCGACGAGCAAATAGAGAAGTGACAGAAGTTCTTCACCGAACTGAGTAAGAGAAAGTAGGGAATGGCTCCGACTTGGAGTCAGACATTTTGCTTCTAGTAACTATCGTACTATCCGCCATCTAGACGAAGTGGACAGTAGTGTTATCGCTAATCCGCTGCGAGCAAGTACGGCAAAATGGCCTCACGCCAATGTTTTCCGTATATAAAAACACTGAAGGAGGTTTGTTGCGGTCTAAAGAGCTCCTTGGTGCCTTGGAAATTAGTCACCAAATTTTCTAATAACTATTAAAATGAAAAGATGAAGCAGAGATGGTGAGTTTTCGCTTTGTTTAAGAAAATTATTTTAACCCTTTAACTCCCAAGAGTGCCAAACATCAAAATTCAAGAAACATCCTAAATTTCATTTTGTAAAAAATTAAAAAACAAATGGTATCATGCAAAAGTACTGCTGAAGAGGTTTCATTTGAATGGTCACACCATAGGGTTTCGTCCACAGACTCAAAAGTTAGAACAAATGGTACCATGCAAAAGTACTGCTGAAGAGGTTTCATTTGAATGGTCATACCATAGGATTTCATCAAAAGGCTCAAAAGTTAGAACAAATGGTACCATGCAAAAGTACTGCTGAAGAGGTTTTATTTGAATGGTCACATCATAGGGTTTCCTCTACAGACTTAAAAGTTAGAACAAATGGTACCATGCAAAAGTACTGCTGAAGGGGTTTCATTTGAATGGTCACACCATAGGGTTTCGTCTGCAGACTCAAAAGTTAGAACAACACCACATGTCTCCATAACTGACTCTGGGAGTGAAAGTGTTAATTGGTCGTGGATCGATGATCACACGTGTGAGCGTTAGAAAAAGCGAAATTTCTCAACCTTGTAGTATAAACAAATAATACAATAGTTTCGTAAAATTTTGGGACAATTTTGAAATATTGCTCGAGTTATTTATCCCAAATACCCCTAGAAACCATTGTATTACCCATACTAATTACATTTTGCGTCAATTTTATTACATTTGGCGTCAGTATTGCATTTTTGCGTTGATTGTTAATACATTTTGGGTTAGTCATGTCAAGTTACATTTTGCGGCGAAACATCATCATTCCGTATGGTCGCCATCTTGGATCCAATTTTGATTGAAAAGAGCCAAAATTTAGTCCAAACTAATCAAAAGAAAAATGCTAAAATAATCTTAAATTGTAAATTTTACTACAAGAAAGTTATAAAATGTCCGTTAAAATGTTAATTTAAGCAAATAATTCAAAAATCGGGTAAACTTGCTTGTCAAAATGATGTTGCCATGTCACACATGTCATGAACAAGAAGCTGTACATGTCAGATCAAAATAATCCTAGATAATTAAAGAGCCTGTATGCCACGACCATTTGGTTGAGTTTTTTTGTGTGGTCAAAACAGTGCTAAAATTAAAGTATTGGTAAACACGTAACATTTTTTTCAGGCTTCTTTGCAATTAACGTCAGAGTACCAAAGATAAAAATTCATCTAAAACCCCACATTTCATTTTCTAAAACATTGAAAAACAAGTAGTACAATGCAAACGTATTGGCAAAGAGGAAGTTCCTTTAAATTATCACATACACTATAGGATTTTGTCTACAGACCTATGCTACATGTCTCCATAACTGACTCTGGGAGAGAAAGGGTTACATTGCAAAACACAACTCCGAGGATCATTTTCATCTTCGCTTCACATTTTCTATCCGCAGTTCATATACGATTCATTCATATACCTCATTTATCAACGTAGGGGCGTAGCTAGGAGGTCCTGGGGTGCCCGTGCCCCCCCCTCCCCCCCCCCCCCCCCTCCCCCCTCCCTTTGTGAGATAATTTTAGTAAAAAACAGCGTGGATGTCGACATGACAATCTGGTAAGTACCCTGGGTGTGACACAGTATGACGGTTCCCACTTTGAAAAATCCTAGCTACGCCCATGCAACGTAAACTGTACTAACACACAAAATTCTCTTTTAACCTAAAGATAATTCTAAGGGAAAACAAGTCGAAACCTTTTTTACCCATTTCTTTTTTACACACAGGGAAAAAACCTTGGAGCTTCCTTCCTGGCAATCCGCAGCCAACATAATGTTCAAACCAAGAGAACATAAGCTTTAGCTTTATGTTCTCTTGGTTCAAACTTATCCCGAACAGTGGTACATGATATGGAAGGAGGGGGGGATGGAGGTATTAACAATATTTCGAACATATTTTACCCCTAATTGACAGCCTACGATGTTCTTAACAAGATAAGATAAATAAAGTGGGTTATGGGGCTGCTGGGGATCTTCAACGTCATCCCAAATGGCAAACCAGATGGCCGCCATCTTAGTTTTAAAATATGATGTTGTTAAACATTTTGCTACTTTTGGTAGCATTTTCTATAATTTTTTACCAAAAAAGGTGAAAACCACGCATTTTGGCTTGACCTTATGCTTCTTATGACGTCATATATCGTTACCATAGCAAAAATTTGGTGACATAGCCCCTTTTAGCTTGGAGTCTTTTTTGAACTGTAACTTTGTCCAATCGCACCCGCTGGACAGTGAGATTGGCCGCTTCAAGCCTCTCTTGGGCAACAAAACAAGAGAGAGACCTATATGCTTGGTACAGTGGAACCTTCCCCGTAAATAGGACCACAGCTAGACGGAGCATAAAACGAAAAGAAAAGATTTACCTCTTCGTGGAAAATAAAAGACAAAAATTGCACTAACTTACCTTGCGTTGTCGCAGCCAAACTCGGTGGAGACTTCTCAACGAAGAACAAAATAGAAGCTGGCATAGAAATTGCAAACGCGACGCTTTGCATTACTTCTGGAACAATCGCCAGCCAAGGATCCGTTATCAGCCCATAAAAAACGAAAGCAAATACGTAGATTAAAAGTGACGAGTGAATTGTGTTAAGGACGCCCAACGCTCTGATGGCCTTTCCTGATAATCCAAACATGATGATAGACGCAATACAACGGGCCACTCCAGTCACGCCCATGACCCAGTTGGCCTGGGACGGACCTATATCAGTTAGGTACCAAAACATAAAAGTAAAGAACGTTCCATCTACAACTCCAAGGTAGAGAATAATAACGATTAATGTTACACAACGAAAGTTCAAAAGTGTATCCATTAGCGACACCTCTTGTGCTCTGGGTGCCAAAGAGATCTTTTCTGAATAGGAGTCTTGGTTGAAGTTTATCGCTAAGGCACATGCAAATGCGACTACCAAAGAAAGAGTCATCGCATACATAGACATCCCATAATCGTCATGAATCGATACATCGCATGATGACTGTACGTGAATATATCTGGCTGCAAAAGTAACAGTAAGGTACAAAATGATCTGTCCAACGCTTCCCCAGAGCCTATACTCGCCATAGTTACTTGACTCGCTTCCAAGAGTCTCGAATAGTGCTGAGTCAGCGAGATTTCGAGCTGGAGCTCCAACGAACTCTCCAACTGTGTAAAATGCCAAAAGAATAAGGAAGATTGTTTGCCGTTCTTTTCGGTTCCCGTCAGTACTTGCCTGTTGAATATTCCCGTTTAAACTGTCTGAAGGAATTTCAAAATTGTAACGATGGGGATGCTTGGATGTATTTAATTCCATTTCCGCACCGTGACCACTGTGAATTTGTTTGGTATAATTATATTTTCCATGTCTTGTCATGTAAGTCTCGTCCTGACTGCTGTTCTGCGATTGACTCAGATTTGTAACCGCACTAGAATATTGATTATTGCGCAAGAAACTACATAGTTGCTTTCCTGGTCGAGGAATCAGTAGCAATATTGGTGTGACCGTGTGTGCGGCGACACTAACAAGAAAAACAGGTTTTCGTTTGTTTGTTTTGTCCGCCAGATATGCCAGAAGAGGCGCGCCAACACCGCGAATGAAAGGTGCTGTTCCTGAGAGAATTCCCGCGTAACTGGCGCCCATTCCAAGCTGTTTAAAGTAGACTGGAGGATACGCCAATTTCATCACCGCGGCTGACATGAAAAAGAAATAAAATGCTCTAAAGATGAAAGAAATGTTTTTTCCCTCTAAAGCCATCAGTGTTCAGTCGTGTGGTAATCTTCCGGGAATTGAACAAAGGATTCTTCTAGTTGTTGGGTCAGTGCAATCAATCTCCTGGAATAAGAATTATACAAAATTAGTCGACGGCATCTCTTCTATTTCCCCCAGAAATATCCAGATTCCCGAAAACAACTTTTAAATGTGACTCTTAACACTGCGGCGAAATCTATTTAAAATACTCAACAGATTTAATTTCAGACTAGAATAAACAAGTAGACCTTTTGGTTACATAACAGGGGCGTTTGGTCTCAGTTCACACTCCGCTGCTTTCAGCTAAACTCCTCGTTTTATAGCGAGACTTAAGATGTGGGACATTCTACAGTTCGCAGTTTACTTTCCATGATCCCTATGGTCCACTTTCGATATTTTACAGCCTGTAGTCTATAGTCCACACTTTGCAAGGCACAGTTCAATTTCATGGTCCGCAGTCCACAAGTCACAGTCAACGCTCCACAGTCTGGTTCATAGTCGAGTCCACAGTTGACAGGCAGTACCGTTTCACAGTCCGAAGTTAGTAGACTACAATTCATAGCCAGAAGTATGTGTTCACAATACCGTAAGAGACATTTCACAATCCATTATGTTTAGTCCAGTCCACATTCAACATTTCACATTCCACAATCCACACAGTCCAAAATCAACAGTATCCCTGTTCCTTATTATTTTTTTTTTACAAAAGTAGCAACGAACCATGAACAACAACAATACGACACAACTAACACTAATGTAAAATTACAAAACTTTAATATCGGTCGACATATCGGCCGATACGCGACCGATATGTCGACTGACACTCGACCGTATGTCGACCGAGTATCGGCCGATATGTCGACCGATATGTCGACCGATACTCGGCCGATAGTGACGGTCGACAGTCGGCTGACGGGTGCCTTAAGTACACATGATCAGGATAAGTTGAAAAGAAATACATTAACATTGTTTACAGTCAACTTTTTCTTAACGGACACCTCTGTAAGAAGGACACCTCTATAAGACGGACGGCCTGGTGTTGGTCCCTGCCTGCCAATCAGTTTCAGTCATTTTACTACAGGTAACTAAACTCTCTATAAGACGCACACGTCACCCCGCTATGACCTCGCTAAGCCGACGGACAAAGGACACTTTGAAACCGTTAACGAACACTTAAGAAGTGTTTTCGTTTTTGTTCCATTTTGCAAAGTATACAGTTAAGTGTTTAGACTAGAAGCCATCAACGTTTACTTGACCATATACTGTTCACTTTTTAGAATCAGTAAACTATTGACTGTAATGAACAAACGAGTCCACTTCTCTGATATTATTTTGGTTCCAGTTTGTAGATTTTGCTTAAGTAAACGACTTTAAACAGACTTAAAAGATAAAACAGACGTGTATTCATTGTGCGTAGGTTCAGCTTTCAGTTATCTCAGAATTACTGGTGCCACGTTACCTCGACTCTCTATAAGCCGGACATCTTTTTAAGACGGACATAGCCTGCACGGCTTCGCCGCTCGCGAATTATCGCGCGCGCCAACAAAAAAACCGCCAGCTACGCAGGCTTAGACGGACAGCACATTGGGGCCGGTCCCGACGGTGTCGCCGTCTTAGAGAGAGTTGACTGTAATAGCTTTCGTCACGGAAATTCAAATTCAATTTTTTCTTTTTTTTTCCATTTGAATTGTTTCAGCTTGAATATAATAGGGGGTGAATAAGTTTACGGATCAGCGGATTTTGAAAATAATTTTACCTTGATTTTGGATTCCGTTGGATTCATAGAAAAATTTAAATGGATTTGTAAATCATACTAATGCAGCAAATACGAAACGCTTTAACGAGAAGATTTTTCATCGAAAACCTCAATAAGAGTACAGTCGAATAAAACACAAAAAGCTGACGCCATGAGCGAAACTTTTGCCAAACTTTGCAGCGCTGCGTTTGGCGAGAATTCCATAGTAATCTAGAATTATTCAATTATAATGATAATATCGTCTAAGGCCCGGGACAAACGTCGAACTTTTCATGAGTCGAACTAAATTGCAGTTTGGGTCGACCCAAATTAATTATTTTCGTCTGTTGGGTCAAATGTCGAACTTAATTCAGACGAACCAAATTCAACACGTTCTATCCGTCTATCCGTCTGCTCCAGTCGGATAGAACGTGTTGGTCGATCCAAATGAGTCCGTCGAATTTAATTGAGACAAACGTCGAACTTCTCGAACGTCGAACTTAATTCGCTGAATTTAGTTCGACTCATGAAAAGTTCGACGTTTGTCCCGGGCCTAAAATGGATCTTGTGTTGTGGATCCAAAAGCCGCCAATGTTAGGACGAAAGAAGACAGTCGCATAAAAAACCGACGTCAATTTGTTAACTCCACTCATGTCAGATATAAGACCATATATTAAAAGAACAGTTCAAACGACGTGACTACCAAAGATAAATTAGCGCGAGCTGCGGTTAGTATTCTGCGCGACAATTCAGTACGTACTGAAAAACTGGTATTCCACAAATATAATAGCTCTAATAACAGCATGATAACCATTCATTTATAATTCTGTATGCATGTTACCTTTACAGGTTTTGCTTGGCTTCCATTCCAATGTAGAGCTACCGATATCAGGCGGACGGGGACAACATCGTATCTCCCGCCAGAATTAATGCTTTAATGGGTCACTGATCACTAATCACTGATCATAGTATAGTATTCTGTCAGAATTCTGCGCGACAACTCCGTGAAGAACTGATATTCGGCAAATGTAATAGCTCTCTAATAACAGCATAATTACTGAACAATTGATTTCTAATTTTGTATCGATGCTGTTTCTGCCTGGCTTCCATATTGATATCAATGGTCCATATCAATGTAGAGTGTGTAATGTCCACAACCTGGTATTTCCCGCCAGAATTAATGCCTTAATGAGTCACTGATCGAAACACAAAAATAGCGAGAAAAGCCTTTCCGATGTTCGTAGATTCAGCGTAAGCGGTTAGCAATCGTTTACACTTGCGATATAACAAGGAAAATACCATAAAAAATGCGACCGAGACATACCTGAGATAGATGAAAATGCAGCTCGGAATTGTAGAAAAAATATAATCGAACACGGCAAGCGTCGTCGTGCTTCGTGTATTCACTTTAGTTAATAATTTTCTTATGTCGAAAAACGACAGTTGAACTAACAAATACAACATAAAGTCAACTTACCGTTGCTCGGCTAACATCACAGATACAAGTTGAACCAGAGTCGATTACGCGCGGCTTTGTGAAAGGACATCGAGGAAGATTTTATCAATCTCGTGTACTCTAATTTAATTCATTGTAAATTCTAACCTCGTTCTCGCTCTCTTTTGGGCGGGAGATGAAAGACCCTGGGAACGTTGTCAGAATTCTGATACAAAACGGAATGCCGATTCTAGATATTCCAGGAAATAAGTTAATAATCTTATCAAATCATTCTTAGATTTCACTGTATTGAACGTATAACAAGGTAAAATACCATTGAAATCTGCGACGGGCACGTTTACTCTCCACACATGACAATTTTCTTGAGAAAATTAACCAGAAACTTACCTTTATATAAAATGAAGAAAGCAAGGCCGAGAAATGATATCATTGTAGAAACCAAGTTTTGGTTTATTACAAGATAATTGATATTGAAACAATATTTCGGCTCTATTACAAAGTCATTGTCATGTAATGATTTTTTACAAGAAGGAAAGAAATATCATAGGTAATTAGGTGCGTTAACATTACGTAATATAACTAGAATTGTAGGTAATCAGAGAAACATGTCTAATTCTCTAGAGGCTTTAAGTTCTTCGTTAATGCTAGACTTGAGATTCTTGATATAGAAAGCTTCAAGAAACTTTAATTTTGACCAATTGTGATTGGAAGCAATTATCTCATATAGTTGTTGTGAATTAAGAATATGGTCTTTGAAACTAACACAGGGCAATGGATGGTCATTAAGATCAGGTAGTCCATAAAAGCTAACCATTTCATTCACAGGACGAAATAATGAATTTACTAATCTTTAAGAGAAAATTAAATTTTACTTAAAGGTATCGAAAATCTTTAAGTTGAGACGTAAATACTCTTAAATGTATTAAAGTAAGTAAGTATCTTTAATATGTGTTTAAGAACCTTTACGTTATCTTTAATTCAACTTTTCAACAACTTAAAGACCCTTAACGGCAACTTAAATTGTTCATTACTTGCTTTAAGTGTTGTCAAGTAAAGGCTTATTTAAGTAATTTACGGTGCACTTAAAGATAGTCGAAATTGTTCTTTAAGTTTTCTTTAATGAACCTTTACTTGCACTTAAAGTCGTTATTTCGTCCTGTGAAAGCCGTTGCAATTAACAAGTTCCGGCTGAAATAATTTGGAATTGCTGCAAATTTAGTAAACTCTAGAATATAATGCTTTGATCCACTTTTAAGACGCCAAGGGGTGAAACTGGTAAAGGAAGTGTATTGCCCTGTTGATGAGTATCTTTGTAATAAAGATCTGTGAGATTCATGTTAATCAGAGGGAAATGTATCTTCTGATCAAGAAACGAGTCTACAGTGAGGTTCAAATTCAGTCTTATGAAAGAAATTAAGCTGGCTCATCACTTTATCAATGTCGAAACGTTTAACTAAGACTAATTTATCATCCACATACCTAATATATAACTCATTCGTATTATCCAGATTATCTGAAACCAATTTAGATACGACCGTGGTTTTCCAATTCTGTCATAATTTTGGCCGCGGCCGCACCTGGCGAGTTAACTGGGTTACTTTGTAATTTATCCGGTTAAAATTCGGAAAAACATTAACTCCGTTAAAAGCGTTTTATGAAATAGCAGAGTTAACTTTTGTGAGCGGCCGCATTGGAGCGGGTTAATTTCGGGTGACGTTGAGCCATTTGACTTTAGCCTGCGTTTCTGTCTTGATCAAAGAAGAGTCAGAGGTGTTTACTTCGTCGCTTGATCGGTTCAGTTCCTCCGCAATTTCCTCCCATTTCTTTGAACTACCGCTCCCTTTTAGCGGAGCACTCGCGGGCCGAAGGCCCGCTGCGAAGCCCCATACTCATAGAACCTATGCCCGTCACTTCATGGTCATGACTAGCGGAATGTTTCGCGGGCGCGCCTCCATGACATGTGTGTTGGTGCGTCTTAAAAGTGGATCAAAGCATTATATTCTAGAGCTTACAAAATTTGCAGCAATTCCAAACTTGAAGGACCTTGAAGGGCGTGAGTCCGCTTTTTCTGGATCGTTTTTAATGATCGCTTTTCATACGATGCTTCCTGGCGATCGAATTTAATTAGGAAATAAACAGTGATATTCTTTTTATTACAAAGAGGCTTGAAAAAGGATTCCGCATTCCGGATCCGGATTCTGTGTTTTAGGGTTGCCCCATCCGGACTAGGCAAAATAAACTGAAAGATTCATGGTTTTGAAAGGCCACTTTCCGGCTACATTTGCATTCACTTCAAAAGTGTCGGAAACACAGACCAGCTAATTACAAGATTTAGCCAAAACGCCAAAACCTATAACCACCATCGGGAAACTCTGATATACGGTGCAAAATACAAAGTAGGCGTCGATTTGTATTTTTCAGTACTCTAGTCTTTGACACAGTGGACACGCTATTCAATAATTTGCGTACGATCTCGCACGCTGTGTGCTGTGTCTTCTTGTTTTAGAAGGTTAACGCGCTTCTTTGTCAGACTGCTCACACTATACCAATACTCCCTATCATCAAACCGTGAAATAACGTGCATGCAGATTCCCAAGACATTTATTTTCCAATATGCCCAATACATCGACACCCAAGTATACGCTCCCACAGCGTCTTGTTCCACAGAGATCCAGCAACTACGTTGGCCCGGAGAAGAACCTTTGTCCATATTCAAATGATTTCCAGCGTACTTCTAGACATTACCAAGTCGAATGGATAGCATAAACCGCTTGAAAACCCCAGGTTGAAAACCAGCCGAAAGCGTCGTCGAAGCGAAAGTCGTGCATAGATGCATGCTCGAGTCGGCTTGTCATCACTTTTAATTGTTTTGATTGGATGCCGAGACCCCGACGGTTTCGTAGTATATTTTCTTCCACTCTTGATTGGTTCTCGAACAATTCATTGTTTATTCGGAAAATCTACACGATTAGTGTACTGCCTAACTTTGCATAACCTTGATCAAAAGTTTTAATATCAATTATTAAGAAACCAAGACTTGGTTTCTACAATTATATCATTTCTCGGCCTTGCTTTCTTCATTTTGTATTCCAAATTGTCAGATGGCTCTGCATTTTACCTTTACTCCGCAGAAAAGTCGGTCCCGCAAGAGGCGAATACTAACGACCATCAAATCACTTCTCAAATCGGCCGGAAGTAACACATTTACGTGAAGGTCACAAGGAAGAAAAATGAAACTCTTAACTTTTGTAACATCATAAGCGCAAGCGGAAGCATAAACAGCGCCTATGTCTGGTGAATACGGACCCGAGATAAACATAAGCGCAAGCATAAGCATAAGGATCAATCTTTTAGCGCATGATTGACTGTCAGTTTCGACAGTTACCTCTGGAACAAGAATATTTGGACAGAACCCACATTGTGCGCGTGTAGGGGTAGGGGGCTACATAAGATACCACCTATCTGATGACCTTCACGTGGCTCGGATGACTACGTAGAAATGGCGGTTCCGTCTCCGATGGGGACGTAAAAGAACCACCGAGGACGTAACAAAGCTCTGGCTTTGACCACCCTCAGTGCCATACATTGTTCATGGGTGGGGTGGGGGAGATGAGATCGACAATGGCTCGATTGCGGCTGCCTGAGGCGCCTTCATAAGCTGACGTCCGATTTCATTCTCATAAGTGTATGTAAACAGCCATGAGACATATGACATTGCGCTATACAAGTCTCTAATATTATATTATATTATATTATATTATATTATATTATATTATATTATATTATATTATATTATATTATATTATATTATATTATATTATATTATATTATATTATATTATATTATATTATATTATATTATATTATATTATTATGAGCCTAATGGACAAAATTTACTGGCCTAAAAAATTGGACATGAGACTTAAATATTCCACGTGCATGAAGCTTACATTGCTAGTAAAACGGCACAAGAAACTTTGAATCTTTTTCTCAGTTTCTACTCCTGATAGAATGGGGGCTATACCAACGAGACGCTATCTTTTTAGGTGGGGGAGAGGGACTACATAGAGAGACCACCAGTCACTTTTGTAAAAGGGTGGGTCCTGCCCGACTGCATAGTTTTCCCTAACTAGTCGTGTTAAATCGGGAACATTTTGCAAGAGTTGATAGGTTTATAATGGGCTAAGTTGTAAATTACACCGGCATATGTCGATTTAATTTGCTTCAAACTCTAAGTCTGTGAAGCGCCACTGAACTTAATGAAATAGCGCCACAAAAGTGTCTATGAAACGTCGGCGTCCGTTGAGTCATTTAAACTGTGTATAGGCATTTCGGTCAGTACAAAATGCAGACTGCAGAATGCAGATTGCAGACTGCAGACTGGGTATAATGACTCCGTCAATTCCAAGCCCGCCCATCCCACACCCCCCCTGGGCATTTGTCTTTTTTTTTTTTAAAAACTTTGCAAATGTCTCGTCATGCATGTTAGGTCTTATTTTCCTCTCAGCACGTTCTAAGGAATAACTAAATCCCCTAAAGGTTAACCAGTTGATCCCATCAGCAAAAGAGTCATGCAGTCCGCCAAGGTAGTTGAGGTTTCCCTCGTGACAATTCTCGTTCCACCAGGCGCCTTGGAACTCGACAGCGCAATTACTGGTGTCAACCTCATTATCTTGATTTTTTTTTATGGTAAACTGCATTTTGCTGCAAAGGTAACAGTAATAATCAAAGCGTAAAATACATCTGTATATAATATACCGTACTTATTCGAATAAGCGCCCACCTTCAAATAAGCGCCCACCTCGGTCCTCGAATAAGCTCCCATGCACCTCGAATAAGCGCCCTGAAAGCAAAAAAATGAATAAGCGCCCACCCTCGAATGAGCGCCCACCACCAATTAACCTCCCTTCTCCTCCACTCTAACCCCAAAAACATTTTCAGTGAGTAAGGACATTTTTAGAGAATAACAAAACAAAAGATAACAAATTAATTTCGTTTCAAGTTGGAGTTTGTTGGGTTGCCTGTGCAAGTGGTCAGTAAACACAATCAGCTTGTGCATGCGCTGACGTTGCACCACAACTCGCAATTTTCAATTTTCCTTGAAAGTATAATTATATAAATAACTTTTGCCTATTTTTTCATCATTCAAACCTAGTTTTCGACGTTTCCGGGTTAATTACAAGTTGTCTGTCTCTTTACGGCTCTATTCTCTAGGTACAAGCAGCAATTTTCAATTTTTATCGTCCAGGAAAGTCAAGATAATCGCCGTATCTTTTTCCTAAAACACGTTCGTATCGTAAAAAATCAAGAAATAAGTTTATATTTATACAGAATTGTAAAAAGAAAATTATTTTAAATTATGGAAGTTTCTGAGAATATCATTGTAAATAGTTCTGTTGGTACTACACCGACTAAAAGCCCGTGGGGTAAGACTCCAGATATTGTGCCATGTTCGTTGTCCGCTGTTATGGACGAAGAAGTAGCGAAAGAACTACAAGCTGAAGAAGACTATTTGGCAGGATATCATCTTCAAGCGAGCACAGTCTCTTCAACTGATTCAACATTTGAAGGTAATGATAGCTACAGTAATGAAGGTTATGATACAGTCTAAATGCTCATCATTGAGTAAAGTCTTACTGAAATGGCAAAAAATATGCACTTATTGACTGAGTGGGAGGGCCAGACGGGAAAATATTTGGCTCGAGGTCATGGCGCATGGACCGTGCGCCAAATATTTTCCTTTCCAGCCCAACCTAACTCAGCCCATAAGTATTTTATAATGTGACTAAAAAGTACAAGAATAGTCGTGCAGTGCGAGGTCACTTGAACTTGAGCGGGGCCGGATGGCTTTTTTTTAGGTGTTAAATCAAAGGCTCCCGTAAGCCAACCCGTGAATGAGAAATGCTAACACGTAATGCAATATTGTGGTAAGCTTATGTTTTCATGCTGACACGGTTTGATATTTTTTTTTACAATTAAATGGAACGACTTTTGACGAACGCCAAAAAGAAAACAAAGGGTCCCGGACAAGATTCGAACTCAGGTCGTCCGACTGTTGTCACTTTTACTACGCCATTTGGATTAGGCTATCAAGATTAATGGTGATTGTGTCAGTGTACTGGTAAAAGTTTATTATTTCAATGTAGATGTGCGGTAAAATGGGTATTAAAATGCATGTCTCTGTTGAAAAATCAATTTTAAGTCTGCAGATCGGTTTTAATGGTCCACTAAAGGACTCCAAATACAAAACATCAGAGCAGCACTTGCAATATGGCACCTTTTTTGGCAATTGACTATTCCTTTGCCACCAAAGCCTTACGCACTGGTTAGCGGAATTACCAAGAAAAGTTTACAGCTGATTGAAGGAGCGAGCGATCGATTGAGTGAGTGAGTGAAACTGTCGTCGTCAGTGATAACCCATTCATTACGCTTCACGTATTCACGGGTTAAAAATGATTGCATCTATATTTTAATTTCCCAGCATATTACATCATTCAGTTGTCTAGACAGCCTACTGTTTCACACAATGCATATATTATGTCACGCTTAGATGTTTTGGTTGTTTTAAATCTTTTTTACTCTAACACTTCAATTCTTTGACTTCAAACTCAGTATGGAAAATTCAAACTGACCTGTGGAATTTACCTTACGTTGTATTATATGCATGAGATGGCTATTAAGAGCCCTTTCATCAATTGAGTGCAGTAAAACCCAAACCAAAGAAATAAGGTACTCTGACCTGTAATCACAAGCGATGCCTACAATCCAATGAACCAATCACAACTTGTAGCAAATACATGTAATTGGTGCCACTGGGGCAATTTTGCATAAAAAAAAAAAAAAATTTTTTTCCCAATAATAACTTGACTGATTTACATGTAATTGAGATAATTTATGTTTTGGTTTTCAGGAAGTACAAGTCCAGACACTGAAAATGATCTTCTTTTGGCTCAGATGATTCAGCTTGAGTATGATAAAGAGTTTGACCGTTCAATTGATTCCATGGAAAAGAGATACAATGGAGAAAGCAAAGGTGCAGTGCAAAGTCTGTTAGGTATTGTTATCCCCACCCTTGCCCCCATGGGGTAACAAAGTAGTAGCAATACAGCCAGACACCCCAGATGTAGCAAACACTTAATGATGACTGCTGACATTTGCTCCTGGGGGGTGGAGGGAGCTCTCATATACATGTATAACTGCCAGTATGTGGGTATGTACTCCTGCGAAGGATATGGCTTTCAACAGTATAGTCTGGGATAGGGTATAGAACAATGAAATTTGGGGGTTTTCTAGTGCTCTAGTCAATTGTGCAGTTCTTCACATATTCTGTGTGTTGGTTTCTTTTCAGTGTCTGTATCATTTGATCACTTTCGTAACGTCCATCCTATGATAAAAGAAGACTCTTTAAGTTCATCAGATTCAGATGAGTGGGGTGATGAAGAATTAGGTAAGGAATTTGTTGTATGATTACCACACAACAATGTAGTTAAATAATTACTAAATAACAGTCTTTTAAGCAGGGCTAAAAATTAACTCCAGTGCTTGGTGGCCAGTCAGGCCAGTTTCCTTGAATTCTTAGTGGCCCGGCCGCCATCCCAAAATAAAGTAGCCTTCAATTTCCTCTAGTTTAAAATGAAAAACTATGCCATACAGAACTCTGGGTAAATCTACAGCCTGTAGTGTCATGTGGCAATCAGAATATCAAAATGGCATTTAGATGTTGTGAATGTGGATCAAACATCATATTGGAGCCTTTATTGCAATTCCACGAAGCAAAATGACAATGTCACAATGACGTTTCCAGTAAACTTGAGCCTTCAGTGTTTTAAAACAGCAGCACTTTCAATGGTAACCCCAAATATGGAGTCACGAAATCCTATGGGGTGTGTGTATGCAGAAAATCACTCAAAAACGTAAAATTTCTCAGGTGCCAATGGGTTGAATGGCTCGGAATTTTCCACTTCACAACTAAAAATTCATCAAAATCGATGAACTTGATGGACTTGATTTCTTTGCAGATCATCCTGTGCCTCCAAAAGCACAACCAAATCAGTCACCAGGCAAGAAAAAAGAGATCGTCACCAAACACGATTCAGCAGTTTGTGGACGACGCAATGTTAAGATAATGGAAAAGGTATTGACCTTTGTTTTCATTTATTATAATTTATTAATTTACACGTTCCAGTTTCTGTGTTTGCTGGCTTCCAGCATTGTTTGTACAAGGTTCAAATGTACAAAGGGGTTAGTTTCGAAAGAAACTGGTACTGTGTAGGTTGGGGAGTGAAACATGACAATTTGGTTTTATCAAGTGAACTGAGTTGATAACTCAGTTGAGTTAACTAAGGGTCACTGTCCCGGCTGAAATATCATGTTTTCACGATTATGGCCAGGAGCTTCTGCTTTTTAAAGCTTACTTTATTATCTTGAAATTGGAAGAAACCATTGCCAAAAGTGATAGAAGCAAAGAAATATGAACTAAACAGACAAAATAACAGCTAGAAAAAGTCAAAATTTCATAAGAATGACAAGTTTGATTTATTGACACTCAGGCAGTCAAGAAATCAAATTTCATAATTTGTTATCCACTTCAATCCTTGCAATCCTGCACTTTATCTCCAAACCACTGCTTTTGTTTTTCTCAGTCTATAGAATCTTTTTATCCAACCAAGTTGTATATTTGTTGGAATTTGGCGATATAACATGGAAATATAAAGCTACGTAAGCGAAATTTTGCTATTTCGGCGGGACAGTGTCCCTTTAAAGGTAAATTGGCCAACGTACACGTGTAAAGATCAAGATTTAAAAGGAGATATTTTGAGTGCTAACCCCTTGTCAGAGCAAATCAAGGAATGTTATTGGGGGTTGTGTGTGGTTTTTATATCAAATGGTGGAGCTATTGGCATAAACATGGTAGATGAATTTGTTAATTCACATTCCCTTGGAGATAAGGATTTGGCAATTTTTGCTCTAGATTTTAACGGCTTTCTATGTTATATATACCTTGGTGAATAGGGATGTGGGGATATAAATTGACCTGAAACCCAGACTGGACCTAGCTGTTATTTACTGAAATGGAATATTGCAAAATTTGAAGGCTTGATAGAATCAGAGTTCTCCAAACTGTTGCTTTATCTGTACGAACCCTTAGAGTCATATGATGTGTACCTTTAAAGTGCATATGAACCGAAAATTCTTTTTGCATAGTTATAAAATTTACCCTTTAAAACACACAATTCCAAAGTTTGATACGTTTAGGGTAAAAATTGTTGAAGTTACAAGCGCTCAAAGTTTTGCAATTTTACCCTAAAAATGGTCACAAAATTCAAGGGACTAGGGTCGAGTTGTGACGTAATGTTGGTTGCAAAAGTTTGTTTATGCTCAGTGATTCTCAGTGAGTTCTTGCCGCTGACGGAGGATTTAAGAGGGAAAAGATTCAGAAATGGATAGCTTGTCTAAAGTTTCAAGCAACCATGAGGATGTTGAAAGCGACGAAGATGAAGATGTGGAGGTCTACAGCCAAGTTACAATGTATCAGGACGAACTTCTCTTCCCGCTTAGTTTTCTTTCTCTCTGCCATACTAGCTGTACCAGGTTGATCTGATCTTGCAACCAACATTACGTCACATCACGTGGCATATTGATATTTTGGCCGCGCGATTTGAAGACCATTTTTAAATAGGGTAACTTTGAACGTTTGTAACTTCGACAATTTTTACCCTAAATGTCTCAAACTTCGGAATAGTGTTTCAAAGGGTAAATTTTATAACTGCGTAAAAAGAATTTCTGTTCATATGCACTTTAATACTCTGACAAATGTTGCTGTGTTTATATTACAGTTTCCACCAAGTTTTGCAGCAGGAGATGTGGGTAGTGCTGAACTTGATCTCAAACTGCCAAACAGTGTGTTTAATACTTTGAAACAACACTCTTACCGCGAGGAAAGGCAAAGTGCCCGGCTTCACGAGAAGAAGGAACATGCCACACACGTAAGGAAATTATTTTGAGCCGTGATCACTTTTAAGTTCTCTTAATTACAAGGCTCTTGAAATATAAGCAAGGGAGACTCCTTCAATATTTTGGTTAGCAGTGAATGTTAGGTGCTAACATTATTGAGTCAGTCAGTCAATCAGCTGGCCAGTTAATCAGCTCATTGTTGCATGATTTTTATTTCTTAACAGGAGCAAGTGTTGGATCCCAAAACCCGGCTGATGTTGTACAAGCTGGTGAATGGTGAAGTACTGGAAGCTGTGAATGGCTGCATCAGCACAGGCAAAGAAGCATGTGTGTTCCATGCAAATGGAGGAAGGTTTGTAAAATTAATTAATCAATATGATAGTGCCCAGTTTCATATTGTTAAAATATTGTTAAAGTACACAAAAACATACTGCTCAGTAACTTTTATTCCTGACCAGTTGCAAACGTTATGATTTCATCTGTGGGAAAGTTCTTCTTGAGAGTTATCACTTGAATGGTGACACTTAAGGATTTCATCCACAGATGTTCACAAATTAAAATAACCTTGTGCAGCGTAATTTAAAACCATTAACCAGCATCACGGCAAAGTGCCAAAGCAAGAGACCATTCAAGTAAAAGTTGCTGAACAGTTCTTTCCCGTGGTTTATTTTTAAAGAGGATTTGATCATTGTAGCTATGAAGCAACTGAAGGAGTTGCGATCTATTAGAGCCTGATTTAGCCAATTTTTTGTTGTACATTGTAATTTAATCAGTGGTCAAAACTATTGTACTCAGATAGGACCCACCATTTTACAAAACAACTGGTGGTCTCTTTATATACCACCCCTCCCCCACCGAAAAAGATGGTATAGCCCCCATTCTATCAGAAGAAGAAACTGAGGAAAAAATTCAAACCAATCTGTGATCTTACTAGTATTAAGCAATGCAAGCCTCATGCACACAGAATATTTAAGTCTCATCTCCAATTTTTAGGCCAATAAATTGTGTCCATTACACTCATCAGATAGGTGGTATCTTGTGTAACGCCCCTACCCCTACACAAGGTGGGTCCTCATCGAGTTTACTTGTTATGACCACTTCCATTATGTTGTTGTAAATATGATTTAATTTCCATTACAATGTTCGCAAGTAGCAATTCAAGAGTGAAGTGAAAGTAATGTTATGGCTCTTTCTTGTGTTACTACCGGTATTTATTTTAAAACTGTATGGATATTTAAAATGACGAGCCGACGTAAATATATTCATACATTTCTGCTGCAAATATTTTGCGACTTTTAAAAGAACAATAGTGATGAAGTTTATTTGCATTCCTATTAGTATTCTGTATCAGTGATACGAAATAGCTGTTCTGTATCAGGATTATTTTACAAAAACCTTCATTAAATTTTCATTTCCTTTGTATTTTCCTTTTATTATTAATAAATTTTATAATTATACTTACAGGGGTTTCAATAAGAATTGAAGTAGGTGGCTGGCCAAGGTATAATAGGCCGCTGTGACAGATTAGGGGCCGTTAGTCCCCATCCCACTGGAAATTTTGAAATCTAGAGGCTCGGTAATGCAATTTCCAGCATTCTGAGCATGAAATTTAGTGAAATGTAAGACGGTTACAGTTTACCTGACCGGCAGTGAGAGGTGAAGTAGGCAGTGGTACACCGCCGGTAGCCCGCTTCTATTGAAACCCCTGTTAACTCGCTGGTTTTTTTTTTAATCAAAAGAAGAGAAGAGGAGCCCTTGCCAGAGGAATGTGCAGTGAAAGTGTTCAAGACAACTCTAAATGAGTTCAAAACTAGGGATCGCTATATCAAGGATGACCATCGTTTTAGAGATCGCTTCAGCAAACAGAATCCAAGGAAGATAATCAGACTGTGGGCAGAAAAGGAGATGTGTAATTTGAGCAGGTTGGTCTCCTTAATGTTCTCAGTTTATGTCTTGTTTCCATGGGGGAAGGGTTACTGTTGGGAAATAGAGTAATCTTTGCTAATGAACAATGTAATTCATTGTTGGGAAACTTAACTTTGACAGCATTTGTCATTAGGGTGAGTGATTTTCAGATTGAGAACTGTACAAAAATGTACAATTTGTACTCTCCCAAGAAAATTTGATACTTGAGTGGGCAAGTGCTAATTTCCCTCCCTGTAATAGGCCATTTCCGAGTTGCCTTTAGCCTCTCTATCAAAGCGAGGCTAGGTGCGAAACCTTTCATATAAAAATGAGTTTTCATTCACATGCAAATAAAACTTATTTGCATGTGAATGAAAAGCCATTTTCATATGAAAGGTTTTGCACCTAGCCTCGCTTTGATAGAGAGGCTAAAGGCAACTCGGAAATGGCCTATTGGCTACATTTTGCCGCATTATTAACTCATACAACATTAAAGGTCTTAAAGCTACCAACAACTGGATTTCATCAACCCAAAGAGCTTGTCACATTTGGCAATAATAGTGTAAAGTATTAGTCTAATGGGTTGAATATTTTCAGAGAAATTTTTAAAGACTTTATGGCTTTGTAAAATTTTGATACTATAAGGTTCATTTCTCGAAAATTATTTAGCGTATCACGCTCCAATTTTCCAAGCGAGAAAAAATGCGAGCAAGGAATAAAATGTCCGCATGTATTATCTGTTAAACCATCGAATAACTGACTTATTATTCGACTGAAATTCTGTTATTAAAAAAAGCTTCTGTATCTTCAAACTGGGGCACTAAAGCCTGGTTTCCATATATTCGCAACGATCGCAGCGATCGCAACGTTTCGGTTTCCATATGATCGCAAGGGTCGCAAGAATCGCAGCGATCGTCGATCGTTGCGATTATATGGAAACCAGGCTTACATACCCATGTGCGCCATGAAAGCCACCAGAGCGTAAAATAAATCCTTCCGGTCAAAGGTTTTATTCAGTGTTGACTTTGTCGGTGTAATCCGTTGAAATTTTCTTTGAATTTTGGTCATCCTTCGCTTTGTTTGAACTAATTATAGTATGTGATTATTGAAGTAAATGTGAGTGTATTTTTAACCGATAAAATTGGTAGGAAAGCGAATAAAGTATTTTAACCTGTGCACATTTGCCGAACCCTGAAACCATCCCCTTAAGTGCTTCAAGTTTTACTTCATAAACTTTGTTGCAGAATGCGCAAAGCTGGTATTCCATGCCCCACTGTTGCGCTGCTTAAGAAACATATTTTGGTCATGAGTTTCATTGGAAAGGATCAAAAACCTGCTCCTAAACTGAAAGATGCTGTTCTTTCTTCGCGACAATTACAGAAAGCTTATGAACAGTGTGTTAAGGTAAGCGCATTAAATTGTGTAAGAGTACATGTAGAACTGTACATTAACTCATTGTTCAGAGAGTTGTGCTCCCTGGTAGAAATTGTACTCTATGCATCTGGAAATGTAGTGACTGAACACCGGAATCGGAAACATGAGTCCTGCCCTATCCTTTTCGTTGAAAGAACTGGTCCATAGTGCTCTCAAGCCAACCTGAAAATAGGTGAAAACATCCATTCTTACCGGGTTGTGCTGAATCACTGAATGAAAGTCATGCGGAATAAACATAGTTCTATACAATACGGTCTACGCAATGTTACGGTACTACAATCCGTTAATACGATCTATATGCTTACAATATTAGAAGTTTTCATCCTTATAAAAGTCTATGATTTTATGACATTGAGGTCCTTTGTAACGTTAACTATATGCTACCTTAATAAAAGTCTACGTTGATACAGCACGATTATCGTTCTAATAATTGTAATAACTATACGATCTATTACTTTTGTACACTCTGCTAACGTCTCAAATTAAAATCTACAAATGCAGGGGTGTACAACGATAAACTTTTTTTTTTTCAATAGCGTTGAAATTCATGCCACTAACTGATTTGCATGTATAAAAATTTAGTAGATTCTAAGGAGGAAGGGTCTAAAGTAACTTAATTGTTTTTACCAAAGCCTGATTTTCCCAGCTATTTTGTGTAATAAATCTCCCCTTCTACCAGCATCTCATCCAAAGAGGTTTAGTAATACTCCAAGTTGTTTTCTGTTACAGAAACCGGAGATAAGAAACAGTTTGATGATATGTACATTTGTACTTATTGACTAATACCCCATTCACACCAACGCTTAAACGTGTTTAAATGTTGTTTAGTTTAAAACAGGTTTAGAAAAATACCTCCTAACCTCCCGTAATATTTGGAGTGAAATCTTTACTAAAAGAAACTTTATTGACTTTATTACCATTCCAGGTAGTTTGAGTCATATACATTTCAAAACGTTCAAGATAGAGGCTAAAACGTAATTAAAATAAACAACATTTAAACATGTTCAACCGTTGGTGTGAATGGGGCATAAGTTAGGTCGGGCCGGATAGGAAAATATTTGGCTCTCGGTCATGGCGTACGCACCGAGCGCCATGACCGAGAGCCAAATATTTTCCCATCCGGCCCGACCAAACTTAGTCAATAAGTATTTTATCATATGACCAATTTGGAGACAAGAATGCTTGAAATTTAACACGCGAGGCGGTACACTTTTGTTGTAGGGCCGTACGGCTTTTTTCCGGCCCCGCTCAGGCAAATGCGTGCGGCCTTCATACGGGACTTTCATCAATGGTTTTGCAAAGAAAAGGCTCGCAGGGCCGTGCGGGTCATGTGATAACCCCTCTAATTTCGCGCGCCGTAGTTTTTATTTTAAGGTGCATCGATTTTTTATTCGCTGCCTTTAAGTTTAAGAAACACTAACTCTTAGATAGAGAAGAAAGCGCTAGACTATTTTTACTTGTAAGGCTTTATTGAGTTTTTTTATATTTTTAACAATAGTTTTCTTATTTAGTTTATAATTTAGTGCACGATTTGTTTTTTATGAATATCTTTTTAGTTAGCAAGACCCCGTTGATAACAGCACTATAGTACTGAAGGGTAATCCTGCATAAATATTCGATTATCATTATTATTAAAGTGCCTATGAAATGAAATTTATTTTTTGATGTATCGAAAGTTTCACCTTTTTAGACCTTGGAATAAAAGGTTTAAAGTGTTAGGGACGATGCGAAATGCTTTTTTTATGGTCTCAGAGTTAGGTTGTTGGCGCTAAAAAGTGGCTCCAATTTGTGCGCGGCCAAAACCAGTGTCATATTACACTGTGACGTAAATAGTTGTACAAACTGCTGCGGGAATATAGAGAACAAGAGAGCTGACAAGAGACGTCGCTAGAGGCGGACCAATATTATGTGGCGAGCGGCCTCAAACATACGAGATATTAGAATTCTTCGATAACAGAGGGTGTAACAAAGCTTTATTTTGCTCCAGAGGAAAATAGGCCGGCGAAATACACGAAATTTGTTCGTCGACATCGGAAAGGGTACGTCAAGCGATGTTGTTTTCAATGAAAGCGCTTATTGTTAAGATTAATATTATTTTGCAAAAGAAAATAACATTCCGGCCTGTGAGGCCGTTTAATCAAGCATAATTTTTCCAATCCATATCCTGTTTGGAAGTTCCTTCAAGCCTCGGCTCGACTGGAGAGCCGTCGAAGTCAGTGAGGCCTACAAAAATATACTGACTCGATCGGCACTGACTGGCGAGTAATATAAATGTTTATACGGTATTCCGAATTATAAAATTCAAAGTGCAGTGACGCAAGTGTTCACTGGAAGGCGTCTATTCTACGGAACATCTATCAAAAATCTACACGTACAAATGCTATTCGAAACAAAATACATCGCTGAATCATTGCGTGTTCGATCAGATCAATTTTTATACAATGAAATATAAATCAGACATAAATGTAAACACGATACTTTGAACTCACTTACAAGCCGCCAAGTGGTTAAAATTTCCAGAAACGATCAATCGCTGGCAAGACACTGAACTAAGAAGCATAATTATTACGTATATACTTGAGTTCAAACATTTTGAATAAATAAATAAAAAATACGCTATCAAGGCACCTTGCCGCTAAAAATACACCATTCACATTCAATTCAGCAAGCCGCCTGAAAAACACCACCTCGGATATGCATAACATATCAGTATAATTTAGAAACTTTCAACTAGCAAGCCGCCAAGACATATCCTTCGCATTGAAAAACGAACTTTAAGTAGACGAGCGGATTGCCAAGCCGATAAAATAAGTTCATAACCTCCACGCGCGATCAATGAACTTCAGAGAAGACCGGCCGTGTCGCTAATGCGCTAATATCATGATTGTGTGTACTACAAATATATCGTTCGCGTTCGATAAACGCTAGTCAACGAGCCACTAAAAAGAAATAACAAAAACGCCTCTGCGTTCAATAAGCTTACAACTCAACTGGCGAACCACTGAGACGCTGTGCTACTGAAATGTATACCTTTCACGTTCAATAATCTAAATGATCAAAGTCCGTCTTCTTCATGTTCACTTCCTTCGCTCAAGCGGCACAGTCGGTTCGTCTCGCTACGGCAAAACTACAGTGGACACGATCATTTCAGTTGATCAAGAGTGATCCAAAACTGATCCTCTTCACCTTCAGAGGACAGTAAAGAAACAAATTAGGCGCTGTCTGACATTTGTACAGCCAAAAACGTTGGCAAAATGACCATCACGCTAAAGGACTCCAAGGGAATTATAGCGTAAACAAACCAATGTGTCATACTATTTACGTAATTTACGTCATCACGCACGCCCACTCGCCCCCAGGCTCTCCAAAAATTGGAGCCACTTTTCAACCGAAGTGACGCATCTTCGAGGGGCTAAAAAACCCATTTTCTTTCTTTTCCTCGGGAAATGATTATTGTTTTCGTTCTTTGGACATAATAAACTAATGAAAAACGAAGAAAAAAAATTCATTTCATAGGCACTTTAAGTAATGATCCGCAAAAGAAGGATAGCACCAACGGCCATGCACGATAGAATGTCAACTTTTTTCATTGTTGCAACTAGTGATCTCATTGGCCTAGACTCAAAAACTGCCAAAAAGTTAAGGTTCAAGGTGCATTTTGTCTAATTTTTTTAAGGTTTCAAGTAATTTGAGACCCAATCGCACAACGTGCAAGTTTTAAAAGATATTGTATTTGGGGAACTTCATCAAAGAAGCAAAATTATTAGCTATTGTCTTCTGCTATTCTGATTGGTTAAGCACGAACATTTCCTAAAATTTATTTGACGCAAATGGATTTTCAATATTTTTATAATGAAATATAATTATGAACCATCAGCTCCTCCTCTATTTTTGAAACCAAAGATATTCTATGTGGGAAAGAGCCAATGCCGCAGAACATTGAAGTTTACTATAGTTCTTATGTGGAGCATACTGCATTACATGTACTTAATATTTTCAAAACTCATTAAGAATCCATGACGAGAACACAAAGGAAATCATTACTATGAAGGAGGTTTGGATATCCGGTCTTAATTAGCATAGATTTTGGCGATTTTATTCCATCGTTTTCTCCGCATTTAAGTAACAATCCGTGTAAGAAGTAGGCAATTCTCTATTGTTCCGATGCATTTCGCTTTCCCCACATAAGAATGTTTAGATTTTCGTACTGAGAATACGTCAACCTATGGATAACATGGTTTTGAAATAAAATTTACTGAAACTTTATTTTAAAGCGATGTTTCTTTTGTGTTACAAGATTTCATCCAATCGTGAGACTCCCAAAACAATGGCCAAGAAAGACTTCTAATTTTCCATGTTCCCCACATAGAATTTTTGTTACATTAAAAATCACAATAGTTTTCACTAAAAGGGAATCAATTAGTAAACTAGAGATAAATAAATGCGCTGCCTGATGAAGTTATGGTAGATTTTCATGTTTTAGCCAATGAGGTGGACGGTTTCAACAATAGCACAATTCATACCTTTCTGCATTCCGTGCATTTGGGTTGCCTACTTCTTACACGGATTGTTACTTAATGATCAGTTTAAGAAGCTATATCAAACACTCGAAAGAGTGTTTGATAAAGGAATCCAAACACCTCGAAGTGGGTTAAAAAAAACTCAGCTGCGCCTCGTTTTTCAACCCACTTCTCGGTGTTTGGATATCCTGATGAAACACTCTTCCTCGTGTTTGGTATTTTATGTAAACACCTTTACCTTTTGTCTTCCAGATAATGTGCACAATGTATCAGAAATGCAAGTTAATCCACGCAGATCTGAGTGAGTACAATATGCTGTGGCATGAGGACCAGGTGTGGTTCATAGACGTGAGTCAGTCCGTGGAGCCGTTTCATCCACATGCCTTGGAATTCCTTTTCAGGGACTGCACAAATGTGGTAGAGTTCTTCACCAAATGTGGAGTAGCTGATGTCTTACCAGCTCATGAGCTTTTTAATAAGGTATCACATCTGGAAATCACTGCTAACACAGAACAGGACTTCCTCACTCAGGTAACAGAAATTAACAAAAAATACCAAATTTCATTTTGTAAAATATTGAAAAACAAATGGTACCATAGACTTTCGTCCACATACTCAAAAGTTAGAACCGAACTGCATGTCTTCATAATTGACTCTGGGATTGAAAGAGTTAAACTCCCAAGAGTGCCAAATATCCAAATTCAAGACTGAAAGATTCAAATATCTGTACCTTATCCAAACCAGAGTGAAATTGTGATTCAGGCTTGAACTTCAGGTTGCTTTTTCAACTGCTCAAGTTGAGAGCACACTGCGAGGATCACTCATGTTTGTCCGCAGTTCAAATATATGGTTTTCATATATTCACATTCATATTTATCCAAGCCTGCAAATAAACCACTTCGTTGAATTTCGTTGATTTCCTTTCGTTTCGTCGGTAAATTGTCCACCGTAAAGATGTTCAAAAGCTGACGTTTTGAGCGCTAGCCCTTCGTCAGAGCGAATCAAAACTTGTGGGTTGTGTATGGTGTATATGTTGTAGTTAATTTTTTATTTCAGGTAATGTTTGTTTTTCCTTTGTTTCAAATTTATTGGCATATATTACCATACCCAAAAACAATGGAAAAATAAAAATTGCCTGAGATAAAAAATTAACTACAACAGATATATCGAACGGGAATGGTGGAGCTTGACGTCATAGCCGCCATATTGGTGTTCCCGTACAAAAGAATTTTAGTTAACTTCTTTTGTTAGGAACACCAACATGGCTGCCATGGCCTTTGTCATTTGAGTCCCACGGGACTGAAGGTCACGTGTGTGAAAACGCTCTATTGGTGAAAACATGGAACGTAAAAAAAAAACGTTTGTTGATTCCGTGGGGATTGAGAGTTCAAGTTCAAGTTTATTGCCATATATTGAAAACAGTTACATAAATATAAAATTTAGTGGCAAGGAAGCCCAAAGGAAACCACTGGGCTTATGAATAATAGGCTCCCTCAATACATTATTTTCAACGAATTATTAAAAGAATATAACGTCAAATCAATGGCAGAGTTCCTAACAATAAACAGTTATTATGTATTATATATTTGTTTTAAGCATAGTTAGGCTAAAAAACGCAACATGAAAAGATTTGGAAGATGAATTTTTGCAAATGTTAGGTTTAGTGTTGAAATCTGAGTTGAAATATATGACAGCCTCAAAATAGGTAAGAATAGAAGTTAATTTGACTGATTTTGCACAACGCTATGCATTTATTTATTTTTTAGATTCAATCATATGAGAGACATGAAATGTCAGTTGGAGGGAGGAAGAATGACACGCCATATGACTTTGATTACTTCTTTAACAAGACGCAGTCATAGTGGCAATGAAGCACCCATTTACAGCTTTGATTACTTCTTCAAGAAAATGTCAATCATAAACTGACCTGGGGCCCGGCGTTTCTCGAAAGTCCCGATAACTTTTCTGGCCCGGAACTATACCGTAAAATACCGCTTATAAGCTCCCCGCTTACATGTATAAAACCCCCCGGCTTTTAGCTCCTCTGCTTATAACCCACCTGGTTAAAGGCGCACCAGTTATGTACCAAAACATGCCAGTTATACCCCTAAGCGCACCACATCTCCTTAACGGTAATTCTTTACAAACGTTTACACCAAATTAACTAAAACAACGGTTCTTTATCAGTTCTTTATCTTCCCAGCCAAAGCAAAAACGTTACGAAGTTGTATAAGCCCAGGGCTTATAAGCGGCATTTTACTGTATTTTAAAATCAAAATATACATAATGATGATGCATATTTTAGCCCTCAAACCAACCCGACTTTTTTCTCGACTTAGAATTTTATTGCATGCTTAGCGGAGGCGCGATGATGTAGTGGTAAGTGCGTTGGACTTCAGGGGCCCGTTTCTCAAAAGTCCCGGTAACTTTTTAAGTCCGGAAAGCTATTTTTTGTCTGCAATGTTCATATTAATTGTTGGTTTTAAAGGCTAAGCAATACAATTCTAAAGTGATAAATAAATTCCGGCTATAGACCCTATAGAGCGTTTTCACTTGACGTCATAGCCGCCATATTGGTGTTCCCGTACAAAAGAATTTTAATTAACTTCTTTTGTTAGGAACACCAACATGGCTGCCATGGCCTTTGTCATTTGAGTCCCACGGGACTGAAGGTCACGTGAGTGAAAACGCTCTATAGATTCTGATTTTAAAATTTAGTTCCGGGCCCGGAAAGTTATCGGGACTTCGACAAACGGGCCCCAGGTCTCTGCCGTCGTGTTGTTTTCTTAGACAAGAAACTTTACTCCACATTGTCTCTCTCCACCCAGGTGTATAAATGGGTACCGGCGACAAAATGCTGGGGGTAACCTTGCGATGGACTAGCATCCCATCCAGGGGGAGTAGTAATACTCTCAGTCGCTTCATGCTACAGAAGCCGGGTTAAGATCCGGCCGTGTGGGCCACCCGCGAATCGAGTGCGACTTTACCTTCTCTTTTTTCAAAACCAACAAACCTTTTGCTATCTCAGAAAAGCTACTACACAGGCAAAGTTCTTTTAGCTCAATTCTTCTTAAATAAATGACTCGCAACGTTTCTCACACGCCGGAATCTAACAGACACCACTCGTATCACACTAATCAAGCTGGGTGGAGGACAATTCAGGGACTGTTGAGAAATGTTAAAGCAGTCTCTTGCTAAAGTAATGCAGGTTATGTAAGCAGTTACACTGTAGTAAAGGAGAGCCAATCAGGCCAAGAAATCTTGTATTTTCGCAAAAAAAGACAAATTGAATCATCTGGTAAAAACATTTTCTTTTCCTAAAGATGAAGGATGTTTTAGATTAAATCTCTTTTACTTCAGCTTATGCTATGCAGCCATTACTTAACAATTTTAAAAACAGAATAATGCTTCTTTGGCTAAAAAATCCCCCACCATTTGTGAGTGAAAAGTGTCAACATTTGACGCACCGGTAAGCCCTTGACATTAGGGAGCTTAAGCAACCACGACGCCGACGGTAGCGAGAACGGCACAAAACAATAGGCTTAATGAGCGAAAACAATACCTCTGCACGTGCGTTTTACATTTTGGTACATTTCTTTGCCGTTCCCTGCAAAACAACAACGTCAAATGATCAAATTATAGGTTTTTTGGAGAACGTGAACACACGACGGTTAATTTTCCTTTCTCCATTTGAACCGGAAAGCCATCCCTTTAAATTCAGCTCCTAGACAATCCAGTCACATTAGACAAACTAAACAAATTGGAGCAACTGCAAAGTAGTTTAAAATAGCGCGAATCCTTTTTCCAAGTGACGTTTTCCTTGGCGTTGCCGTCGTCGTTGCTTAAGCTCCCTATTTTCCACTCACTGACCGGTCGGACGCTCTCACCAACTGCACGACTGGGATACTCGTAGCGAGCTGGTAATTTACTAGATTCATATTTGAAACGCGTCCTGTGTACTGCTAGCCTAGGATGTCGAAAGTGTCCTGTTTGGTGGTAAAGAAAGAAAGATTATAATAAACTTTAAGCTTGGTCTGATGAGATATAAATCGATATGTCATGTTCAGCACATCACAAAAATACCATCTTTCTTTATATCAAGTGGGAAATGAAAGAGTTGGGTGAGGCATAGCTTAGAGTTACTCTAGCTTCTGGGTGTTGTCCAGACAGTTTTATTGTTGATCAGCTGGGAATATACTCAAAGAATGGGGCAATTAACCAGGCCAAAAACTGTATCTTTGGTGCTTCTACCATTGAAAATAAAATAATAAGAACTGGCTGTGCCTTGTGAATACTCTTTTTTACCACAACAAGACGCTGTGGGAGCGTATACTTGGGCGTCGTTGTACGCATTAGGCATATTGCTGGTTTGTGCGTGACGTCACGTAATGTTTCTGATGTTTTAGCGGGTTTCCGTCCTGAATTCGAAGGTTTTGTAGAATTAATGGCGAGAGTGTCAAACACTTTCGCAGTGTCTTCTTGAGTAATTTCCTTACCCATATTGAATATGAAACTGTTAGATGCAACAGAGAAAACACATCTCGCACTTTGTCACGTTCGCCTCGCATCGACAAACAACAGGTTTGAACTCCACCGCGGTCAAACGAGAGAATTTTGCAAAAGTTAACAAAAGTACTTCAAAGTTTAGGTTGTCATTTTTATTGTTAAAAGTTTAATAGATTAACAATACACTGTCAATTCACTAATCGGTTTGAAAGTTTAGTAAAAAAGTTCTTAGCGTTTGAAAACTATGAACCGCACAATTTCGCTCAGGCACGTTTAATCATTTTTCAACGAAAGGAATTAAGCTTATTATTTTGAGAAAGATAAAAAGAAAGTAACATAAACTAATTATTTTATACATCCTTGCCCACGTTTCCACTTAATATTAAATGAAATCGCAAAACGAAAAACGCCTCGAACGTTTGACCGCGGTGAAGGTTTGAACAAGCCCATATTCCCGCCAGTCCCCAGAGTTGCGCAATACTGCACATTTGTGTACGACCAAACTGCATTTTTATACTTGGTCGCCACGCCCAAGTAATTACCGGTAATCTCGCAATCTGATTGGTCGATGCGGGTGGTCCACAACATTTTGACCATGTGATGACGTAAATCGTGGTAAATATGAGTTCCGCACCACGGAAAACCGGTGGAAATTTGTTAAATTTCCAGGAGATCGGAACACAGAAGATAGTATGGAATAAGAGTTGCTTGCATAACGTGTACAAAAGCAGTACTTATCCCTGCAAATGGTACAACAGACTTGCGCATGCCCACAAGTCCACTTATAAGAGCGACGTAGTCGTTCCCCGCCTGACCGGAAACTCAAACAGAAAGGACTTTGAGAAAGTATAATGGTACAAGCATGTAGAACTTGTCACTGCCGTGTTTCCTATTTAAGGAGCAGAGTGCAGAATACGAATTGCAAGCATAATGGGTACAAGAACCAAAGTAAGGACCTCTGCAGTGACCTGCGCTTCCATAGAAAAAAGAACAGATTTCAAAGGAATTATTGGGCCAACAGTTGGTAGACAGACATTCATGTGATGGCAAAGTTGAAGTTTCCCCGTCAAGCTTCTTGCCAGCCTTCATACTTTGGTAAAACTGAAGAATGGCTCTCAAAGAGAATTGTTGGGCATCACATCTATCTGGAATATAGGAAGGGGGAAACTGTTGCTCTACTCTCACTGAAAAATTGATCCTATTTTCTATTATCCACCATTTTGAAAAGTGAAATAAGAGCATGGAATTGTAAGTACTTGAAAGTAACAACTAAGAGAAAGGCGTTACGTGTAAAGTGCTTGGGCACTGACTAAAAGTAGTGTTCAGACTGGTGGCCGTGCTTGATTAATTTGCACCGTGCCCAATTGTGGCACGCGTACCTACAAATAGCCGTGTTCACATTGCAATTGGTGACCGCCAAGTGTGAATGCGCGTTTCTCATTGCATTTCTCGGGCTTGAGTCGAGCTAATTTTTAAATCGGTCCAAATTCCATCAGTGACGATGAAATTTTTAGCCAACAAATCAGCCCGACGTTTTGCGTCTTTAGGATTTCATTGGAATGCCCAGCTTTCAAAATCAACAGAAACAGAATCTTTTTTGTCAAACATTTTGCACAAAACATAGCTAGCTTTCCGGGCCAGAAAACGGTTTTCGGAGTTATGAGAAACGAACGCAAGGCCTCGAGCCATTGACCTTCTGGTTGAAACACAAGCAGGTCTGGGTTGATCGACAGCCAAATGTCATTCGACAGGAGTAAAACCAACCCCAACCTAACTCCTTCTCGTCAGTCGTGTAAAAAGATAGTATATCTTCAGATCATGGCTGAACCCCCAAATAAAAGGGGCACTGTCCCGAATTTCCATGTTATATCACCAGGCCAAATATGCAAAATAAGCTTCTATAAAGAGCGAAAACAGAAACAGCAGTTTGGAGATCAAGTGCAGGGTCTCTTTCCTCCGCAGAGGCTCCTATCAGTAAAGAACAGTAAAATATAAAATGAGAGCGCGGGGAACGATGGGAAGAGCGAAAGAGCGGGAGATCCCCGCGCGCTTTACTTTTTCCCTCTACCCAGCCTCCGCGCGTTTTTTGCCAGGCGTGGAGAGTGACTAGGAGGCCTCGGCGGAGGAGAGAGGTGCAGGGTTGTAAGGATGGAAATGGTTACGATTCATGAAATGTGATTTCGTGACAGGCGGTCAAGAAATCAAAATTGCCATTCTTGTGGAAATCTTTTTCACCTGTTATTGTCTTTTTAGTTAATACATCTTTCTGTTCATCACTTTTTAAATTTTTGGTGATTCTTTTTTCCTCTTTCAAGAAAATAAAGCAAGCTTCTGGCCATAATCATCAAAACACGATACTGTATCAGTCGCGTGACTGTCCCTTCAAGGCGTGAACATTAAAATAAAAGCAGGGCTGTCGATACTCGTCGTTTTTCAATATTTTGCAGAGTAAATCTCTTAAAACGTTTGGTAACGTTTGCAATCACATTGGGTAGCCACACGATGCAACGATACGTGCAAATGTTTGCACAAGAACATTGCCGACGCGACTGTTAAAAAACCCAGAGTATTAAAGTGCCTATCACCCCTAGAAAGTTATTTTCAGAATCAACTCTATGTACCTTGAATAGTTGAATGGTGAAATATTTCTGGTTTTGAACGTCGCGTTTGTGAGTTATAGAGATTTGATTTACAAAATGCCAATTCAAACTGTAAACTGCGCATTGTAAATTGGCGTAGAAATAATGGCAAATTCCCGGGTTGACGTCATCTAATTAGCATTTTGTAAATTCAAATGTCTATAACTCACAAACGTGACGTTCAAAACCAGAAATATTTTACCATTCAACTATTCAATGTACATAGAGTTGATTCTGAAAATAACTTTCTAGGGGTTATAGGCACTTTAAGAAGTGAATGATGATCAATTGTCTGACTCGTCCCCAGTCGTCTCTCAATTAACGAGAGGAGCGCGAGGCCGCGCTCCTCTCGTTCCGCGTCTATCCCCCACGCGCGTCTCCCGCGTCTTGTCTAGAAAGACGACTGGGAACGAGTCAGATCAATTGTCACAGATGGTGGACACGCGATGATATTGTTGCGCGTAATATTGAGAGAATAGAACCCGATTCTACTTCGGAGTTTGTCGTGCGCCATGTTGCACCCATTTCCGGGGTGGAAATACATTGTAATTTTTAAGTTTTGTGCGGCGTGAGTACGCTGTCGTATTGTGCGTCCCGATCTTTAGATAGTAATATTTGGTACTAGGTATATTTTTAAGGTTTTCTAAATCAAGACATCTTTAAGGGACACTGTCCTGGCTGAAATATCGTGTTTTTATGATTTTGACCAGGAGCTTGCTTTAAGGTTACTTTATTATCTTGAAATTGGAAGAAACCATTGCCAAAAGCGATAGAAGCAAAGAAATATGAACTAAACAGACAAAATAACGGCTAGAAAAGTCAAAATTTCACAAGAATGGCAAGTTTGATTTCTTGACCGCCTGTCAATAAATCAAACTGTAATCCACTTCAATCCTGCACTTTATCTCCAAACTACTGCTTTTGTTTTGCTCTATATAATCTTTTTATCCAAACTTTGATGTGTATTTGGTTGTATTTGGTGGCATTTGGCGATATAACGTGGAAATAAGCTAAGTGAAATTTTGCCACTATTTTGGTTGGACAGTAGACTGCAAAACAGTCGTATTTTTTGCGTTGGTCATACAAAGAATGCGCGCGGTCTCTGAACGAAAGGTCTGGAGCGAGTGTGAATATGGATTCAGATGCTTTCAGCGCTTCGCGCCTTTGTGAGCGAGGCAGCGGAAAAAAAACGACTGTTTTGCAGTCTAGTTGGACAGTGTCTCTTTAACTGATTCTTTTGCGCACTTACAATCTGTTGTAGCAAGGATACAAACTAACAACAACTGCGCAATCAAAGTTTTGGTTTTTATTGACAAGCCTACGGTTACTAAGGTTAACTCTTTTTAGCTATAGGAAAATGGCGGCACGAACAGCCGATGTCGAATTTTGAATATTTTTTTATTTCAAATTGTAGGGGTTTTTTTTTAACCAAAAAAGCATTTTGTTGCGAAAACATCCCACATTCTAGTAAAAAAATATGTTTAGACATGAAGAGTCTTATAGCACAGTAAGGTTGTACCTCTTCCCAACCTCTAATTTCATTGGACATGGATAACCCGCAGCTCTATTATTTTCAGGGCTTGGGAACATTGTTCTGAGCGTGCTTTGTAGCGGAAAATAAATGTGTTGTATTTTATGTGAAATAGGATCTTTTGGCCTGATTGCCTCTCTTTTACTTTGACTTCATGAACCTGTCATTACTTTAGCAAGAGAGTGCTTTCTAAGTTAAAAAAAAAAACAATTTGCGAGTGAAATATTTCATATTCGACATTGGCTGGTTTTGCCCTCAGCCCTTCAATAACAAAAAGTTAACGCGTAACGGTTGGGCGAGCCTGTATCACTATGGTGGCTTAAAAAACAATTTTTGACGATGGCTCTTCATCCACCTTAGCTATGCCAGCCACGATGCCGGATTCAATGCCACACTCATCCTGGCCTCGGAGAATCTTGAAGTAACCTTGCATTGAAAGGAAAACACATAATAAACTGTTATTTACAATTTTATAAAGTCAGTTGAGATTGAGCAACTTGAGTGTTCATGAACTATGAGTTGTAATCCCATTTGAAAACGTTATAAAGTGCAAAAAAAAAAAACGTTCAACGTTGTTATCTCACTGGTTTATCTGTTGACTACTTGAGGTGGGTGGGCGTGGCAGGGTAGGGTAAGGGTTAGGGTTAGGGGGGCAAAAGAAATTTCAGAGTAGGGCCTGCTTTGGCTGTAGCGTTGTAGGTAGGGGGTGGGGGCAGTCTACGCATCGTGGAAAGTAAAAGTCGAGGCTGGTTTCAGCAACATGAAAACTGAGTATGGTATGTTGGCATTTATCTATATATTTAAATACCATAGTTAATGTCTTTTACCACACAGTGGACACCTATGCAATGCAAGTCTGACTTCAGTGGATCAGAGTGAAAGCTCTAACAAAACACGAAGTATTTCCAAAGCTTTACATCCACATGAAAGTTGCTAATGCGTAGTCCACAGTGCACATACTGAACCAGCCAAAAAAAAAAAATTTCCCATTAGGCTCTGGGCATACCAAAAACTGCATCAAAATTCATTTTATACCTTTGTCTCCCCAGTCTGTATTCCAGGAATTTGCCACAAGCCTTAACATGGGAAAGAAAATGAATTAGATGACACTTGCTATTTTTTTGTTCCACATAAAAACTTAGGTCAAAATAAAATGGGCTGCGTCACGCAAAAAGGGCCCGGACGACATGACGCGTGATTTCGAGAAATTTGCATTTAAATCATCTGCTCAAAATGGCGGAAGTCTTGCGATACGTGCATTCAAGGCGCGATTTTTACGGTTTTAATTTTTATTTCCGGACGTTTTTCACTTCCATCGTATTATTTAGGGATTGAAGTGGGCAAAAAAGCTGAAAACTCAAACTCGAGAAAATATGTCGTCCGGGCCCTTTTCGCGTAACGCGGCCCAAATATTGATGATGATGGTGATGGTAATGATGATCAGATGATAATAGTGGTCTCATATTGAGATAATGGTGATGATGATGACGACGACGACGACGACGATGATGATGATAAAGCCTCGGGGAGCTTTTTGAGTCTGATGGAATTTACTCTAGTCCTGTCAATTCCATCATTTTTTCTTGTTACCAGAAGATCTTGCACATCATTGCTTTGAACCAATATTCCAAAAATATTTGCAGAGACAAGACATTAATTAAGTTGTACATTTTGTCCAGTTAATATCTTTTTGTTTTTGAATTGCATTGCAAAACCTTGCCATCAAAACAGTGAAACATCCAAGCATTTATTGAAGAAAATACTGTGACAATAAGATACATGTGATAGTTAGCAGTTTCTGTACTTACCAGTATGGCTTGCTGTCCTCTGTTCCCCAGCCCAGGATTCTAATGGCATGCCCTCCAAGGGCCCCTCCACTGGTGTGCTGATACACACCTAAAACACGTAACAGTTTAGGGAGGTCCATCACAATTATTTTTTTGAAAGCTTTATTGGCCACTCTAAAAATCTTAGTTACACACACAAAACAAACAAACAAACAAACAACCTGAAAAAAAGACAAACAAATGGGAAGGGAGCAAATGGGATACAATGACCCATGCAACTAAGATGCTCTTCCATTTAAAATTTTAAAATACGGTATAAAACCGGTCAAAAAGTCGGAATAAGTGAGAACTAAACCCCCTATGACAGGAGCAGTCAAGGGATAACGACCATGTACAGGTCATACGCATGTCAAATGTTGATGTCAATAAATGAAAGATAAATAATTACTAAAAAGAAAACAATAAATGTTGAGGCTGCACTGGACAGCACCGTTTTTCAAAGTTTTAACAGAATTACCAAGTCATACAATATTAAACATGGCTCGATCTAACTTTTAAGTTTGTCAATGAAACTCAAACTGTAGATCCGTCCCCTCAGAATTTCCAGTGACCTAGCTTCCATGGGAGGAGGGGTATGACTTGGAACTAGTACTGCTCCCTGGTTCGTTGTAGATCTCACTGTAGTTTAGACAAACTTTATTTTATGATTTCACGGCTTAAGCATGACAGCTGAACGTGGACACTTATGTCCTCTTGTACTGCTAGAACTCTTGAAGTCTTGTCCCGTCACTTACCGCTCTTGTAGCTTGGGAAATCAGCATACACAGTGAAGGCACCTTCCACAGGTCCGTTGGTCATGATCTCAGTTTGAATCTTCTCCACAGAACTGCTAACAGCATAACCACTGCTTCCATACTTCTTGTCATCTGGATATGACACATTATATCCTGTGGAAGCAAAAGGCATCACAATAGCTGTAATTGGCAGTAACAGTTGCTAATTAACCCTTTAACTTCCAAGAGTGCCAAACATCAAAATTCAAGAAACATTCCAAATTTTATTTTGTAGAATATTGATCAAAAACAAATGGTACCATGCAAAAGTACAACCAAAGAGGTTTCATTTGAATGGTCACATCATAGGGTTTCATCCACAGACTCAAAAGTTTAAGAACTACACAATAATTATATATGTCTCCATAATTGACTCCGGGAGTGAAAGGTTTAAAGCGATTCCCATGCAAGTATTGAACTGCGCATCACTACTGTGCATAATATCTTGCATTCCTATCTTCACTCGTGCATGTGTATTCCATATTCCAATGACCCAGAATGTATTCAAACCCAAAAAGTCCCCTTTCTCTCTTCATAAATATGTTACACCTTTTCAGCCAAACCCGGCCCAACTACAAAAAGTCCTCACCAAAATCTTTCACCCGCCAAAAATTCTTCAGATCGCAAATTTCAAACCCCAAAAAGGTCTCAGCACCTGCCTATCAACCTATTATACCCTCAGGAGTACCTACCTTGGGGTGCAGTACAGCTTCCTGAAGCAATTATAGTATTTGAAATTAAAACCTCCCTGCTGGCTGGAATATTACAGTCCTCTTTGAAATAATCACCCCCAGTTTTATTTCAGGAATTAAAACAGTATGTCTTGTCGGTTGAGTGACAGAAGTATACCTATTATTATTGTAAGTACTTACCTTGCTCGCACTTCTTTACACACTTAGGAGTAGGATCAATAGTCTTGCTGCAGGGTTTAAGGTGGCCAACCACATGGTGATCACAAGCTGCGATAAGGTATGGCTGACAACCTTGGTGAGAATTGTATTGGCCCCCTGTAACAATACCATCTCGCACCCACCAATCCCTGAGTGTAGAAAATTCCAAAAGAATTTTAAACAAATTATGAAAATCCACAGGTGACAGCATTATTGCATGCAGATCTGGTTATCTTATGTCTATGTACAAGGGATTAGCATTAGGATCAATTCATGTTGCAGTTGAAGTGAGTGTGACCAAGGTTTGAATCCTCAAGTACATATTAAAGGGAGGGTTTCACGGTTTGGCGCATGTGCAAGATATGACGTAACACGTTTAATTTCATTGTTTAGACCAATCGGTAGTGAGTAGATAACTCCAGCGGGAAATTTGCCCGTGAAAATGTCGCGGTCAGTCAGCTGAATGAATGGATGATTATACATACCCATGTGGGCCATGAAAGCCACCAGAGCATAGAATAAATCCTTCGGGTCAAAGGTTTTATTCAGTGTTGACTTCGTCGGTGTTATTCGTTGAAATTTACTGTAAGTTTTGGTCATCCTTCGCTTTGTTTGGACTAATTGTAGTATATAAAGTAAATGTGAGTGTTTTTTTTAATCGATAAAATGAGTAAGAAAGCGAATAAAGCATTTTAATCTGTGCACATGCGCCGAACCGTGAAACCATCCCTTTAATTGCATTTGATGATAGCTAGGAGAAGTCCATTTCTAATCTTGGGAGGCAGGCATTTTTGAGATTTTGGTCAACACCAAATTAGCCTCCCCACACATTTTTCAGGGGCACCTCTCAGCTGGAACCTGGTTCCCACTCCACTGGCCTTGCTTTCGTTCTCATGCTCAGACCCCTCCCGGCATCGAACACACTCTTTTAATCTGTGATTACAGCTCATCCTCGGTGTAAAAACCTTCCAACTCACGAGTGATGTAAAACAAAGAAAACAAAAGGTACTGAAACAATAGAGTGGAGGACAACAAAGGTAGAAAACAAAGAAAAAAATCACAGGTTTTTACACCGAGGCAAACCCGTGATTACTGAGCTATGTAATATACGCAAGTATACTATTATATGTGATTGTTATCTGATAAAATGACAAATCCATATTTAAAAATAAGGTCAGTCGAGGAATACTGAGGGAAAGCACTGATCTGTCTCTGTTTTTTAGTTTGCTGTCAAATAACTTTTGGATCAGAGTCTAGATTCAACGAATTGTCCTTCATTGTTTTCTGCACCCAGCATGGGGTATTTCCAATTACATGCAACAGCTTCTTCATGCATGCTCCCACTTGTAAGCTGTTCCAATCTGTGACTTACCATGCAGACTCTGGAAATCCTCCATTACACCTAATAAACAAAAAAAAAAACTGACATCAATTAATATTGTTACCGGTATATATAATCTGCACCAACCCACTAGTGAGGCAATTTTTGAAGAGTGACTGCGCACGGTTGTATTAATTTTATTAAATAATAACTCTATAATGGTCTCTCAAAATAAGTTGAAATTGAAGGGCTCCCTGCAATAACGTCCTCAGTGCGTTTTTGGAAAATTTTCACGGAAATCCTGGATTTTTGGCCTCCAAAGGGACTCACTTGCCAAAATTATGACTGGATCATGTACATATGACTGAAAGGATTTAATCCAGGTCAACAAATCTTCTATCTTCAAACATAATAATTTTTTATTTTGAAAAGATAAATAGGGTGTCCTGGGAGCCATAGGGTGTCATAGGGGCCCAAAACATTTTCTCAAAGATGTGGATTTTCTTCCCCATTTTGGAGCTGTTTTAAGTACCTTAACAATAATAAATCATTAATTTGACAAAACTGTGCTTTTAAAGGCCTAAAACATACAATTTTAGTGAAAGTTACCAAAAACGCACTCAGGACGTTGTTGCAGGGAGCCCTTCAATTGTTTTACAGTGCAATGTGCCTGAATGTGAGCACCCAAAAAATTATTTAATACGAGTTAGCTTAAATCATAGACGGCAAATTCAATTACGGGCTGACTTAAATTTGTTTTTATTTTTGCCCATGTTGTAGTTAAAAGTTGGAGACAGGGGGGAGCTGCCCTATTTTTGCCACTGTGAACTTTAAACCAAGTTCCCAAACTACTGTCAATTTGGTGTACAACTGAGAAATCTTGCAGGCATTTATGTAATGTCATCAAATCAATCAAATCAAAGACTTTATTTAAGTGTCAAGTATACAACCTGTAGTTAACTACATGTCATTATTGTAAATTAAAATTATCCTAACCCTTAATGTATAAAGGTTTCTACATGTTAAAATGTCCTAGTTTTAAGAAGAAAAAAAATAGCTAAAAATGTATAAATATACAGTGTAACCTGTATTAAGTGGACACCCTCGGGACCCTCGCTAGTGTCTGCTTAATAGAGAGCTCTGCTGAATGCAGGTTCGTTTTACAGTAAAAATGGGAAGAAAATTTAGGGACCCAAGCAGCTGATGTCCGCTTAACAGAGGGTGTCCGCTTAATATGGGGACGTCCGCTTAATACAGGTTTCACTGTATATAAACAAGTGTTGACATTGTCTACAAAGATCGCAATTATCACAATTGTTATCTATCAAGCTACTGATATCTGTTTTTCATATTTTATAAGGCTTGAAAGTGTAAAGACTGGGTGAGTTTCTGGTGTCCTTCCTCAACTTCAACCATAATACAGGTCCTAATTTAATGCAAAGAGTGCTTTACCATTATATGCATTGGCAGTACTAAAATATGTTGCTTTCTTGAAAACAATATTGTCCATGCTTTGAGTGAAACTTAGCTTAACATGCAGTATACATGTAATCAATTAAATATTTTGTAGAATTAATCCACGGTGTCAAAATAAATGATAAATTAAATACATTAATTTTTATTTTTCACTGACCCCATTCCACATGACTCGCAGCATGAAAGCAAATCCTCGGCAGAAACGTGAGGTGTCAGTTTGCCACCAGATTTGATGCAGATCCTGTCTGTCATAGCCTCCACAGCTCCAAATGCCTGGCAAAATATTACACAGTCATTACCAGTGATGCTACCTGTTATTATTTGACATATAGCATTCTTGAGCGAAAATACACATCATTGTTATATATGTTGTAGGTTAAAATTATTTTAGGTTAAAACTATTTCAAACCAGGTTAATTTTTATTTACCTTTGTTTGAGATTATGTTAATGAATCTGGGACAAAGGACAATAAAAATTAACCTAGTTGAAATAATTTTTAACCTAAAATAATTTTAACCTACAACATATATGTTGTGGTTCAATTTTATCCTTGGTTCAAATTTTATTTTCCTTTGTTTTGGGGTATGGTAATGTATGTTAATGAGTTTTAAACAAAGGAAAATAAAATTTGAACCAAGGATAAAATTGAACCACAACATATACATGTAGCTGGAGTTTTTCTCAATACAATGAGTGCGTTGAACTCATTGGTTGATTCATGGTCATATATGACATCTAACAAACAAACTGTTTCCCGCCAATTGTGCTACAGCTAAAAGTGGGCAACATTTGCGAAAATTATAATGGGCAACACATTTTGACGTCAGAGGGTAACATTGCACCAACATTGCCGCTAGTGCACATGACCAGATCGTGACAAAAGGCACTGGCATGATTATGATGCAATTGATGTTTACCTCGAGTGCTCGGCGCATTTTCCAAACTGTTTTTGTTGGCGGTGTTTTTTTTTTGTGTTGCTATATAACAAATCACTTAATTGATATCCGATCCCTCGGGAAACAGTCATTAAGTGTTTATTATTACACTCTTTTGACCGCTCACTAGGAAAATAACACTTTCAAAAACTTTGATTTATGAGAAATAAACTGTCCTATAATAAACAATTTATTCAGCATAAAGTTGTGTAATTTTAGGCTTAGTATTTTTATTTTTTGAGCCTATATATTACCTGATAACAAATCATGCATACAAAGGAATCTAATTCTTCCTTATTGTTTCTTTCAGTTGGTCTGTTACTATTGGGGTACTTACGCCCCAAAGCTAGCATTACTTTTGGGCTGGCGTTACTTTCACAGGGAGGGGTCAAAAAAGTAATTCAAAATGACAAAACTTCAAACATTATTTATTAATTGTTGGCCCTGTTAAATAAATCTTTTTGTCTTCTATGTCCAAGGTTGTCAAAAGCAGGCAGCTGCCGGTGAAAATCGTACTTTGTCATATCTGCCGACTTTGCTTGCATGAGTTCTTTAGACTGAGATGGCATTAAAAAAAGATTATCCACTTACTTTCCAAAGTCAGATGCATAAATATATATAATTATATGTCTACTTCAATTCTGAACAGGCCATAAAACAGCAATACCATAAATTCTCTTTTAAGCTCCCCCCAACCCCTCTTTTTGGAGATTTAAATTTATTAAGATCCCCCCCCCCCCTTTTGGAGCTTTAAATTTATTAGGACCCCCCCCCCCCCCCCCCCCCCCCCCAATAGACCATTTTCGATATATTAAAATTCATACTTGGCTCCAAGGCTTGGGGGAATAAAACAAAATAAATGAATAATTCAACACTGAACCTCAATGTGATTTTTTTTGTTTTATTCCCCCAAGCCTCGGAGCCAAGTATGAATTTTAATATATCGAAAATGGTCTATTGTACCATAGCAATAGACAAATTCGGCTAACCCATTGTTGTACCCAATTCAAATCTTTTGGGATTAGAACTCTTTGTTCGTCATATTTCCATATCAATGAAGCATTGACATGGAAATTATATGGAAATATTGTGAACAAAGAATCTTATTCCCAGAAGGTTTGAATTGGGTACAACAATGCGTTAGCCGAATTTCTCTATCCGGACTCAAATTCACACATGTGTTCTTGGAGCAAGCTTTGGGGGAATTACCGGTTCTTGTACCAAAAGAAATCGTTATTATGGTTGAATCAATGAACTTCAAAAAAAGGAGTGGAGACTGCTGGTATTTTGCTAAATTATAATAAGCACCCCCCCCCCCCCCCCCCCCCCTCCTCACCCCCATCCTGCCCCCTGAAGGGACTTAATAGATGGTACTACAAGTTTTTATCATAATTAAGGGGGAAAAAGTTACTTACCCAGCAACTTCCACATGAACCCTGGTCACGGATTTCACTGATTGATTTACATTCTGGCCACTGCTGTCTAGAGTCAAATGAGTCTGGGATTTGAATGGCTTCATACTCGGTCTTCTCTAAAAAGAAGAAAGACAAAAGGGTATATTTGCTTTGTCCTCAGTAAGGAATTTGCTGCATCATAGCTCATATGAGTTTCAGCTCTTGAAAAAATCAGGTGACTACTACTACTTTTCAGGCACATGATCTTAATCCTATTTTTAGCTTAAACTTAAGCTTATAACCTTACAAATCATGACAGTGCACTGTCTTTATTATTTGTCTTTAATGTCTGAGTAACAAACGCACGATACTCTAACCGATTATATTTTACACTTTTTGTGAAACAAAAATGCCGGCAAACTAAAAAAAAAATCAAAAGAACGTTCAGAGCTTAAATATTCCAAAACGTTAACGAATCGAATTTATTTTTTACAATGCCTATAAAAAGCTCGTTGTCACTTTTTTCGTAAGCGTGTTTGCTTGAACTGAAAGAATATTTCGAAGCTTAAATTCAACTTTACTTGTTGCTAAAATGATAAATAAAAGACTGAAACTACGAAGCTAAAGCTCACTACAAGACTGTCAAATTAATAAAACGTCGTTCGGCTGCGAAGCAGTCACGATCGTTGAAGCTTTCAAGTCGAAAAGCTTATTCAGAACAAGACTTCAAGAGTTTGTAGTTTGCGTTTTCTCAGAAATAACGTCAAAACACTGACCTTCTAACAGGCCCTTTTTCTGCGGCCTTGGAATAATGTTGTCATCCAATGGAACACCACACAACGCTTTAAAATGCTCCTCATCGTAACCGGCATAATCTGGGTCAGCCTTCCAAGGAGCGAAATTGTTGATGTAATCAATGGCTTCTTTTGTTAGCGGTTCATGCAGATATTTAGCCTGACAAGAGGCGAAGAGAAGAATCAACGAAACGAACAGCACAGCCATAGTTTGCTAAAACACAACTTCGAACCAAGATCCGTGCTCCTTGAAAAACAAAGTTGATGTAACCTTCAGTCACAGGACATTGGAATTTTACATGAGCAAGTCACGAGTTTGCTTAGGAGGTGTCGTGTTTCAACTTTCTAAAAACCACGTGCTCGCATGGAATTTCGTTTTTCACTCAACACAAAACCGAAATGGGCTTCGCTCCAAGATTACGACTGATTTCCTGAATGATTCTTAAAGAAACCAAAAGTAAATTATATTAAAAAATCCGTTGAGCAAAATTAAATGAACCATGAAGACGATAAACCATTTGCTTCCATTGCATAACTTTCCCGCGGAAAATATAGCCCCACCCCACCCCCCCCCCCCCTCCCACCCCCCAACGTGCAGAGGTATCTTCACCCGCTTCGCTGTTTTGGTCGCATAAGTTTAGTTTTTAAATTTTTGTAAAGATATAGCATTAATCTAGAAAATATTAGAAAAAGGTTTTGCATAATAAACGCGAGAGTTTTAATTTATAAGGAAATAGTTGATAAGTTGCATGCATACGTCAGGAGCCTTCCTGATAACGAGTGATCAATCCGCTATCCATTCCAGAGCGGCACTTTCTTGAACTTTTCCCGCTAAACTACAATATAAAATAAATTTAATATACCAGAAGCTAATCAAGTGTATAAGCTTCTGATTTTACTCGTAAATTGGCCTATTCTGCCTGCCGGCAATGCTCGTAAAAGGCCCCTTCAATTCTGCTCAAAATTCTGCTCGGGCAACGAAATTCTGCTCGGTCGCAATACCTACTTTGGTATTCATCAGCCTGGGTATTCATTATGTAGCAAAATTGTAGTGAAAGCTATTTTAATTTAAATATATCTTACTTTAAACGAAATGGCGCCGTTTTTGTTTACCCGGCCGGCAGAACATGCAACAAATCTATAGGCGCGTTTTAGTTAAGGCAACTTGATGCAACTGAGATACGAAACCTCTAAGGTAAAGGTTATATTTATTTATTTTATTCTGTTTTGTTATGTTTATCTTTCGTGTTACATTGTACTGATTTTTTTTCCATATTCTTCTCCGCAAAAATGCGGCACTTGTCTGGCGGCAGAATGCAGGCAGTGATCTCATGCTTATGCTCGAAACTCTGCCGGCAGCTTAACGTGGGGATCTCGTCATGATCGACGAGGGAAAAGAACCGCAGCGAAGAGAAAAAGCCCAATTATGATAGAAACAGAAAAAAGTAGCTCGCTCACGAGAATTTCAGTTATTTTCGGAATCTGCAATTTATTAGCTTTACAGACAGTTTTCTGCAGGCTTTTTTTACTGGGATGTTCAAATGCGCGCTTATCAAAGTTTTCCTAGAAGGCACTCTTCCCCATGCCCCTGGGTCCGAGTGAAGGGACGAGTGGGTGGAAGACCTTAGATAACAACGGCCTAGCCTGCGAACAGGCTCCTGGTTCGGAGGGGCGCTATTTTCCGGCGCGAAGCGCCGACAACGAAGGGGCATGACCCCGCCGTCCGACTGGAAGCCTGTCCGCAGGCTAACAACGGCCTGGACCATCTCGGACAACCTCGTTCCCAGGGCTTTTCCCTTCGAGAGAGGGGCGGCGGGAAAAGACCCTGGCATCGGCTGGTCACGTGGCGTTCTTAAATAATAATTATAACACTAATGTATGCATTCCTGTGGTTAATCCTGCATTTTCATTGGTTGATGGAATTTGCTCAAAAATACATTAGCATTGCGATTTCTAATTTCGACCTAGAAACATCGCCATTGTGGCTCATAAAATCAAGTAATTGTATGTAATATGTCTAATATGGGAGCGGCAGGTCTGCACGACTCTTACCTCATGTTTTTAATGCCATTTGCTCCTTCTATATGTTTTGAAGGGGTATTCTACATTTAGTGACTGTACAGTATAGACTGAATTTTAAAACCATTCAAAGCCGCGTGCAACGGACTAGAGGTCAAGTCTGTCGGTTGTAGTTCGTGGTGTCGCGCTTGTAGATTTTGACCTCATTTTAGCGTCTTTTTTGCCTGGCGGTTGTGTGTTGTTTTCGCCATTAGTATTGGCATGTAGATTTTTATGTAGGAAAGGTTTGAATTTCTCTAACTTTTCTCTCTGAAATACCGGATATGACAGGATCTGAAATGATCTGTTGGCCGTGAATGTCTTTCCTGCTATTTATGTCACGCTGGGCCCAGCTATTTTAGATTTGTCTTTGCAGGATTTTAATTTTCATGATCCAAGCTTTAAAGCAGAGAGAGTTGTAGCTTAATAAGCTATTCAACTTGTAGAGAGTACAGTTGAAGTTTACCTCAGTCAAGGCTGTAATTTTAGCTTCCTTTCGCTACGCTTTATAGCTGTGGAGCTCGCTCCGTTGTCAATTTTGACAGTCTGGCGAGTGCTTTGTTTACGCCACTATTTCTCCGATATTTCATTCAGGCAAGACCATGGTTTCGGTTCTCCTCTCGAACCTCATCAGTTGCCGGGTTTGTATTTGCTAGTTGCTACCTTTCTTGCAACGCTGTTGAGAATGGTTAAACCATTCTGCTCGACATAATTTTCAAACATGCATTTATACCCTTACGCACTGATCTAATAGCAACTATTCCGAACTTAAGAAGGAATGTGCAGGAAACGAAAGCGCTCACATTTAGAAATATCCTCAATTCAGCCAAGAGAAGAAAGTGCTAAAATTTCCAAATAATGCCTTCCAAAGAAATACACGCTTAGGAAATTCGATCCCCATCAAGGGTATAAATACATGTTTGAAAATTATGTTGAGCAGAATGGTTTGACCGTTCTCAACAAAAACTTGCGTTGCTAAAAAGGTAGAAACTAGCAAATACAAACCCGGCAACTGATGAGGTTCGAGAGGTGAACCGAAACCATGGTCTTGCCTGAATGAAATAGTGGCGTAAACGAAGCACTCGCCAGACTGTCAAAATTGACAACGGAGGTTTTATAATAGTATAAACCGGCAGCGAGCTCCACGCAGCTATAAAGCGTAGCGAAAGGAAGCTAAAATTACAGCCTTGACTAAGACAAACTTCAACTCTCTACAAGTTAAATAGCTTATTAAGCTACAACTCTCTCTGCTATAAAGTTGGATCATGAAACTTAAAATAGCTGGGCCCAGCGTGATATAAATAGCAGGAAAGACATTCTGACACGGCCAACAGATCATTTCAGATCCTGTCATGTCCGGTAGTTAGTGGAATTCAAACCTTTCTTACATAAAAATCTACATGCCAAAACTATTAAATGGCGAAAACAACACAACAACCGCCAGGCAAAAAAGGACGCTGAAATGAGGTCAAAATCTACAAGCACGACACCACGGGAAACTACAACCGACAGGCTAGACTTGACCTCTAGTCCGTTGCACGCGGCTTTTGAAAGGTTTTAAAATTCAGTCTATACTGTACAGTTACTAAATGTAGAATACCCGTTCAAAACATATAGAAGGAGCAAATGGCATTAAAAACATGAGGTAGGAGTCGTGCAGGCCTGCCACCCCCATATTCTCGTATTAAACTCCCATCTTGCTTTTGATTATGCAGCTTCGATTTCACATCTAATTTATTACACCCAGGTTTTTCGGGTGTCCGATGGGCACGTGACCAGCCGATGCCAGGGTCTTTTCCCGCCGCCCCTCTCTCGAAGGGAAAAGCCCTGGGAACGAGGTTGCATCTCGGACGCCTTATTGAGACTTATATAACGGAGTAACTGGTTAGCTTTCAGTTACAACCCGAGAAGCTAGGTGGTACAGTGGTACGGTAGGCTATATAAGCCTAAAAGTAAACTGCAGAAGACCGCAAACGATTCAGATCAGCCTTGCAGTTCATTGTTTATGTAAGCCTAAGCCTAGCTGAGGTCACAGGTTCAATCCTGAGTGGCGATTTTAGATTTTCTTTTTACACTTAAAAATTTATTGAAAATAAATTCTAAGTGTAGACATTACGTTATATAATTCTCAATAACTGTTCGAGGTGGTCCAGACCGTTGTTATCTAAGGTCTTCCCGAGTGGTACGAGGTCGGAGAAGGCCCTGGGGACGAGGTTAGTACCCAGGGACAGCCCAGGGGCTGTAGTTTTTGAGGCTCGGTATATTTTGTCAGCGGTACATAAAGGTCATGCGCATAGACTCCAGAACGACACCGAACGTTTTGATGGCGGTGAAAACATGTGGTCTGCAGAGATCAAGTCTTTCAAAGTTACAAAGCGTTCTTAAATTGCCCGAGCTTAGGGCAGTTTTGTAGAAGCTCAACTACGTTAGCTTCCTCTGAAGCAGATGACGGAAAATTTGTGTGGGCTTTGCAAGGCGAACGGCCTGAAAAAGCATCTGATTTTGTTCCAGCTAAATTTGGAGGAAGCCATTTTGCTATGTGAAAACAAGGAGGTCAGCTCGTGTTCTGTTTAATTTGTTGGCTTTTTAGCTTTAATACTTTTATGTTCTAAGTTATACGCAGACTTAGTTTAACTTTTATTTCTTCTTCTGTGCAGTGCGTTTACCCTCTTGGAGTTACCGACAATGCTAACTTAATTGTGAGACGCCGAGCCTCCGACGTTGCAAACTTGAAGAGAAAACGGAAAAAGAAGAGCAAACAAAACGACATAGAGGTACGATATATATCACAGCTTGATTGTTCTATGCTTATAGGAAAATCCGTGAGCTTAGCTGTAAAAAAACATGAACTCCAGTGGTTATGGAACAGCTGAAAACGTCTTTGAATTCATAATTATAATAATCAACAGGCTTGTATGCTTATGCAGCTTATGGTGGCCTGAGGAAGCTGCATTTTTTAACCTACAAATTTTATAGCAGTTCTTTGCTAAATTTTAAGAAAATCTTTGACCCAAAAGTGATGAGAAATCTGTTCCTGTGCGGAAATCTCCACTTTAAAAAAATGTTTCCTCAAACAAAGTGCACTGTGTTATATTTAAATTTTTCCTTAGTTTATCAGCAGGAAAGGAAAATGGTTGTTCCTCTAATGAAGGTTTTTGCTTGTAATTATTTCTTCATTGTAAAACTGAGCAATTAGCTTGTCGCTTATCAAGCTGGGAAACCTACTTTGTTCAGGGCTCGAAATTAAAAAATTCTCAATACAATTTGCGAGGAATTCCTTAAATTTATTTGCAAGTTCAAAAATTTTAGTTGCAAAAAAAAAACCCAACTACTACTACCGGAAATGAGAAACAAGAAATTTCTGAGAATGTCTGAAAAAGTGCGCCTGTGATACACTTCTTGGAAACCGCGTTAATGCAGGGTGTTTATTAGGCATCGGAGATCGGAGAATTCTCCGCCTACTACACAGAATTCTCCGGCTAAATTTCAATGGCAATATGTAGCTATCTTCGCTCTTTCATAATATTCTCCTGTTACTTTGCACTATTCCCCTGCTACTTCAATTCTTAATGAAAACCCTGGTTAATGGAGCATGAAATCGACGATTAAGTCACACAACATTCAACGTGAATTTCGCAGGATTTTTCGGATACATACACAAATACATATATACATACATGAACTTTATTTATACTTGAAATTACAGAGTAGCCACAAAATCGCGACTAATAGACAAATTTTAGTTGCAAAAGCGAAATCTTTAGTCTCAAATGCACCCGATACAGGCGCAATTTTGAGCCCTGTTGTTTTGTAAAAATGCTCAATTGTGGAAATCCCATGCTAAGCGTATGATACACTTTTCAACATTTGTTAATCAACAGATGTTAAACTGCTGTACAACAAATGTTGAACAGTGTATCATGCCATTTTTTGAATGTTGTTGAACAAAAAAAAATGACATGCTCTATTTCAACTTTTTTAACCCATTGACACCTGAACCGCCCATAACCGCCCATACAAGACTTCACTGCTTTAAAAAATTGTAACTTTCTCAATCGTGCGAACATTGCCTTAACTAGCAGTTGTGAGCATTGACTAGAAAGTCTTTCAAATTGAGATACCCAATAAACACAAAAAAGTCAGCGATTTTTGCAGAATATCAGCGTTTGAATTTGGACAATAACAAAAATTACCGTTTTTAACGTCATAGAAAAACAACAAAAATCATGTTTTTGCCTTTAGTTTTTTTTATTCAAATCATCGAGGGAAAACCCAAAAGTCAACATTTACAGCAAAATTCAGTCCTAGTCCTAGCTTAGCAGTGAATTTTTTTGCTCTTATTCGTTGCTCGGGCCAAGCTACAGCTTCTTATTCTAGTGCATACTCACCTTGCCTCAATTTTCAACATCACCACCGCACTGCATGCTGGGAAATAACGAGATTTTTTTTGACAGCATTCCTTCTGTCCTCCACACATTTCATATTTATACTAAGTCCACAGCCACTCCGACCCACCGCAGAAATTTCATGCTGGTTGTGTTCTTTAGTGGTCGCAACTTCCAAAATATGCCAGGGTAGGTCGAGAAATTCATCCAGAGTCGAGTCCCAAGGCTACTTCGTTTCGTGGCGGCCATTTTTCCAGTTCAATGAGCAACAAGCCAAATTCGTTCACGAAGTACAACACCTAACTCGGTTCATTGAGTAAGTGGACTCTGAACTACCTTCAAGCTTAATGATGATCATCAGGCAGCTACTAAAGATGAAAAATGGCTGTGAACTTACCGAAAATCGCAGAAACATGATATTGAAGTCTTCATTGAGAACGAACGAACGAAGCAAATTAATGCCAACGTCACAATGACGTTTCCTGTAAACTCGAGCCTTCAGTGTTTTAGAACAGCAGCACTTTCAATGGTAACTCCAAATATGAAGTCACAAAATCCTATGGGGCGTGTGTATGCAGAAAATCACTCAAAAACGTAAAAATCCTCAGGTGTCAATGGGTTAAATATGACAACCAATTGTTTACAAATGTTGATCATGTTTTCTTACCATTCCACAAGTTGCAACATTAATATTGTTTGGCATTTGTTGAGCAACAATGTTGAACTGTATATCATTCAATGAAGATTCATGCATGTAACACTACACAGGGTTATAGTGCAGTCATTATGAAGCTAGCATTATTTTATACTTATCTTGCCGCAGGGGCAAGGACTGCCAACTTTGTATCCATCTTTCTTTTTTATCATAGTGTCACAAAATCTTACATTGAAGTCAATGTTCAGTGTTTTTGTTAAGGTTTGCAATAGCAGGGACCATTAAATGATGGTATACAGTACCGCTCAGAGATAAGCAAACCATCAAACGGGTTGACCATGCAGGGTAAACTAGTTTACATTTAGAACCTAATGCATTAGCATTTCATGTGTTCCCATGCAAACGCTAATGCATTTGTGAAGCTCATTAGTAGATCACACTTCAAAGTCATTTTGCATAGCATAAGCCCTACACAATGCTGATATTTGTCACATTTATCTTTGCAATTACAACGGATTCCAGTGTCGAAAACAATCCAAGGAAAGGTTTTCATGAAGATTCCTTGAAACTGTTCACTCAGCTGATATTTGGAGCGCTTTCATTTTGATCGAACATTCTCGTGTTTACGTGCTGCAAATCTTTTCAACTATTAAAACTAGCGAGCACAATTTGCGATGCCTGAAACTTGAATGTGTATATCAGTTTCATAAGTCGCTTTGGCTGTTAGCCACTTTGGCAGTGAAATTCTGGCCACGGGAACAGTTGATTTTTATTGGCTGCTTGCATTTGTTGACTTGTGTCATGTCATTATGCTAAAGCGGCAAGAAATTAATTATTTCCGAAGTGAGCCGCAAATAATTGTTATCACGAGCCTTGCATATTGTGCAGTGTTGAAACAATATAATCTGAACTTAAACATTTACAGTACCGCTCAAAAGTAAGTTGACAATCACTCGAGACTCGAGACTCGATACTCGATTCTCGAAGGTTTCGAGTCTCGAGTACCGAGTCTCGAGTATAGAGTCTCGAGTCGAGAAATTTAACGAGCTTGCCGCTCGACTGATCTCTCGAGAAATTAATTGCACAAACGGGCCGCAGTACACTCGATCGAGCTTTGGAAACATTTTGCCGACTCAGAAAATAATTGCGCTGGATAATCTTCCATAATAAAACAGCCAGTTTTTCTCTCCCAGAAATGTTATCGAGCATCTGCTTGGCCAGATATGAGCGAGATTCAAGCCAGACAACAGTCCCGCTCTTAAAACGAGCAAGAATCAAGCGACGAATGTTTTTCTCTAGATGGATCACGCGGATGGATCGATGGAATGCTCGCGAAACCAAACGCGGCTTATGTTTATTCCCAGCATGAAGACACTCAAAACTTTCTGTGATGTTTTAGCGCGGTGGAATACTTGGAAATGAAGGCCGAGAGTTTGGAAAAGTTTAATCTTAATTTGGCGAGCGAAACTACAAAGAAAACAGAGAATTTGTAGAAGCGCATAGTCTGTTTATTAAAATCATTGTGACTTTCGCTTGTGCCTGTATGTTTTCAGGTTTCAAATTACCGTTTTGACATATGCAAATTCGGTTCACTTTTACTGCTTTTCCCAAGGGACCACCAAGCACTTTTACAACAAAACCTCAAAGGGTTTAATTTTTTCCTGCTACCAAACTTTCCCTACCGTCTTTAATTTCGATTATAATTTTTAGTTCCATTCAAGATTTATTTTAATAAGTAAACATGAAGTGCAAATAGAATTTTACACATGAATTTTGCGTGACTATACTGCACTTGGGAGTTGGGACTACAGGCTGCTTGTTTACATTCCGCGAGCGAACAGTGAAAAAAGAATTAATGTTTTGCAGTCATTCCCTGGCCTTGAAGTCAAAACCTTGCTCGATTCAAATAAATAGTAAAACGAGCGTGACTAGTACAGTACCGGACAGAAGTAACCTAACAGGGGAACGCGTTCTTGGAACTTGAAGGAACGCTAGGGAACGCAAAATGGAACGCTAAGGGAACGCAAAATGGAACGCTAAGGGAACGCAAAATGGAACGCCAAAGGAACGCAAAATGGAACGCTACACAACTTCCAAATTTTTAGGGGAACGCGTTCTCGAAATAAAATACAAACTCTCTTAAAAAACGACGGAGAACTCGCTTACTTGGTCACCGCGAAAGGTAATAAATTCGCAAAATTCATTGATTCATGACTATTTGCTTATGACTCATGTTAATGCAACGAAATTTCAATTCAAAATGTCCTGTTGTTTTCAATTCCCCAAAGTTATTACTAGCCGAGAATATAAGACCAAGAAAATGTTTTGCTGTTTAGAATTGGCTGTTCTCAATGTGTTCTTGAAATAAATTACAGCTCAGCTTGTCTGCACTGAGAGATATATTTTTGCTTTAATTCATGTTAATTACATTCAAAAACCAAATAGATCAGGGAGACTTAAAAAACACAAAATCTGATTAGAGTTTTATCAGGTACAATTTTTTCATTCAAGTGATAGAAGGTTTCATTCACGAAAATGCATTTTTCGTTCGTGAATGTCAAGTTTTTATTTACATTCAACAGGATTCAAGCGCTTGAAAAACACCAGATCAAATTACATTTCACACAAATTTGCATAAAAACATTTCATGCATTTCATGCCTCGGCCTAAATTACAAATTAAAAAATAATTTAACACATCTTTAAGATATTATAAAGACTGAAATCACTTTCATTCTGGTTAGATGTTATTTTTACATTCAATTGAAAGTTGTTTTCATCGATTAAATTACATGTTGCACGCAACAAACTTTTACGGGAAAACTGTTGCGGAAACGTTTTAAAGAATTCCTTTGCAGGACAATATTAAAAGGAGGAACATCGGAACAAAGAAAAAGCAAGCTAGGACTTTTTATTGAGGATTCTTCAGCCATTTATATTTTATCACATTTTTGAGCCTGACAAAAAAACAACAACAATTGTTCAGATGATCAATGATCCACTCCAAAATGCGAGCAAGTTCGATCGCAGAATAAGCTCATTCGGTCTCTGTCAATTAAATGTCGGATGACAAGTTTTTTGCTTCGTCCAGTTCGTGGTTTGTTAAAGCATGGCAAGAAAAAACTTACTGTTGGTCTGTCCACATTTATATTCATTTATAATTGTCTTCTATGACATTTTCCCACCGGATTTTTCCGCACTGGTGCAAATTAACGTTATGGCGATATATTTTTGTCTCGCATATTTCAGACAGCACCAAAGCCGTTCCAGATTCTAGACTGCACACTGTTAGTGTAGATAAGAACGCGTTCTGAAAGAAAACAAGGGAACGCGTTCCATTTTACTGAACTGGAACGCAAAGGGAACGCAAAATGGAACGCTAAGGGAACGCAAAATGGAACGCCAAGGGGAACGCGTTCTGCTAAGCGTTCCCTGTTAGGTTACTTCTGTCCGGTACTGTACTATTACTTTGTCTTCTCGCGGATACGAATTATCGCCAGACTCGATGGCGCTACTTGTGTCGGCTCATCAAATACGGAGCTTTTATTTTCAGTGATTTTGAAAACGGCTTCTTACATTAGTAGCGTTAAGGTTTATCAGCATTAGAAGTTTCCATAGCGGATTGCAGGTCTAGATTTAGTTATAAACACAACATGTCTAGGTCACAGGATGATGTGAAAAGTAAACAAACACGTCGCGCTTCGATTTATACGGCGAGACTCGATGGCGCTACTCGTGTCGACAACAGTACTTGATCAAAATACGGAGCTTTTATTTTCAGTGATTTTAAAAACAGCTTCTTACATTGTAGCGTTAAGGCTTATCCGCATTAAAAGTTTCCACACCCGAAGAAAAAATCCCCCGAAAAATCACGTTCAGTATGCTAACATATCGACGATATCGTGTGGTTGAATGTTTTCACTCGATAATGATCAACGTGAAACACTTGTACTTGTGCGAGCGGCTATTCTTTCCTCGAGAAATACATGTTAATCGTTTCCTCAAAGACCTTTCGAGTTCTTGCATACTCGAGAACGCCTTGTTTCTCAAGACTCGAGACTCGATCCTCGAACGCTTCGAGAATCGAGTATCGAGTGTCAACTTACTTTTGAGCGGTACTGTAAAGTGCCCCTGTGATCAAATTTTTGATTTTCATTTTTTTACATTTTCGTGTACAATTAGACTTTCTTACTCATCTTGCCAAATTTCAATTCATTACGAACATCAGAAGTCGTTTTATTTTGACATTTATTTCCGAGAATTTACGGCCGCCATTACTCTACCTTGTTCCAAGGCTTGGTTGCGAATGGGAGAAAGTGACGTCAAAGGCTCAAACATACCTCACGGGTTGAAATTATAATAACAATAAGTATTGAAAATCACGCGAAAAGCAACAAAAACTTTGGACTAATTCTTCGTGCAAATTTCTATGCTGATTGTTATTATAATTTCAACCTGTGAGGTATGTTTGAGTCTTTGACGTCACTTTCTCCCATTCGCAACCAAGCCTTGGAACAAGGTTGATTAATGGCGGCCGTAAATACTCGGAAATAAATGTTAAAATAAAATGACTTCTGATGTTCGTCATAAATTGAAATTTGGCAAGATGAGTAAGAAAGTCTAATTGTACATGAAAATGTAAAAAAATGAAAATCAAAAATTTGATCACAGGGGCACTTTAATACCTCGAGGCAGATAAAATCTTTTATTTTGATATAGTTAGCCGAAAACCATCTCCGAGTTATTTATAGTGCTCGTCCCGTCGCTTAACACCATGTTTATTTGCACACACAATTTCAGCGGTCTGGGTCACATAACTCGTAGTTTAAAAGAAAAAATATCCTTCAGGAGCTGTAAAACAACTGAAACTGTCTGCGAAAATAATTCTAAAGCTGCTATCACCAACAAATTCATCATTCAGCTGTCAGGGAGATAAGTCCCACACTGCACCTGTTAACTCTGGTCGTGTACTCACAGTCAAAAGAGTGGGATAAAGAAAACAATAATTCATAATAAATCGACAAAACTATTTTTAACCGAGCGACAAGATGGACAACCCATTAGAAGCCAGCTGATTTTGAGTCACTTGATCGCAGCATGGCCACTCAGGTGTACAGCTCCTCATGACGAAAAAAAATCTGCTGCCTCCCCAGGCAAACTACCAAGAAGCTTATTAAAAGACAATTCAACCAACGCTCAAGTTAAATTTTTTCTTTGGTAGCCATTTGGCTACCAAGACACGAGGTTTAGTCGCCAAGGGAATTTTTTAGTGGCCAAAATATATTAATGTAACTAATAAATGCAAAGTTAAATGTTCTCATGTTACAACAGTATGGTTTCTTTGTTCCAGTATACAAATTGAGCCTTTTAAACAAATAAACACAAAGAGTCCTGTGTCCGATTTCTCTCTGGAAGATAAAATTTTATGTTCATATTCGTCAGATTCTCAAGAATTGATTGCGTACATTCTGTGCAATGTGTCATGCGCCAACAACGGAAAAACTTTGTCACATGCTAGGGAACGAGTTGATGTTCATTCAAGCAGAATGAAGCTGCAAGTAATAATCCGTGTGCTTTTAAAAGAATCTGTTCGTTGCTATTTTTATTTTGTAATCCCTTGTCATGAATGTGATATTTGCATGATCTTTAATACAATTGTTTAGTTTTGTTTTAATTAGTTTTTACCATGAAATTGATACATCAGTCAAAAGTTAAATTATTACCGCTAAGATAGTTTTCATTTCAAGTGCTCATATTCGAGGTTCGACATTATAGTTTCGACATTCCGAGGATTATGACTAGAAAGTTATTCACAACGAGTGAGTACAGTACCTGTCAAAGGTAAGTTGACAGTCTCGACTCGAAACTCGATCCTCGATCCTCGAAGTTTTTCGAGTTTCGAGTATCGAGTTTCGAGAATCGAGTTTCGAGACACTCGAAGTTTTTTTCGAGAATCTCGAAAAGAGATTTTGAGAAAACGATTAATTTCTCGAAGACAGAACAATGACGATTTCACACGGCCGCTTTTGTTTCGCGTGGCCTTTGTTTTGTTATCACACTGCTGTGAGCTGCGGAACCTCCAGCGAAAAAAAAACTTGAAAAAAACTGTCACCGGCCTGCGAGAGAGAGTGGCAATTTCACGGGTCCTGTTTCGCTACCATGAGTACCAGAGGTTTATTTTTTTTTAGTGGAAACCGGCTAGTTTACGAGCCGAGAATGCGAGAAGCGAACGCATCTGTTGTTGTCAAAAAATTGCGACGCGTAGCAGTCTGTAATGCTTTAAATTTAAACCTAGAATTTTCCCGGCGGATTAGAAAATTATGAATTAAACAAAGTTTATGATAGCAGAATCGGTAGGAATGACGAGGGTTTAACGCTAAATAACACAAGTTAATATTCTTTTCTGCTGCGACTTGACTTTGCATCGCATACCGTCAAAAATATTAAACTCCGGCGGCGGCTTGAATTTGCATACGTCAAAAAACAACTCCGGTCTTCGACAGGAAAATGTCACGCTTTCAAAACTAAAATTGGAAGTCTTCAATGAGACCAATATTAAAAATTTAAGTTTGTGGCGAATGTAAAAAATTAAAAGTAAATTTGCAAACTTTGACACTGAAATCAAAGAGTACTAAATATATTTGCATACAGTCGTGCGGGCATGCACGGCCTTTGTAACTTGAAACCCGTAAACAGCGCGTAACGCAATAATGTTTTAGATAAGCTTAAATACGTTTCGCGAAGTTTCGCGGCCACGCATATTTATCTTTAGCAAATATATCTCAGCTGGTTTTGAACGCTAACTCCAGCGCTAACTCTCAAACTTATAAATAATTGAGTCAAACTTGAAAAATTTAAAAGGAAGCTTGCGAAAGAGAAAGCGCTGAAATGAAAACAACGCCGTCGCTCTTCGGTACGCTGTAAAATCTATATTAAGTTCCTTGGAACAAAGAGAAGTGCTGCCTTTTGTGTGTCTTCTAAAGAATTAATCGAGCGGCAAGCTTTGTGTTTTCTCGTCTCGAAACTCGAAGTTCGCGACTCGAAACTCGAAGTTCGCGACTCGAAACTCGAAGTTCGCGACTCGAAGTTTTTCGAGTTTCGAGAGTCGAGTTTCGAGTGACTGTCAACTTACCTTTGACAGGTACTGTACTTCATATGAGGTTTTTTCCTTGTATTTTTCTTATAGTTTATTACGTCGAGAAATATTTTGTACTTATATTGGATTGTGATCAAGTAAAGAATCAGTTTGAATCAAACATTGGTTCTCGCGATTTACTTCCATGCAACATGTATAACATCACTTTCCTAGCGGTTCAAATTTGTTAACTTTTGAATTTCAAAATCCATGTAATCAGTATCATTTGTATTACATTCTTTTTAAAACATCCATTGGGATGAAAGTTTTAGTGTTAATCAATCCATTCCTTTTCCGTTTTTAAAGTGTGTATGAAATGTAATTTATTTTTTGATGTATCGAAAGTTTCACCTTTTTAGACCTTGGAATAAAAGGTGTAAAGTGTTAGAGACGATGCAAAACGCTTTTTTTATGGTCTCAAAGTTAGGTTGTTGGCGCTAAAAAGTGGCTCCAATTTGTGCGCGGCCAAAACCAGTGTCATATTACACTGTGACGTAAATAGTTGTACAAACTGCTGCGGGAATATAGAGAACACGAGAGCTGACAAGAGACGTCGCCAGAGGTGGACAATATTATGTGGCGAGCGGCATCTAAACATATGAGATATTAGAATTCTTCGATTACAGAGAGTGTAACAAAGCTTTATTTTGCTCCAGAGTGAAATAGGCCCGCGAAATACACGAAATTTGTTCGCCGACATCGGAAAGGGTACGTCAAGGGATGCTGTTTTCAATTAAAGCGCTTATTGTTAAGATCAACATTATTTTACAAAAAAAAAACGTTCCGGCCAGTGAGGCCATTTAATCAAGCATAATTTTCCAATCCATATCCTGTTTAGAAGTTCCTTCAAGCCTCAGCTCGACTGGAGAACCGTCGAAGTCAGTGAGGCCTACAAAAATATACTGACTCGATCGGCACTGACTGGCGATCGTAATATAAATGTTTATACGGTATTCCGAATTATAAAATTCAAAGTGGAGCGACGCAAGTGTTCACAAGCAGGCTTATATTCTACGGAACATCTATCAAAACTATATCTACATGTGCAAATGCGCAAGGCTATTCGTAACAAAATACATCGCTGAATCATTGCGTGTTCGATCAGATCAATTTTTATACAATGAAATATAAATCAGACCTATAAATGTAAACACTAAAACGCGATACTTTGAACTCACTTACAAGCCGCCAAGTGGTTAAAATTTCCAGAAACGTTCAATCGCTGGCAAGATACTGAACTAAGAAGCTTAATTATTACGTATATACTTGAGTTCAAACATTTTGAATAAATAAATACGCTATCAAGGCGCCTTGCCACTAAAAATACACCATTCACATTCAATTCAGCAAGCCGCCTGAAAAACATCACCTCGGATATGCATAACATACCAGTATAATTTAGAAACTTCCAACTAGCAAGCCGCCAGGAAGCTAAGACCTATATCCTTCGCATTGAAAAAAGAACTTTAAGTAGACGGGCGAACTGCCAAGCTGATAATATAAGCTCATAACCTCCACGCGCGATCAATGAACTTCAGAGAAGACCGGCCGAGTCGCTAATGCGCTAATATCGTTCGCGTTAGATAAACGCTAGTTAACGAGCCACTAAAAAGAAATAACATAAAAGCCTCTGCGTTGAATAAGCTTACAACTCAACTGGTGAACCACTGAGACGCTGTGCTACTGAAATGTATACCTTTCATGTTCATTAATCTAAATCAAAGTTCGTCTTCTTCATGTTCACTTCCTTCGCTCAAGCGGCACAGTCGGTTCCTCTCGCTACGGCAAAACTACACTGGACACGATCATTTCATTTGATCAAGAGCGATCCGAAACTGATCCTCTTCACCTTCAGAGGACTGTAAAGAAACATATTAGGCGCTGTCTGACATTTGTACAGCCAAAATCGTTGGCAAAATGACCATCACGCTAAAGGATTCCAAGGGGAATATAGCGTAAACAAACTACAGTACCGCTCGCGTGTATTGCAGCACTACACGCGCGTGAAGCGCGTGTAATACACGTAGTTTACACGCATTTTACACGCATTTGACGCGCGTGTAACAGGCAAGCTACACGCAGTGGATATGAAATTGCGTGTAACAAACTACACGTAGTGGATATGAAATTGCGTGTAACAAACTACACGCAGTGTATATGAAATTGCATGTAAAATTACACTTAATCCTTCAACTGTTAGTGCGTGAAAAGAGGAGAAAACATTTACCGTACAGACCGTATCATTCTCGTACTTCGTGGCGACTCCGTTTACAATGTACTATCTGTCGTGAACGTTGCTGTATTTATTTTACAGACACGAATTTTCGGCAAGCTGTTTACCGATAGATAAAGTTTCGTTAACGCATGTCTTTGCTCAATGTATCCCTATTGTGCTAAACAAGCGGTGCCGTTAAGTGCACGTGTGCGTGAAAAGCGGACAAACATTTACCTATCGTTCGCGTACTTCGTGGCGACCCGTTTGCATTTTGAATCCTCAGTTTTGAATTTGATTTCTTACAATGTACTCTCTGTCGTGAACGTTGCTGTATTTTCGGCAAGCGGTTTACCGATGGATAAACTTTCGTTAACGCATAGTCTTTGCTCAATGTATCCCTGTTGTGCTAAACAAGCGGCTCCGTCCTGTCCGTCGACTGTGCGTAAAATGCGAACAAAACATTTAACGTGTCGTTCGCATACTTCGTGGCGACTCCATTTGTATTTTAAATCATCAGTTTTGAATTCGATTTCTTACAATGTACTTCCTGTCGTGAACGTTGCTGTATTTATTATACAGACAAGAATTTTCGGCAAGCGGTTTACCGCCGATCTGAGACCGAAAGGTCCGTTAACACAAGTCTGCTGAATTTTTCCCTGTTGTGCTAAACTAGCGGCGCCGTCGACTGTCTCGGAATTCAAAACTACAATAAATAAACACAAGATTGGCTTTCGTTTTTCCGTGAATTCTTAAAGTATATTTATCCTTAAATGTGTAAAAAATCTGCAGACTATCAGAAATTATTCCATAAATAATAACGTCCTAAATCAGAAACGCATTCGATGCTTGAAATGAAATTCGATCTGTTAGCAGATCTCGTTGCCTAGCACGTGACCAAAATCTACCGTCCTTCTTTTTAGGTGTTTTCGACATTTGCCGACTATTCTAGCACAGATTTTACACTTGAAATATACTCCACAATTGAAATTTATATTGGATAGACTTAAAAAATGATCAGGCGAAAAAGATCGTATGATCCTCTGTTTATTTGACTCCTCGTTTGAAATTCACTTTGAGTCGGACGGATGACAACATCGCAGTCGCCTTTATTTATGTAAGCTTAAAAACAACATCTTCGAATTTCACTTCAGTAATGTTGAATGTTTTAGCAAAACGACTTTGTAGCGAATCAATATGGCTACTCTGGCTACGCTACGGAGTTTTTGCCGAGGAACAATTAGCTTCAAAGTGGTCTGTCAATACTGAAGACGTTATCGTCGCAGTTTGGGCGCTATCTGTTGGCAGGCCGAAACACGGACATTACAGCAGTCGAATTGCTTTATACTTTCTAGCCTTGTTGAGTCAAATACTTTCGCCCATCTTTGGTATCATTTAGTTCGGAAGGAATTCATCTTAGTTTGACTTTTAAAACAATTTCATGAAGTAGTATTATTTTTCATTAATTGATACTCGAATCCATAATAAACAATATTGCATCCGCTATTTGCGCGGTGTTGTGATTTTGCTTCCTCCCGTTGGGTATGCAGTCGCTTCTCGAATTCTTGTTTGACAAACTACACGCATTTGAATCACAAAATACACGCATTTTTTTAAAAAAAGGGAATACACGCAAACACGTGTAATTAGGCTTTTCTCTTACACGCGTGTACACGAGCGTCAAATTCGTGTAAAATGCGTGTACTACACAGACTTTACACGCATTTTACACGCGTGTAGGTGCTGCAATACACGCGAGCGGTACTGTGATGTGTCATACTATTTACATAATTTACGTCATCACTCACTCCCACTCGCCCCAGGCTCTCCAAAAGTTGGAGCCACTTTTCAACCGAAGTGACGCATCTTCGAGGGGCAAAAAAGCCGATTTTCTTTCTTTTCCTCGGGAAATGATTATTGTTTTCGTTCTTTGGACATAATAAACTAATGAAAAACAAAGAAAAAAAATTCATTTCATAGGCACATCAACACAAAAATTCCGCGGGTGCTTGCCTCGCCACTGGTTGCCAAGTTAGCGACTTGTTTGCAAATCTGGTCGCCAGTGCCAGTGCTATTTTACTCAAGCGAGCGATGAGCTAAACAAATAATTGGATGGAAGCCAGTCAAATTAGAGTCGCGCAATTGCTCGATCACCGCTTCTTGCTTCTCAAATTTCAAGCAATACAGGTTGAAGTGTCTTTTGTGTTGCTTTAATAAGAAAGAGCACTAAAGAAAACAAGCTGGAGGTGGCAAAATGAATAACAAAGGCACCGACTAATGCGTTAGTAATAACGGGCCAACGCCTTGTAGGATACATGTCCTTTGTAGGTGTGTGCCATAAATGGTCTTAACCCTGTAGTGGCCACAGGTGACTATAATAAAATATTGCCTTTCCCATAAATGGCCCAAGGTGGCTATACATGTAGTTGCCATATGCTTCATGTATTTGGGAAATGTAACACTTGGCCATGAAGAGAATGAAATTTGAGGAAACATGGCTGTGAAAAGGTTTAACCCTGACCTTATCTTAGAATAGAAAATAATAAAAACCGAGTCATTAAATACTCAGCCGTATTAAACAACTTTTCTCTGAATAACCTCTATATCTGGGTCAAATCGATTAGTGGTGACAGTTCGGGAAGCGGTTTCTTTTGTTTTCCTTGTTTGTTTTTTTTTAAATCGGCATGCCCTACCAATACACTACAGCGTCTTTGAAGATTAGCAAGAATTTCCCAATTTTTTTCAAATTTGTGAAACATTGATCGCACTTTAAAAAATTGTGCGTTGACAGATTTTCACCGCAAAGTAAACAAATTCTCTAGAAAGTTTCAAGTGTGATCTGGGCCTAGAATACTAGACTAAGCCCAGTTTGAAATAATTTTATGCCATCATACAGTAACCATGGTTTATCTTTCAGACTCAAATCCTATCTCAAATCACAATACCAAAATGGATACCCTACTTTAATAACTGAGCACCTCAAAAACCATAGCCTATCCCACGGCACTTACCTCTATAGCTTACATACAGGAACCTAAGTCACAGTTCTGTTAAGCAGACATTAATGGGGGAGAAGTGTGGCATGATCCCTAAGGAAATCTACATATACATTGGAGGTTAAAGTGCACCTAAACCCCAATTTTTTTTTGCTTAATCAACTCTATGTACGTTGAAAAGTTGAATAGTTAAATATTTCTTGTTTTTAATGTCGCATTAGTGAGTTATAGATTTGAATTTACAAAATGCTAATTAGATGACGTAAATTTTTACCTCCAAGTAATATTTTTTACGAATCAATTGACTATCCACAGTTTATATTTAGTGTTTCTCTTGAAAACTGATTTTCCTTAAGTTATATACAGTACAGGTCAGAGATATCCGTCCAACGCAAACGCAAAACATGCTCACGTTTTTTGCGTTAACGCGTTTTCAAAAACGCGTTAGAAAACGCATTTCTCCGACGCATTTTCACTATTGTTATTCACTGCCATAAGTTTGCTTTCTAGATCATTGTTTTCGAAAACAAAGGTTAGTCGTTTTCAAAATGCCGCCGCCAAGACATGCGGATCAAAATTTTCATAACGTGGTAAAATTATCAAAGCGAATAGCGTTATCATGTTATTTGCCGGGCATTTAGCCACAGCGTATTTATAACCAGACCAAAAAGTTAAACGTTTATAAGAAGTTTACCTTTTTCCGAACGATCTAATGCCGCATCGATCCATCGACCATTTAAGATTTTGTTTGGAGGGAATAACTACTTGTTATCAGGCGACCTTTTTTGAAAACTTTTTTTCGCAGAAAAGCGAAATTTGCATAACGTAGAAAACATGACACCAAGAATGCAATGGCCGCGATTTCCGATTTACCGCTCAAGTTCGTTTATTACTAGTGTGAGTTCTAGTTAAATTTTGCCCGCTTAGCTACGTTAGGCAATCAAGATGTAAACACAATCGTTCGGAGGAACGACAATATTAGCCGCCGGGGTTTCTGTTTAAACTTTCATTTGCGCTTAGAAATTTACCACTAATGAATGTAAACAATGGCCACCAAACTGCTCGCTTGTCGCGAGAAAAATATATTTGCTAAACTTTCTTTCACGCTTTGGAAGTTTCCGCATATATTTGTAGTCACTCGAACGCCATATCTTTCTTAATTTCTGTGAGCGAGTAACACTTGTTTTTACTCTTTAGAACACACGACGCCACAAGTGTGATGCCCATTGTTTTGCAATGTTCGTTACCGAAGTTGAAAATTTTAATATCTCTAGTTCTACAAGGCGTAACAAAGTGCTTGAAACAGGAAACTGTTCTGTCGTTTAAGTTCTAAACTGAAATGAAATTTATATTGACGCGCCACATCTTTCTAAATTTCTGCGAGCGAATAACACTTGTGTTTTAACTCTGTAGAACACACGACGCGACAAGTGTGATGCCTATTGTTTTGCAATGTTCGTTGCCGAAGTTGTAAATTTTAATATCTCTGGTTTTACAAGGCGTAACAAACTGCTCGAAACGGAAAACTGCTCTGTCGTTTAAGCTTTAATTTGAAATAAAATCTATATTGACGCAACTAATTTTCTGATTTTTTTTTCTGTGTAAGTGTAGGTTTCGTGACGGAAAGTTTTAAAATTATAATAAGGCGGCGTCGTGCTCGTCGGCTCGTGTGACAACAGTGCAGGTGAACGGCTGATTTCACAAGCGCGCAAATCCTGCTAGAGTAAAATAATTATTTCGAACGGCTGGCTGTCAACGACTGAACGGCTAAAGAATTATTTCGATCGGCTAACGGTGAACGGCTGAAGAAAAGTTTCGAACGGCTGGAACAAGCGGTCCCGAGTCCCAAGTGGGAATTAGTCACTTAAAATTCATGTGTAAAATTCTTTCTTAACGTCGTGTTTACTAATTATTAAAATAAATCTTGAATGAAACTAAATATAATAATCGAAGTTAAAGACAGCAGGGAAAGTTATGTTGCAGAAAAACAAATTTAGCGGCTTTTAAGTTTGACAGTTGTCGCGCGGTAAAAAGTGCACCAAATTTGCATATACCAAAAAGGTAATTTGAAACCTGCATACAGACCAAGCGCTTCAAAGAATTCTCTGTTACATGTATCCTTGTAGTTTCGCTCGCCAAATTACGGCTGATAAACGGTAAGCGAAAGGCTTGAACGGCTCGAATGGATAGCCGTTGGTATCGTTTTCGCGTGAGAGGTCACATATGGCAAAAAAGCAGTGGCTCGCATGAAAAGGCTCGAGGCTCGCAAAAAATGGCTTCGACTCGCTGGCTCGCACATTAGTTACTCTAGATCTCTCATTCCACTACGCCGAAGAATGAAACTGTTCTTTGCATTTATCCTAAGTTATAAAAATCAGAAAAGGTTTATTCTTATTTTATTGCAATACTTAAGCTAATACTTGAGATGTAAGCTGCGAACATATAAAATATGACGCTCAAGACGAGAGTTTGTTGACATACATGTAAGTTCGAATAAGTTTCCAGTCAGACGATCGCAACCAGCCGTCATTTGAGCCCTGAATCGGCGGGTATTTATGCTGACTGCATTCACAGATAAGTAAAATTTAGAGCATCTTTATTTTTTTGTAGATACAATTAAAACTTAAAGTGCCTATGAAATGAAATTTATTTTTTGATGTATCGAAAGTTTCACCTTTTTAGACCTTGGAATAAAAGGTTTAAAGTGTTAGGAACGATGCGAAATGCTTTTTTTATGGTCTCAAAGTTAGGTTGTTGGCGCTAAAAAGTGGCTCCAATTTGTGCGCGGCCAAAACCAGTGTCATATTACACTGTGACGTAAATAGTTGTACAAACTGCTGCGGGAATAAAGAGAACAAGAGAGCTGACAAGAGACGTCGCTAGAGGTGGACCAATATTATGTGGCGAGCGGCCTCAAACATACGAGATATTAGAATTCTTCGATAACAGAGGGTGTAACAAAGCTTTATTTCGCTCCAGAGGAAAATAGGCCGGCGAAATACACGAAATTTGTTCGTCGACATCGGAAAGGGTACGTCAAGCGATGTTGTTTTCAATGAAAGCGCTTATTGTTAAGATTAATATTATTTTGCAAAAGAAAATAACATTCCGGCCGGTGAGGCCGTTTAATCAAGCATAATTTTTCCAATCCATATCCTGTTTGGAAGTTCCTTCAAGCCTCGGCTCGACTGGAGAGCCGTCGAAGTCAGTGAGGCCTACAAAAATATACTGACTCGATCGGCACTGACTGGCGAGTAATATAAATGTTTATACGGTATTCCGAATTATAAACTTCAAAGTGCAGCGACGCAAGTGTTCACTGGAAGGCGTCTATTCTACGGAACATCTATAAAAAATCTACACGTACAAATGCGTAAGACTATTCGAAACAAAATACATCGCTGAATCATTGCGTGTTCGATCAGATCAATTTTTATACAATGAAATATAAATCAGACATAAATGTAAACATGATACTTTGAACTCACTTACAAGCCGCCAAATGGTTAAAATTTCCAGAAACGATCAATCGCTGGCAAGACACTGAACTAAGAAGCATAATTATTACGTATATACTTGAGTTCAAATATTTTGAATAAATAAATAAAAAAATACGCTATCAAGGCACCTTTCCGCTAAAAATACACCATTCACATTCAATTCAGCAAGCCGCCTGAAAAACACCACCTCGGATATGCATAACATATCGGTATAATTTAGAAACTTTCAACTAGCAAGCCGCCAAGACATATCCTTCGCATTGAAAAAAGAACTTTAAGTAGACGAACGAATTGCCAAGCCGATAAAATAAGTTCATAACCTCCACGCGCGATCAATGAACTTCAGAGAAGACCGGCCGAGTCGCTAATGCGCTAATATCATGATTGTTTGTACTACAAATATATCGTTCGCGTTCAATAAACGCTAGTCAACGAGCCACTAAAAAGAAATAACAAAAACGCCTCTGCGTTCAATAAGCTTACAACTCAACTGGCGAACCACTGAGATGCTGTGCTACTGAAATGTATACCTTTCACGTTCAATAATCTAAATGATCAAAGTCCGTCTTCTTCATGTTCACTTCCTTCGCGCAAGCGGCACAGTTGGTTCGTCTCGCTACGGCAAAACTACAGTGGACACGATCATTTCAGTTGATCAAGAGTGATCCGAAACTGATCCTCTTCACCTTCAGAGGACTGTAAAGAAACAAATTAGGCGCTGTCTGACATTTGTACAGCCAAAAACGTTGGCAAAATGACCATCACGCTAAAGGATTCCAAGGGAATTATAGCGTAAACAAACCAATGTGTCATACTATTTACGTAATTTACGTCATCACGCACGCCCACTCGCCCCCAGGCTCTCCAAAAATTGGAGCCACTTTTCAACCGAAGTGACGCATCTTCGAGGGGCTAAAAAACCGATTTTCTTTCTTTTCCTCGGGAAATGATTATTGTTTTCGTTCTTTGGACATAATAAACTAATGAAAAACGAAGAAAAAAAATTCATTTCATAGGCACTTTAAGCAAAATTATTATGACTACGTACACAAGCTACAAGCAGTTGCAAAAAGGTTGAGACACTTTCCCAAAAAATGGTCATTCCGTATAAAAGCGACCGCGTAACACAAATGAAATCAATGCCATGTGCTACTGACCCCCCTCCCCCTTACAATGTTGATGACTGTTAGTTTGAATGGCATTTTTGAGCTGGTACAACATTAATAAGGGGGGAGGGGGTGGGGAGTTGTTGAAAACCATGTTAGCCTCGAAATATGCACTACAGTACACAATGTCTCAACTCTTTTTGCAATTGCTTGTCTGAATAGTAGTTCAATTAAAACACTAATAGTAAGAGGAACCGGCACGTAATATATGATTAAAAGGTATCAATAGAAAGAGAAAAGATTAAATTTTGTGCTGATATATATTGTAACGGTCAGTGCGTTGTAATTAGTGGCAATAATGGTTCTAATTATTACAGTAATTTCGCGCTTTTACATGTCACGCTTTCGTGACATCTTTTACATGTCACGCTTTTGTGACAGTATAAGAGAATGAAAACATTCTTCCGAAAAGAAACCTTGTTTTCGGCTTTTATTATATATTTATAGAAAAATGGAAACAATATATTCTCATAATACATTTCCACTAAGAAAAGGCGCTCAATTTCGTTTCATAAAAATTTCCCCACGGTCTACATGTTTTCGACGGTCTACACTTAACAACAAATAAAGATTACATAAGTTCTTATTTCTCTCTGTAGACCGTTGACCGTTGACCGTTCGTGCGAGTATTAAATTACAGTCAGTGAATTCTGCAAGTACGCATTTCACTATTAAATTGTTGCCTTCCAAAATACATTTTGCGAAACATTTGGCACATTTTGGAATCTCCTTTTGGTTTTGCTCGTCGATTCTCACATTAAAGTGGAAAATTTTCCAGCACACGGACATCAAATCTGTCCCAGTAATCGTGCCTCGCTCTTCGTTTCCACCGGATGTAGAAGGCCCATACTCGGCATTTATATCGTAGTTCTCAAACAACTCCATATGGCGAATGTCTGGTTAACGGTTAAAAAAATCTAGCGCAAAACCCTGCTATGAAAGAATTTCACGAAATTTGAGTAAATATACGAAACTTGACAACTGATATACACGTTGCAAAATACACGGCCAGATTAAAGCTAGCTAGCAAAAGGACGAAGAAATGATAATATTTTCACAACTAGAGTGTAATCCGAAATTGACTGGACAAATTGGACCAGCAGAAAGTTGCTTACCGTTTTATTTCAGCGCGAACATGCGATCACAGTATCACATGACCTATTATTTACACAGACTAATGCTTATCATTTCAATCTACGCACGTTTCTTGCGTCAATAGCAAACGCAAACAAACCTTCAAGAAAGAACTAAAGGTTGAAAATAACACAATTTGGGTCATTGCAACAAGATAGAAACGTTCTTTGAAAAATACATAACGATATTGAGAAACTACGGCAACTTTTAGAAGAAACGCTCCTTTTTTGCTGAAATTCGCGCTAATTAAGGCCGTAGAGAAATGTCGAAAAGGCAGGTTTTGGACTTTCTATTCTTAAACGCCTAATTGCAGTGGAATAAAAAGCTGTTTTTTTCAAATCAAGTCATTACATTGATAACGTACATCAACTATGATTCATTTCCGAAAAGCAAATCCAGTGCTATATCGCGATATGTGACTCAGACAAGCAGTTGCAAAAAGGTTGAGACACTTTCCTAAAAAATGGTCATTCCGTATAAAAGCGACCGCGTAACACAAATGAAATCAATGCCATGTGCTACTGACCCCCCTCCCCCTTACAATGTTGATGACTGTTAGTTTGAATGGCATTTTTGAGCTGGTACAACATTAATAAGGGGGGAGGGGGTGGGGAGTTGTTGAAAACCATGTTAGCCTCGAAATATGCACTACAGTACACAATGTCTCAACTCTTTTTGCAATTGCTTGTAGACTGATTCCATGTCGCATTGGAGAAATTTGCCAGTTGGCGTTGGACGACAGAAAGTTGGGCACCGTTATTTCGGTTTTCTTTTGTGATAATAACCTAAAGGCCATTCAAAATAAACAATAAACCATAAACAAGAGGAAACAAAGAGCTACCTCATACATACTAATGAGCTTCACTGAAAGTCCGTTTTCCAAACCCGTTTGGAAAACGCAAACGCGTTAACCCGTTTTTTGAAAACGCATATAACGGTCCATTTGTGGTCGGATATCTCTGACCTGTACTGTACATGTACTGCGTATTGTTAATGGACGTAGAAATAATGGCAAAATCCCAAATTTACGCCATCTAATTGGCATTTTGTAAATTAAATTTCTATAACTCACTAACGCGACATTAAAAACAAGAAATATTTAACTATTCAACTTTTCAGTGTACATAGAGTGGATCAAGCAAAAAAAAAATTGGGGGGTTAGGTGCACTTTAAAGTACAACAGTCAGTAATCATTTGATATTGTTTCTGTGTTTTCAGGAACATGTAAAAGCTGCTTTGGAATCTAGACGTCTGGAAACTTACCTTCAGTGGCAAAACGTTAATTCACTTTGCTGGTTGCACTCCATTCTTTCTTTAGTCGTGCACAATGTTACTCTGTCCATGCTCGCTCGGAATGTCGATTCATTGTTAAGAACAGTGACTGAATCATTCAACAGAGCACAGGAACTGACTTCAGCCAACAGGGAACAGGCAGAGAAAACTTTACAAGATGCTAGGGAGGAGGTGTGGAGATATCTTCAGCCCAGAATGAAGTGCGATTACGGAGTTAATGATAGTCCTGTCACTGCCCTGCCTCTTCTGTTGCGGGAGAATGGCACATTATCAGAGAAGACACTTCAGGTTTATCATTGGAAATTCACTTGTAGTGCCTGTGGGTATCAACAAATTGACAAGTAAGATCCAAACTTTATTGACGATTCCTTAATTAATATTACTGTTTTTGTTGTTGTTGTTGTTGTTGTTGTTGAGCATGGAGCAAGATTTCAGTCTTAGTTTTGCTAGTTTCAACACAACAAATTAATTCCTTTGTTAGATCTGGCCTGCAAGACCAGTCTGTTTGTACAGTTGTATACATATACTGTAGAATCTATGTGTTCAGGCTACATGTCCATCAAGACTAAATGATAGATGCCAGTTCGAAAATAAATAAAGGCAAACTATTTACTAATTGGCCGGTCCGGTTCTGACAAAGGAAAAGACCCTTTTATTTCATGTGCAGGGTTCGTACCGTCATGGAAAACCTGGAAAGTCATGGAATTATAAACATGTAATTTAATTTTCCAGGCCTGGAAAGTCATGGAATTTAAGTGTGGGTCATGGAAAGTCATGGAAAATTATATATTTATGGTACAAAATCACTTGGGCAGCATACAGTACATTGTGGGAATAATAAAGAAAGGTGAAAAATTAAAAAATGGTTGTTTTGACCAAATTTTTTAACAACTACTTACATGTAACTCTAGGTCATGGAAAATTTGAGAAGGTCATGGAAAGTCATGGAATAAATCTGAAAAGAGTATGAACCCTCATGTACTGTACATATAGTTGTGCATTAAGAGACAAAAAAAAAACCAGAATACTTATTTCAATTCAGGCCTCAAGAGGTGGTTGGTTTCATTTGAATGAAATCATTTTGCAGCCCACAAATAAAACTGAAACCACTGTAACTCTTTAACTATTTTCTTATCTACCTGTATTTTTCACACTCCCAGGAGAAAGAAGCACATGGTAACTTTTCCAAATGTGGTAGAAGATTTCAACTTGCAAGATGCAACATTTGTACGGCCTTGTTATAGATGTGGTGCACCCAATCAGAGAAGTAAACTTGTTTATGATAGGTAAGTTTGGGTTCTGTTCATTGACCTGTCACTTCTTAAATCTTTCTTCACTGGGATGTCGATAACTCTTGAAGTACATGCCTTGTGCCATTTTTCATAAGCATTTCAGTGAAATTAAAGACATAGTAGGCAGGCTCTTGGATTCTACCAGAATAAACATTAACATCCACTTGAAATGTAACCACTGTTTTGGAGCTTGTTTATACTAATACAGTAAAAACCCGCAAGTAAGAACCTGCATTTTCCCAAGTTAGCCTAAACAGGTTCTTTCATAAAATAATTAATGGTAATTAGCACAAATTTAGGCTATTTAGGTTCTTAAATAGGTTCTTATTTTCTGAAGAAAAAAATTACATTGTAGCTAATAGAATTTAGTGGTATTCAGCCTATTTGTATCAATAACAATTTTATTTGATTTTCAACATTGGCATTTGCAATTGGAGTGATAAGGCACCTGTGTCTCCAAAGAGGATCCAAAATGTTGACCTGCTCTTATTTGCCCAAGTGTACTGTACACATTTTTTTATACAGATTTTAGAAAATAAGAACCTGTTTCAAATTTTAGGCTAAACAGGTTCTTGTATAGAAGGGGTCTAACTGGCAAATTCTAGCCTAACAGGTTCTTAAAAACTAGGTTCTTACTTGCGGGTTTTTACTGTACTAATCTAATACTGATTTATCAAATACTGTATCATTTTTTTTCTTTTTCCCACACTCCTGACATGATGAACATGACATCTTTCTTATCTTTCTTCAGTTTGGTCAGGGTTTGTGCTGGTCTTTAAGTGACACTGATTTTCTGTAAGACAAAAAGCCTGTAAGATAAGAATCAGACACATTAGCATGCATTGCTAACATTGTAGTATGTTATCTAGAGTGAATAACTGGCTTTTCTTGCGGAGCTCCTTCGTGGTCAAAGGCCACGAGAGTGGAGCACCATGCAAGTTTGATTTTTGTCCCACGGCAAGCAGCACAGCTTTCAGGCTTTCGTAGATTTCGGTCTCTCACAGGCCTGTCAATGAAAGTTTATTGTCAGCCATGCTTGTTTTTCACGGTACAAGTACCATTTGTTTTTCAATAGTTTACAAAATGAAATTTGGGATTTTTTTCTTGTTTTTTTATTTTTGGCACTGATGGGAGTTACATGTAAAAGGTTAACCCCATCTAGGGACACCCAGATTCAGAGCTGTTGCTAATTTTTTTAAATGTTTTGGGAAGTAAAGAAAGTAGCTGGGAAAAAATGGTTTCTTGTGTGTTTTTTTTATTATTATTAAACATGGGCTTAAACACAGAACAGCGGGAAAATTCTTGGCCCTTATTGAAAGCGCCACCCAGACTGCAATTTCTTGCTAAGAAGTTTCCATCTTAAGTATTGATTGTTTTGGATTCATGTTTGCTTTGCAGACTACCTCAGTTTCTTTTGCTACACTTTGAACAAGGTTTGAAACAGGCCACATTTCAGGACCTTGATTTCCAAGTGGAAGATGGGCACTATGTTATGACGCAGTTTATCCAGTACAAGAAGAATCCTAATCACTTTGTATGCTGGACAAGGGAGCTTAAAGGTATAGAAAAATTTACAGCCTATACAGTCTATGTGGCATACAGGCATACAGTATAAAATTAATGAGCCCTGGCACACTGATTGTGAAATTTGGATGCAAAATGGTGGGGGTTAAATGGGCTGGCATTAAGCTTTGAGATTCCTGGCTAAACAAGGAAACAAGGGGTTCATAAACTCAAAATAGCCTACCATAGTTGTCATCCTTTTATGAATTAGTACATGTAATTTTGAAACTTTAAGTTGCTTGTCATCCTTGTAATGTCTCCAAAACTTTGCTTTTTGATTCTCAACGTACTTTATTCTCTCGCCGCTTAGATCAAGTGACCCTATCTACCAATATCTTTACATTTGATAATTCAAGTTCATATATGGAAAGTGTCAATCACTGAAATCATTTGTACAATCCTCACTGCAGTTGCATGCCATAATAGCCGGCTGCCAACTACAAATGACAGCCTTGCATGCTAACATCAGATATGTTATCTGCTGGTCAGTTTTAAATCGCCACTGGTGACCGGGTGACTGCCAATTTGTAGCCCTGATATCACTTGCACTTCCAAGCCTTCATGCTTTATGAACCTGGGTGAAAAGAGAGAAATTATGTTAATAATTCATGTTTCAAGAAACAGCTCAATGGCAGATACTTCAAGTCCACAAACACACAGAACACTTTGCTTCCACACTTTCCCTAACATAGCAGATAACATAAGTGATTGTAAATGTAATAACAATTATGCTTGTCTTCCTCTCAACAGGGAAAAGATGGATGGAAGTGGATGACTTGAAATCACCAGTTTGTAGCTGGTGCCCCTTGCTTCCTGCCATCCCCCCATCAGAAGTACATATTGCAGTTTGGGAGAAAGCAACTACTGTCATTGATTCTCTACTGTCCCCTGGAACAAAGAAAACTGCTACAACAGGTATTCAAGAGAAGCCTGTTGACGACATCAATATCGGTTCTAAAGAAAAAATTTCCTCGAGGCCACTTTTAAATATTGACTGTAATGTGAGCATTGAATCACTTGACAATGTCAAGAAAGGACATCTTTTGCCATCTTTGAGTGTACCTTCATTCATACCTCCAGTGTCATTAAGAGGTCGATCATTATCACATGGTTTGCCACAGAAGATGGGTGGGGAGCAGTTTGAGCCATATATTCCAAGGAAAAAGAGACTGGTCAGCTTCAGTTGCCCCAATTCTCCTCTTTCTGCAAAGTCAGATTTGGACACAAGTGCTACACCTCTTTCAAGTCCAGTGTTATCGCAGTCGTTCTTAACATGGCAGGACATTAAAGAACAAAACAAGAAAATAAATACCGATGATTTGCAAAGTGATAGTGGTTATTCAAGTCCAGCATCTGTTAGTTCATGTGGCAGCCTTGCCATTGGTCAACCCATCCATGGTGATTCAGTTTCTGATTGTTTAGAAGATCTCCATGTGTATTCTGATGAAAAGCAAGCTGTTGAACCTTGTGTTGATGATAGATTATCTTCCAAGAATTGTTTGTCATACGATACAACCACTGACTTGTTACAGGGGTTCGCAAAATGTGACATTCCTGCCACAGACACTTGTCATTCCGTCGATTTGGCAAATAAGCTTGAGGAGCTGTTACCCGACTGTTTATTGGAGAATCCCAAGGGTTTAATAAATAGTAATGCTGCAAAGGATGGCAAGGAATTACAACTGGCAAGCTTTGAAAAATTGTCTGATGAGCAAGACCAATTCATTCGTGATTTACTGGCAGCGTGAATGTGAAATTATCTGCATACACTGTGTATATATTTTTTTGTTTACTGTTTTTGTATTAAAGAACATTAGATTGATCATTGGCAGAAGCTGTGCCTTTTTTATTTATTTATTTATTTTTTTTTTGGTGGTGTATTAATTTTTGTTGTTGCTCTTCAATCAAAATCAATAATCTGTGACATACAGCCTACCATATGTCATGAAATTGGGGCATGTTTCTGCAAAAGGTTACTCCCTCAAAACATTTTTCAACAAAAATGTTCTCTTGCAACTCAAGTGAAGGAATGCTTGGATTTATTTTGTTCAAAAGCAAACAAAGGTCTTACCAATTGAATACACTTCATCATACAGTGTGAATTAAAAAAAAAACAACTCAGTAACTTGGTGTTGGCTGCCTCATCCTCAAGCATCACTCCTTCAGCTCTATTAAGAGCAGTGCATGTGGAGTTGCGGGACAGATGCCGAGAAGTGATTTTGTTTCTTTCCTTGGCACCATGTGCTCTCTGCCCAGGGAGCTCTAATAATGATGGCGAGGAAATCCAAGGGCTTAGAACGTAACCCCCAAAAAGTTGCTTTTTCCCCGCATAAATGGTTACACTTTTTGCCAAAACCCTCAAAAAGTCCACCAAAATCTTTCACCCAAAAACGTTCTCAGACAGCAACTTTCAAATCCCAAAAGGGTCTTTGCACCTCCCCGGAGTGCACTTTACCAGTGCACCCACAGAATTATAAAGGCTACATAATGTGCTACTACTAATGCAACTTCACTCAGAGAATCCCCAAAATATATTTAATTTTAACTAGTCTGGGCTAAAAACAGGCTTGGGGCTTCCATGAAACAATCTCCTGTCGAGCTGAACTTCGTTTCTGAAGGGCTAGCTATGATAACAATATTGATGGCAGAGATCACGTTGCCAAATTAAAATGTTCAGTAATAATGCAATGAGTCTACAAGGGTAAGTATGTCTGAAAACACTCAACTGTTCAATTCCTGATATAAAAATGCAAATTGTCCTTTTTTTATTTCTTTTAACAGATGTGGGAAATTGTTAAAATATCAAGAGAACTCATCTTGGGTGATCTTTTCCTTAATTCTCATGACATCTCTGATTGATCAAGCATTAATATTACAAGGAGAAATTTGATGCTGATCCTTACTGAGGCTTTTAATAAAACGGTGGTTTTCCATGAAATACAGTCGAACCTCCTTAATTTTGACACCAAAGGGGCAGTCTAAAGTGTCCTCTGAGGTGTCTGCATCGCAGAGGTAGAATTGTATGAATTTTTGTATCTTTTTGACCAAGAGAACTGTCCATAACATAGGTGTCCGTATTATAGAGCTGTCTGCATTATGTGAATTTTTGTATCTTTTTGACCAAGAGAACTGTCCATAACAGGTGTCCACATTATAGAGCTGTCCGTATTATGTGAATTTTTGTATCTTTTTGACGAAGAGAACTGTCCATAACATAGGTGTCTGCATTATAGAGCTGTCCACATTATGTGAATTTTTGTATCTTTTTGACCAAGAGAACTGTCCATAACATAGGTGTCCACATTATGTGAATTTTTGTATCTTTTTGACCAAGAGAACTGTCCGTAACATAGGTGTCCGCATTAAAGAGCTGTACGCATTATGTGAATTTTTGTATCTTTTTGACCAAGAGAACTGTCCTAAACATAGGTGTCCGCATTATAGAGCTGTCTGTATTATGTGAATTTTTGTATCTTTGACCAAGAGAACTGTCCATAACATAGGTGTCCGCATTATAGAGCTGTCCGTATTATGTGAATTTTTGTATCTTTGACTAAGAGAACTGTCCATAACATAGGTGTCCGCATTATAGAGCTGTCCGTATTATGTGAATTTTTGTATCTTTTTGACCAAGAGAACTGTCCATAACATAGGTATCCGTATTATCGAGCTGTCTGCATTATGTGAATTTTTGTATCTTTTTGACCAAGAGAACTGTCCATAACATAGGTGTCGGCATTATAGAGCTGTCCGCATTATGTGAATTTTTGTATCTTTACCAAGAGAACTGTCCATAACATAGGTGTCCGCATTATGTGAATTTTTGTATCTTTTTTACCAAGAGAACTGTCCATAACATAGGTGTCCGCATTATGTGAATTTTTGTATCTTTTTGACCAAGAGAACTGTCCATAACAGGTGTCCACATTATGTGAATTTTTGTATCTTTTTGACCAAGAGAACTGTCCATAACATAGGTGTCCACATTATAGAGCTGTCCGTATTATGTGAATTTTTGTATCTTTTTGACCAAGAGAACTGTCCATAACATAGGTGTCTGTATTATAGAGGTAGGGATATGAATTTCTGTATCTTTGAGACAAAAAGAATTGTCTGTAACAGAGAGGTGTCTGTAAGAAGAAGTTTGACTGTTATATAGAAGAAAAAATAGGAAGACCTCAGAAAACGGAAAGTCTACACTCTGCATTTAGTACAGCTGCTATTGACATGGAACCAAGTAGCTTCAAAAGTGGCAAATAAAGTTGACTTTTGGTGGACAGAAATTTGGAGGTTCTGACAGGATTTCAAGATAAAAGAGCCAAAAGATAACAATTTTACCCACTAAGGGAAGATACATTTTCATCAAAATTGATTTCCAAGCCAGATTAGACTGAAACTTCCCGACCAAAAATGTTAATGCCAAATCTAGTCCACTTGAGTCGCTCATGTATTACTGAGCCAAGATTTGCCTAACTGAGCCAGCCCAGTTAATTCCAGTTAACATGGTCGGCATACGTGTATAAACTGTCCAACCTTATTAAAGGGGCAGTCGGTGATTTTGGCCATTTCATCAAAACCATGCTATCATACCTTATTTACAAAACAACACTATTAAAACAGAACAAGAAAAATGGATCAACCAGTACTTGAAAGGGAAATAAATCATGGTGTTCTTATGCATTTTGGAAACCAACATTTGAAGTCTTAAAAAAAGGGCGAGCCAGCAACACACAAGGCAATTTTATAAGCTTGTTGCAGCGATGATTATTGGTGAAAATTGCCAGGTGTCTGTTTACGGTGACAGCAATTTTTGGCAGTGGTCAAAATTGTCTGATATGTCAAATATTGGAGAAAAATTTGCTTGTGACTTGCTGGCAAACACTTTCGCGAGTATATAAAATCGCCTGGTGTGTTGCAGGTGCTAGGTTGATGTTTTCAAGCTGTAATTCATTCAGCAGACCCAGTGGGCCATTTAGTTCAACGAAGTTTAGACGGAGTTTAACAAAACTGCGGTCTAACCCCATTTCAATCTGGCCAACCCTAATATTTAAACGTTATTCGCTGTAAACAATGTCAAGAAGGCATATAGCAGACTAGAAAAAAAAAATTATCTCCTTAAAATAACCAAGTTATAAACAGATAGGGATGTCCATTAATTTTCTAAAACCGCAGTCTAAGTTACACTTGGTTTAAATAACTGGCACAGTGTGTTTATGATAGACAGTTTTGGTACACTAAGGGGTGATTTATGATGGTAATTGAACTGAGTGGTGTGCAATTTGGTCTGAAATCATACGTGTGATTTCAAAATCGAATGAGCGCACAGCGCGAGTTCGATTTGAATTCACAAGTATGATTTCAGACCAAAATTGCACAACACGAAGTTCAATTACCACTTTATGACATCCATTTTGAAATCGCACAATTATTGTCATTCAGAAACTAAGTATTTTAAAAAGGAAAAGTTTTGGTAACAAAAGTTGCAAAATTCGCCACACGATGGCCTTTTTTGTCCTTCATTTTCCTGTAATTTGATTGGTTACTTTTACACAAGCCTTGAAATCGGATTGGTTGTTTTGTTTTGGTGTTCCTTTCTCATTGGCTGGGAAAAAGATGCGACTTAGAGCAAAATATAGTGCAATTTGGGAATAAATCGCACTGCTGAGAGCCAATCAGATTGCAAGGATCACAAGTGATTTCAAAATGGATGTAATGAATAACGGTTTTGTTACATGTAATACATGTAATACATGTAATGGGTTTTGAAATGACAAAGTTCACGTGACAATGCCCAGTTTTAATTAAGCTTAATGTTGTGCTTATAAATTCTTATTTTTATTTATTTATTTTTTAATTCTTCTGGTCTGAAATGCTTATTCCATTCTAGATTTATCTCCAGGGTGGTTTACTAGTTGATTTTGGTAAATTCCCAGCGCTTTGTGCCCTTGAATTCATTCGTGAAGAACTGCGAGTTGCACTCTGTGGAGTTCTAGATCGAGAAGATAAGCTTACTGCCTGACTTCTCGCGTCGTTTTCATCACAAGAATTGTCAAACACAAGTCTAGAATTAAAATCAAACAACAACGGTCTAACTGGCTTCTTTTCGCTCTCCTTGACCCACGGAGGTTCGAATTCTCTCGGTGGGGGTGATTCGGAGCCTTTTGTCTTTCTTTTCCCGAACAAAGTGTCATCGACATACGACGGAGAAAATTTTACAGGTTTATAACTTCGCAATGGCGAGACTTGACTCGATTGTGAACGTGAAGATGTCGGTCGAGATGGCGAGGTTGGGCAGTAAAATAACAAAGGTCTTGATGAAGAAGCTTTAGTTTTTCCATTGTCTGCCCAAGGTGGCTCAAATGCAGGAACATCCACAGGTTCGTGTCTAGCTCTGACGCGCTCCCCAAAGAGAGTTTCATCGACGGTTGAACGAACGAATTTCACTCTGTTAGTGTTAGTTGCTCGCATAATTCTGAATAAAATGAGCTCGTAGAAGTTCAAACAGACTTTACGATGTAAGTGATACGTAGAAGAGTTCTCAACTGGTCAACTTTGCCATTTCTTGCGTCGCATGCATCAAAATGTCGAAAAATGGCGTCTGAGTTGTTTTCCTTTTTGTTTTGACAACTCGCGTGTTCCACGAGAGTGTTACGCGCAGATCGTGGGTGCGCAGGTACAACTCGTACCCAGAGTCCGCGCTGCCCTTGGGAACGAGTTCAATCTCGTTCCTAGAACCCCCGTTGCCCTTGTCCTGCGGAACGGGCGGTTCCGCTGGACAAGGGCAACGCGGGCTCTGGGAACGAGATTGGAACCAGTTGGGCATGCAGAGCGGAAAAACGTTCTGCGCAACTTTCTGCACATCACCGTTCATGAGCTGAACACGTCCGCAAAGGCCGCTAATTATATAGGCTTAGCCTATTATATAAGATTGATCGACGACCGGGCTATTTTTCAATTTTAGCAATTCTCAAACAGTATTACGTGACTGTCTGCACAGTACATTTAGACTGCACAAAAGCTCACAAAAACAACTTTTTCTCGGTATAGAATAACAAGTGTGACTAATTTCCGAATAAAATACACCTGTTGCGTATCGAAAATTGCCCGAGAAACTGATTTGGAAATGAAAATTGCAAAAAATACAAAGACATCTTTGCGCAAGGCGACGCGAGTGAAGTTAGAGCTATAAAATCCAAGTCTTGTTTTGTTTACATTAAAATGGATTTTCAACCTATTTAAGGTTACAGTGTACCTTCAGATCGAAAATTGATTGAATTTTTTTTTTGGCGTCAAAATAAAGTTTACAGAATGAACTTTCATCCAAAAAAATTATCGAAAAATAATGAAAATTGACGGAGAAATGACGGTATAACTTTTGTGGGCGGAGTTTGTTTATGAAGCGATATGTTTTTCTAAGCGCTGTTTTCTCAAAGTTAATTTTTCGCTTGTAGGGGACACTTTAAAGAGCTACAACTCAAAGGGAATTTGCTAGGGTAACATATAATCAACAAAAACGTGTCGGCGAATTTCTTATTTCCGAAAACGTTTTCGCCAAGAGCCATTTCCGTGCGATCACTTCAATTTGTTTTCTCCCTTTTTCGAAAATATTCTGTAACTTTTCACTGTAATTGAATATGGGAAATCGCCGACAAGTTTTTTTAGCGCTTCGTGTCCGGAAACCCGAGAACAAATCAAATTAGCAAAATACAATAATCGCTTTGAGTTATAGCGTTTTTAATAAAGCTGTTTCGGACGTTCGAATTTAGACGTAAAAAATTCGACAATTCATTTTATTACCAAATGGTTTCCATATTTAAATAGCCAGCTCTATAAGTTTTAATTTGATATCTGGGTTAAGGTATATTAAGTGTAATCTTAAGACGCTAGAGCTGTTATACTGGAGACACCCCCGAAGGTACACTGTAACCTTAATGAATGAATAAACACATAAAAATGGGCAACAAAGTCTTCTTTTGAAAAATTTTATTCAAATATCCGTTAGTTTATGTTTAAAAGCAAAAAGCGTACCATTAGCGCATCGAGGACTGTCTGGCTGAGCACATGGCGAAATTCAAGATGTCAATCCGACTAAATTCGAGCACGTTTTATAAACACTTCTCCAAAACTAATGAGAACACAAAGAAACAGTCAATCACAAATTTATATCAACATAAATTTCCATAGAAAAATGTATTCTTTTTTACCGTCAAGTCCCTCGACTGCTTGAAAATTCTTTAAAACTCCGCATCTTCGCGGGTATAAAGTTTCTCGAAGCAAGATTTCATCGCTTCAAGCTCTCCTTTTTCTGAGTATTCTTTAAAGCTTTCTCTTTTTATTTTGAATATTTAAATGTGTGTTATTGCAAAATCACGGCCGGTTTTGGACGGCACGGCCGTCAATGGGTTAAAGGAGTGTAGCTCTAAACAAATGCTTCGACAGTCTACTAGCTTCAACTGTCCTGAGACGAAATCAGGTTTAAAAATAAGCACTTAGCTCTATATTCCTCCAAAAACGCTTGACTTGCAGAGTTACGCAGCGGCTCAAATGCGGTCTTGACCACTGTTTGATAAATGTGAAACCTGTCTTGAGTAACAAACCGCAAAATAAAATGTAGAGAAAAACGATTTTCAAACTGTTTTCTCCGTTACACACAATAAAAGTTAATCACAAAACAACAAAAGTGTTTACTGCTGACGTTACATCGGCCTTGTAGCCTTGCAAAAAACATAGCCTCTCTTTGGTTTCAAAATTACTGAGATCCCGGATGTTGCGCGACGTCATACGCGCATGTTTTGCGACGTCGTACGCGCCCGCGAGCTAGCCCTGCGCGATGCGCGATGGACCAGCACGATATCCCCTCAAGAATAATGAATAGCATTACTTGCAAAGAGCAGCTTGAAAGTATGGATATCATTAATTCAGGCTACTTAACGAAGTGCAACGAAGACTCAAAATTATATGAAAGCAAAGGCGCGGTGACAATTCTTCCACCTCCTGAGCTTCTGTATCCAATTTATTACGGTTACCCTGACCCTAACCCTAATCTTCTCTGGCACATTTCCCCCTTTTACTTCCTTTGGCGGTCACCATCTTTTTTCTGTTATGGTGCAACAAAGCACCACGGGAAGATACCATCCCGATGGCGGCCTGAATTAATGATATCCATTATTTTAAGCTGCTCTTTGCAAGTAATGCTATTCATTATTCTTGAAGGAATACCGTGTTGGATGGACCGATCGACGCGCCCGCGAGCTAACCCTGCGCGAGTTCGCGCCCGCGAAACATTCGGCTAGCCATGACTACGAAAAATAGTGACGGGCATAGGTTCTATGAGTATGGAGCTCCGCTAGCGGGCTTTCGGCCCGTGAGAGCTCCGCTATAAAAAGTGTCAGTAATTTAGTTCACAAACGTTTTTCTTTTTTCATTTCGAGGTGCTTCCTTCGGCGATTTGCACTGAGCCTATCTCGAAGTCGCAATCACCTGATTAAGATGTCATTCAAATTGCGCCGCCAGTGTTGAAATGTTCTGCCACAGGTAGGCCAGGAGCGTGCATGTTGAACGCTTTTAAGATGTTCACCAAAACGTGATGGCAACGACGACTGACAAGAGATGTCAGGTACTACACGTTTTCTGTTGATGATCAAATTATGGGTTTTGTGGAGAACGTGAAAACACGACGGTTAATGTTTCTTTCTCCATTTGAAATTGAAAGCCGTCCGTACGAATTCAACAGTTTGCGTACATGAGGAAACCATAAATTACCGCGTAAGCGGAGATGATTGACAGATCTATCCAGCAAAGCAGGCGTATCAGCTTAGGGGGACGAATGAGCGCTGAGTTTTAAATACCACGAACTGACGCGAGTCAAAAGACGCGACCAAGGGTGTGGGAGTCAGGCTGGAAGGTGAAAGAGGGAGGGGGGGTGGGGGGGGGGGGGGGGGGGTGGGGGTGGGGAGGGACCTTTTACTTCTCCCAGCTCCCGCGTTTTTTTAAAACCACAATGACAACGAAACACTAAATTCATCACTCCCAACCCCACCAGATGAAAGCCCACCATAACACAAGTTCATTTTCACAATGCTCTTTCGCTTAGCTCAGCACAGAAGAGAGATCGAGGAACCTGGGAACGAGGTTGAGCTCAGCAATGGATTTGATGGTCAATAGTGACGTCACAAATCAGAACTAATTTCCAATCCTTCATCATTATCGTCACCATCATCATCATCTTTATTTTAATACAGTATCACATTTCATGCATTTGAAACGCGAAGTCATTCAGAAACGTTTCCGTGAAGTTCGAAACTCTTCTTATTTTTAGGTATGTAACTCTATTAAAGGCTTAGAAAGCAAAATGTTCGCGTACCTTTGCTTTATTATCATGGTTTCGTTTAGTTTTTGGTCACGTTTAAATGGATAAAGAAAAAATGCTGAAGTATGGTTCATTTGACCTTAAACGCGAGAGTTAAAAAGAATGGTATGTCAGTACCGCGCGTTACAGGTCAGCGAACCGAACCACAAGGAACGCGGCCTATGGGGATGAAATTGGGGCTTTCCACATCCCAGGACTTTTAAATGAAATCGAGAGATAACATCGTTCAAGCTCAAGCATTCTTCTCTTGCGAAGTGCGTTGAAATGTATGCCTTTCCTGTAAAAAATACACCAACACTTGGGATACTTTTATCTACCAGCCATGGCTGAACGTCGACAGACGAAATATGGGGTGGAATTTCTTGAAATTTCAGCGCGCAAAGACAGTAACCATGCTAAACATTGTTATTGCCTTCACTCGGTCAAATTTTAACATCTTTGTGAAATGAATCCAAAATCCCCTCAGGCAAGAAATGAATCATGATTTTGGCAAACTCGGTAAATAAAGCTATCCGCGAGTTGAGTTCTAGACAACCTCGTTCCCAGGACTTTTCAGGGCCGCCCCTCTCTCGAAGGGAAAAGTCCTGGGAACGAGGTTGGAGTTCTAGAGCTTAAAATATTCACTGTGAACAGTTCCTTGAAAAATATTAAACAGCCTCTTATTATTTCACAGCATAGACCCTATTCATAAATGGCGGCCGATTTATTTATTCTTTTCTATTCATGCTAATCAGCCCAACTAGCCTCATTTTAGAGCAAAAATTATTTTTAATTTTGCACATGCTAACGAGGCTAGTTGGGCTGATTAGCATGAATATAAAAGAATTATAAATCGGCCGCCATTTATGAATAGGGTCTATTCTAGAGTTGAAACATAATCAAAACGAGTGCAAATATGACCGCGCGCTAGGAAAAACACTTGTATAACTTAGATTTATGAGAACTTTTTGCTAAATAACCTCTTTTTTACTCTAGTAAATTGCATGTCGTGGTTAAACTGGGGGTTTCAGCGTTGGCAGCAATATCTTACATTTAAAAACAACATTTACCGTTCCGTAGCGTTTTGTCTTGAAAAATCTATTTCAAGTCCTCCAGAGCTCCTTATGCACTGGTCAGTGAAATTACAAATAAAAATTTACAGCCGATAGATGGAAGGAAGGACAGACTGAAACGTACGGACGGAAGGAATGAAAATTTGCAAAGTTTTCTCCCTCTGCCCATAACTCGTTCACCACTTCGTGTATTTACGAGTTGAAGGGGCAGTATCACGAGGTTCCACGCGCGGCACTGTTCACTATTCTTGCACCAGAATTTTGGACATATCACTGTTAAAAGTGATTTTTTCTTTCTTCCGGCTATCAAAACGGATTTTTTGATTCAACAAATACCTCCACTTCTCGACGGCCTTTTTGAATTTAGTGATAAAAAGGTCGATGTTGAAATTGATAAAATGGGAGTGTTCGAAAAGATATTATGAAAGAACACAGGTAAGAAAGATATATCATTTAAAAGGTAAGAAAGAGATAAGAAACCGTGAAAAGGAAAGTCCTCTATGAGTGCTTTCATCAGAGGACTTCCCCTTTCACAAATTCCTTCACTATTCTGGCACATATAGCCAACCAATGAAAAGTCAGATACAGAAAAGGATGAGATACTGCTGACAGGAGCCTGCAGTGAAGTCGTATTTTGGGGGCGATCTTCGCGAAATCTTGGAATATGAAACTGGAGGAAGATTGGGGAGAGTAAATACCGCCAACGGGGTGCGAGTCAGGCGAATTCAAAAAGCATTCGCTCGCCATAAAGTGCCTGCACTGCAAGCTATGCTGACACAGGTACTGTAATTATAAAAAGGTGGTTGTTGCGGTAGGTCTGGTAAGGTCTCATCCAGAATTTCCACTTGTTTATCACTTGTTGGACACATATAAATACCCTTTCTCAGGATGAACTTGCAAACGGGTATTATGTTTCCAACATGTCACTGCATGATCATAAAATTTGAATTTATAACAATCCCGCAGGTGGAATGGATAGATATCTCTGTCAGCTGTTAAATGCATTCGTGGAGGAGGAATAGGCTCCTATAGTACGAACGTTCTGTAGCCGAACTGATTATCTTTCTTTGCAATCAAAACAGTCTTCATCAGCCTGACACCAACTGTGAACTCATCTGGTATAGCTTGCATGTTATTGTACTTTCGGCGCATGGGTTCATCTGCGTTCGCCATTTGAATTACTTCTCTGTAACTTTCTTTTTCAACTGTGAACTCTTCTGGTATAGCTTGCATTTTTGTGTACTTTTTGGCGGTTCTTCTGCGTTCTGCCATCACCTGACTGTATTGTATTGTATTGTATTGTATTGTATTGTATTGTATTGTATTGTATTGTATTGTCAGGTTGTAGTACACCAGCCAAGAGCTACCCTCGCGTTGCTAGTGCGATGCTTTACCAACTGAGCTACCAATGCATCATATCTTGTAAGTTCAAATGCACTGTATTGTAAGAATAAATGAGATGATAATGATTAAAAAACTGTGATCTTTTTCAGGCTTACTCACAGTTATATCAATTGTAATTGTAACTGCCAGTATCAATTAATTATCTCATTTATATTTCGTTTCATCAGTTCATATCAGTGTATGATTTTCATATACAGCTGTTGCAATTAACGTTGTCGGATGAAAGCTCAAAGCCAAGACCGCAAGGTAGTATGGGTAGTTGTAAATAGTCAGTGCATAAAAATCCCATACTACCTTGCGGTCTTGGCTTTTACGCTTTTTCATCCGACAACGTTAATTGAAATAGCTGTATACATTGTCATCTAAAAGAGAGTGTAATCACCTCAAGTTGTCATTAAAAGTGATAAAAGTTCACATGGTCCATTTCCTTCGAACGCTCGCTTTCATCAGTGTCCTCCCATAATAAAACTCTCGTGCGCTTTCGGGAAATTTGATGTCACCTACCGATGTGACTGCTCCTATGGAATGATTGGGAGAGACCCTTAATATAGAACAACAAGGGAGGGGTGGGTAGTGAGAATTTTGCATGCCCTGCGGGAAAATCGTTATGAGTAGTCCGATATAATTGATGTCTTTGCGGGTTTCCGGATGTCTCATTTTGCATGAAGTCATAATATTTTTGGACAATATTCATGTTTTCGAGGAATTATTTTAATGTCATATTGATTTTTATCAATTTTTTTTGCCGACCGTAAAAAAACAAAACTTAAAACCACACCAATCTCGTCCTAGGCTCTTTGCTTCGAGAATGGAGAAAGAGACCACTCTGGTAAACACGATGAATTTGCAAAAATTAAGTGTCATAAATTAATGACGTCAGTCAATCTCAATGCACGCGATATTGAGCTTGAAGTCGACACCATAACAGACCGAGACATGAATTTATTGATAAAATGGCTACATTCACAGTTTCGAACCCCTTTCTCCTTTTCACTAAACTCGTGATATCACTGGTAATTGCTGCTTCGTCCTTGTTTGCTGTGAGTTATAGTCGGTGCATAGACTGTGACGTGAATCAAGTTTGCTGTTACGGTGATTGCATTGACGGGCCAAATTGTTTAGGACACTACTGTGACTACAATGAAGATTGTAATAGCAGTGACTTTTGTTGCAACTTTGCATGTACCAACAAGTCAAGTCATTTAGGATGCCTCTGTAATAGCTACGAGGACTGTTCTGTCGGTGAAAGTTGTTGCGGTCATGTGTGCGTAGACAGATCAAGTTGTTTAGGACTATACTGTGAGAACGATGCGGAATGTTCTATGCATTTCGGGGAAAAATGTTGCAGCAATGTTTGCAGTTACAGTCACACACGTTTGGGATGCTACTGTCAGGACGACATTTTTAAGTGTTCTAGCGGTGAATCTTGTTGCGACAATATTTGCGTGAACAGATCAAATTGTGTTGGATTGCATTGTAACAAATTTAATTCGAAATGTTCAAACGGTGAAACTTGCTGCAGCAACCAGTGCGCGGAAGGATCAAACTGTCTCAGCCAAAGCTGCAAGGCAGATTCCCATTGTAGTTCAGATGAACACTGCTGCAATGGGAAATGCATGACTTATTGCATTGACTTCAGTCCCTGTACGACCGACTCTGATTGCGGACTTACCAACGAAGAATACTGTTGTGACGGCACATGCAGTAATGACAACTACTGTAAAACCAGTCCGAAAATAATTTCTGCTGTTGCTAGTTCAATTTCTGGTTCTCTGTTTCTGATTGTTGCAATCTTATCCTTCGTCTGTCACCGGCGAAATAAACGAATTCAGCGAAGAGCTCATGCACGCCTGACGGAGGAAACAATAACTGAAGCACAGGGTTACCAAGCCTATCAACCACCACCGCCATACCAACCATACTACCTTGACTACCCCCCACCTGAGTATGAACACAACCAAACGGTGACTGCTACAGCATGCTCTCCTGAAGCAATGATAACAAGTGAACAACCTCCCCCTTACTGTGCTGAAACAGAGGGGGAATCCGGGGGAGTGTGTACTCAAACCTCCTTATTGTAATTAAGTAATGCTCCAGATAAGAGCTATAGTAAACTTCATTGTTCTGCGGTATTGGCTCCTTCCCACATAGAATATCTTTGGTTTCAAGAATAGAGGAGGGGCTGATGGTTCATAATTATATTTCCTTATAAAAATAAAGAAAATCCATTTGCGTCAAATAAACTTTAGGAAATGTTCGCGCTTAACCAATCAGAATAGCAGAAGACAATAGCTAATAATTTTGCTTCTTTGATAAAGTTCCCCAAATACAATATCTTTTAAAACTTGCATGTTCTGCAATTGGGTCTCAACACAAACCGCGATGATAAACATATTGAACTTATTCATTTTTTATAAAACTTGACGTTTCGTATGCTACTACATACATTTTCAAAAGTGACCGTTACAGTGTTGATAAACTATACTTATATAGTATTGAAAGGGGACTGGGACCGAGATTAAGTACAAAACTTAACAGTTGATCTATAAAAAGAAACAGCTAATTAATAAAGCATCAGCTTCTCGCTACTGACGTTTGCATTAAAAGCTGGCTTCAGTTCTTGTATAAACAATGTTTCTTTGATTTTACAGTGGAAATCAGTTTTGCCCGACGCTAAGATATCAAAATGATCCCACTTGATGTTATGTTATGCTCCTTGAATCCTAACATTTTAGCAGTTTTTGAGTCTAGGCTAATGAGATCACCAGTTGTAACAATGAAAATGGTTGACATTCCATCGTGCATGGCCGTTAGCGCTATCCTTCTTATGCGGATCATTACTTAATGCACCAACTTCATCATCATCAACATTTATTAGTAACCAAGCCTCTTGTGATGGTCGATGTCGTTTCTGCTCCAGTTTATGCCTGGATTGGCTGTAAGGTGCATGCAGAGTGGCCTAATGGACTCTATCGCTTCAGTTTTATTCTGTTATAGTATCATATTTTCGAGTTATCATCTTGGATATTTTACAAATATAGTCGTTTCCGTACCGTTTATCAGCCTTGCTTTTTTATCAAATCGTTTCTGATAGTTCCTTGTCTTGAGCAATCTCGTTCCCAGAGCCCGCGTTACCCTTGTACAGCGGAACGGGAAACGACGGACAAGGGTAACAAGGGTGGACAAGGGTAATGCGGGCTCTGGGAACGAGATTGTGTCTTGAGAATTTCTTGTACACGACGATCAGTTTGTCGCTTGTAATTAACGCGATTAACCAAGTCCGAGGCTTATTTCTCAAGAGACATAAGTTTGTCTATTATTTTTCTGTCCGACTTGAGACAATATAATAATGCCAGACCATGGTGACACCGCAAAAATTTATTTAATGCATCAATTAATTGTAATGACACAAGTCTCCGCAATACATGTGATGTTGAGCTCCATTTTAACGTCATCACTGAAAACGTGAATAGAGAAAATATAGTCGATAGAATTCAAATGTTGAAATTCCAAGCTTACTGTGATTAGAAGTCTGTTATACACCGTATGCATAAATGGCCACCGATTTATTGTTTTTTTTATTCTTTATGCACGTTAATTAGCCTCACTGGCCTCATTAAGAGTAAAAATTCTTTTGAATGTTGTACATGCCAATATCAATATCAGCTCTGCGTATGGGTTCCTGTTTTCGTGACTTTGAATGAAATTATTGATGTATTTTGGGCGAGATATTTTTCGGGAAAATATTTTTCTGCGTCAAATTGTTTTATGATGGGTATTGTTTCCTGTACTTTAATTTTTTACTCCAGTTGCGAAATGCAAAACTCTTACCTCGTGCCTGACGCTGGGAACCAGGTTGAAACGGCAGAAATTTACTTCCGCAATTTTAATTGAAAGATGACGTAAGACTCCGAGTCTAGATTCATGCATGTAATATTGATGTTCGATTTCGCTTCAACAACCTGGAGCCTTGAGTACTGAGAGCAAAGTGTAGCTCATAGAATGCCGAAAGCCCCAGTTCATAGTGCCTTTCCTCTTTCCGTTAACGTTGTATCGCTGATAGTTGTTGTTTCTTCCTTAATCGCTGTGAGCGAAAGTTGGCCATGGTGCGACGATCAGTGTGGTGAGAATCACGTTTGTTGTAACAAAGAATGCACTGTTGGGTCCAATTGTTTAGGACACTACTGCGAGTTTGATGACGGGTGCTCTAGCGGAGAAAAATGTTGCAACTTTTCATGCACAAACACCGAATCATTTACTTTAGGATGCGGTTGTGAGAACGACAGCGACTGTTCCATCGGTGAAAGTTGTTGCAGTCATAAATGCATCACGGGATCAAGTCGTTTAGGTTGCTACTGTGACAAAAATTGGGTCTGCTCCGTCGGCGAAAGTTGTTGTAGCAATGCATGCGTAAACAAGTCAAATTGTTTAGGACAACATTGTAAGTACGATTGGGAACGTTGTTCTAGCGAAGAAACCTGCTGCAATGGAACATGCGTAACTGGTCGCTTAGGATGCTCTTGTGCAGACTCTCGATGTTGTTCCAGCGATGAAATTTGTTGCGGTAATGTGTGCGTAAACAGATCAAGTTGTGAACAATGCTGTAACAATTCATGCCTTAGCATATCAAGTTGTTTAGGTTACTACTGCAGGTCTGATTTGGAATGTTCAAAGAATGAAATTTGTTGTAACGATATCTGCATTAATGGATCGAGTCATTTGGGGTGCAGCTGTGAGAGCAACTGGCAGTGTTCCACTGATGAAGCTTGTTGCCAGGGAAAGTGTAGAAACGATCTAGACGATCGTTTAGGTTGCTCATGTTTAAGTTCTTTGGATTGTTCTAGGGGTGAATCTTGTTGCGGTAATGTATGTGTTAACAAATCAAGTTGTATTGAATATCACTGTAAGAGTTTTTATGATTGTCGTTACGGTTTAAGTTGCTGTAACAATGAGTGCGTCAAACGATCAAACTGTCTTGGGCAAAGCTGTAGAAATGATTCAGATTGTGACTTCACTGCGGCCTGCTGTGATAACAAATGCAAAGTAGGTAGATGGGATTGCAAAGCCTTACACTGTAGAACAGACTCTGACTGCGACTATTTTAACAAAGACTACAAGTATTGTTGCGACGGAACATGTAGTGATCTACGTTTCTGTTTATCTTTTGCCACTCTTTTCGGTTCACTGCTTGTCGGCATTTTAGCACTTGCTTGTTTTTTGATCTTCATTTGTTACTGGCTAAGAAAACGAAGACAGCGACGAGCTCTTGAGCGTCATGCGGAAGGAACAGCGACTGCTGCACAGGATAACCAACCCTACCAACCACTGTCAAACCAAGAAGACCATCTTAACTACCCCCCACCTCAGTATGAAGAGCATCAAACATTAATTGCTGCAACAAACTACCCTGATAAACTTACAGCAAATGAACCACCTCCCCCTTACAATGCTGAACCACAGGGAGAATCCGGGGGAGTGTATACTCCTCATGTACAAACCCAACACTGGGTTCTGATGGGAGAGTTTCCATAACAATGAACACTTCAATGTTAGGAACTTGAACAGCCATAAGTGAAAATTGTGCTGTAACAGTGAAACATAATTTGCTTTATTGCGCATTAGTAAAAATCATACTTACTTTTAAAACAACTTCTCACAGGCCCTTATTTTGATTGTCATGAACTTTATCCAAGATTTTATATCAATTAATTTGATTTTCGCATAAGTACCTTGCATTTTCGCCGGTTCCTGTCGTCGTTGACGTATTTGTTAATTAATATTTTATTTTTTATAACATTTTAAAGAATTAAATTTTCGGAGTGTTTAAACTGAGTTAACTTTAAAGCGCGCCTAACCCCAAAATTGTTTTTGCTTAATTAACTCTATGTACGTTGAAAAGTTGAATATTTAAATATTTCTTGTTAATACGTCGCGTCAGTGAGTTATAGAGATTTGAATTTACAAAATGCTAATTAGATGACGTCAATTCGGGAATCATTTATCATACAACTACTTGTTTTTACCTCCAAGTAATATTTTTTACGGATCAATTGACTATCCACAGTTTATATTTAGTGTTTTTCAAATTGATTTTCCTTAAGTTATATACTGCGTATTGTTAATTGACGTAGAAATAATGGCAAATTCCCGAATTTACGTCAACTAATTAGCATTTTGTAAATTCAAATATCTATAACTCACTAACGGCGTTAAAAACAAGAAATATTTAACTATTCAACTTTTCAACGTACATAGAGTTGATTAAGCAAAAAAAAAAAAAAAATTGGGGGTTAGGTGCACTTTAAATACAATGAGCAGATAACACTGAACAGGGAACCCAATGTAGACCCTCCTGTCAACAGGTCCAGTCTTTATTGGCTTCTTTTGTGAGTACGAAGGGGACTTTTCATTTCGGTGTTAAAGTTGTTGAAGCTTTGCGTCCGCAGACAGATTGTTGAAACCAACAGCATTACCGTTTGCTTTGAAAAAGTTGAAACATCACAATAATAACGTTTGAGGAGTGTGTACTCCCCCGGAAACCTCCTGCGGTTCAGTACAGTAAGGGGGATGTTGTACACTTGCTCTCATTATTTCAGGGTAGTATAGTGCAGTAATCATACTCAGGGGGTGAATCTTGCTGCGACAATATCTGCATGAACGGATGGACTTAATAGCAGCGGTTACAGAAAAACTGCCAAACTGAAATGAAATTAACATGTTTCTAACCTTCGTGAATGTAACAACAGGCCATCCGCGCTTTTATCCGAAATTTTGCAACGGCGAAAGTTGTTGTAGCAACAATGCGTTGAAGGATCAAATTGTCTCAGGCAAATCTGCGAGGCTGAATACGATTGCAGCCCAGATGAGCATTGCTGTTATGGGGAATGCCTGGATGATTGCACTAGCTGGCTTACCATGAACGATAGACTTTGATTCCAGACTTAATTTGCAAAGAAGAATACTGTTATGACTGCACATAATGACAACTACTGTAAAACCAGGCCGAAAAGAATTGCTACTGCTGTTAGTTAAATTTATGGTTATCTGTTCCTGATTTTTGTAATCGTTTCCTTCATCTGTCACCGGCGGAAAAAATGACTTCAGCGAAGAGCTCTTTACGATTGACTGAAGAAACGACTGAAGCACAGGGAAACCAACCCTACCTACCACCACCGCCATACCAACATAGCTGTTGGTTAGAAACATGTTAATTTCATTTCAGTTTGGCAGTTTTTCTGTAACCGCTGTTACAATGGAGTCCATCCGTTCACGTAGATATTGTCGCAGCAAGATTCACCCCCTGAGTATGATTACTGCACTATACTACCCTGAAATAATGAGAGCAAGTGTACAACATCCCCCTTACTGTACTGAACCGCAGGAGGTTTCCGGGGGAGTACACACTCCTCAAACCTTATTATTGTGATGTTTCAACTTTTTCAAAGCAAACGGTAATGTTGTTGGTTTCAACAACAACGATGTCAACATAAAAAATGTTAAGAACTTAACAGAAGTCAACTGTTAAAACTCCGAATTAATTATGAGTAGTTTAATAACCTATCATGATAGTCAAGCCCGGCCGTTAAAAGAGTATCATGACGAGAACAGGAGAATCATGGAGTTCTAAAGAGTTCAAACTAGCTGTCGCTTTCGTTTTACTCTCAATAAGTTCTTAGTCTGTTTAGTATCGATATGAATCCACTGTCTTGTTATCACTTTTATCCCTGATCACACTCTCAGAGTTTGAACTTCCTCAATCTGTTATTAACGTCTTTGAGAAGTCGCTCTGTCGATTTTGTTTATCCACTCGGCTGGCAAGAGTCACAGGGGTGGGGAGGGTAGTGGGTCACAGTTTTGAGATTTAAGTTTTGAACTCCATGTATGTCCATTATAGGAAGTGATTATCGAAATGAGATTGTCTTGATTTTTGCGGACAAATTCTCACAACGGATGCCACAGGAAGAACATAGATACCAGTGAGGAGACTTTGTATGTTGATATTAGGACGTAATGAGTTAAGTAAATACAAGAGAAAATGAGGTTAGAAAAGGTCCCCAAAAATGGAAAGACGTGTATTAGCTGGTTTCGTGTCATACTGTGTGGCTAAATTTTTAAGTATTATACCTGATTGGTTAGTTTAAATGATAGCTATGTGGTTGGCCAGTTTAAATGACTCAAAATCATGGGAACGAAAACCAAAAAATATTCATGTAGCTTATTATTATTGGACATTGGTACTGGGTATGGAAATGTGTTCTCTCGCCTCCAATTAAGGGGGGTCTACCTCTCTCCTCCAATTAAGAGAATTAGAAGCCGATCGGCTGCTGAGAGAATTTTCTAATCGACATTGGACCTAAAATGTTAGAAATAACTCCTTTTCATTCTTATCTTATCTTGTCTTATCTTAGCTTGTTTCAGGCTTACTGTCTTTAGTTTAATCTTTTCTACAATGTTTTGATAGAATACGTCAAAGATCCCTGAGGGTCGGTCGCTTTTAAGCTGTAATACAGCGCATGCTCGCCTTTCTTGTCAAATTGATGTACTGATCACTCGAGCTCGATCATATCGAACCTTCAACATTTTCCGGGGGGGTGGGGGAGGGCAAACACCGAGCATTTGAGTACTGAGATATCGTGCCCGGGTTGCGGGTGGGGGATGTAACATCACCAGTTTTTCTAGTGGGAAATTTGACACCGTATGGAAGAGATAGGGGGATTTTTAAAAGCACGTTGCATCAAATTTCCTTTTTTTTTCTTCTGGCAGATTGTTGCCATGACGAGTGTTAGCCAGAGCCAACGAGAAAACAAATAATTGCTGTGGCAATGTTTTACAAGTATATTTTTTTCACTATTCTCTCATTAGAGTTTTAATCTTGTTTCCGCTGTTCACAAGCACTATTGTCGTTTTGTTCACCATTCCTTTTGTTCATCTTCCATTTCCTGGTTTTTAAACAGCTGAGACCGCAGCTTACGTTCAGCTGCTTCCATAGCGCGTCGATAACTGGTCAGCGGCGTCTCTTAAAACGATTCAACAAAACACTTATTGTTAGAAAAATACAATGCTACGCAAAGTCCTTAGGACAGAGCTGAAAATATACGACTACATTATGAAAAATATACGCATTTAGTATATACTGAAACAGTGGATAGCATTGTTGGCGCGCTCTGATTGGCTACTGAAACTCGGAATAAATCAATATTTGTTATTTAATAAAGTGTTTTGTTGTTGTTGTTGTTGTTATAGCAAGTGCTATTCACCTTCCAGCAATTTGCGCGCGAAAATTGTAATCGTTGACAGGAATAAATGAGTTAAAAAGCATCATTTTAGTTATATTATCTCACTGTTTCAGTATATACTAAAACTCAATGTAGGTGGGTAGTGGTGGATATTTACCTCGCCGCTTCGCGGCTCGGTAAATATCCACCACTACCCACCTCCACTTCGGTGAATAGTTGTTAACTATCCGTTATGAATATTCGTAGAGCTGCAGGGGCACGAGCATCTTTCTTTGCGCGCGAATTCAGATAACGACAATTATAATTACTCGTGGCGAAGCACACGAGTTGTAAATCCGGCTTTGACTTTTCTTGTGTTTTTTCGTGTCACATTAGCGCATGCAAATTTATGCATGCATATTTTAGTTTTTGTCGACGACTATATGGCTTTCAGCCATGAAATACATACCGCAGAATTTCCCCGTGTGTTGACAGTGACAAGCAAAGTAAAGAACTACAGCGTACAATTGCACGTTTTCAAGACAATGCAAGGCGTTCATGGATGGATAGGACCGTTTGATATTGTGTTCGCCGCTTATTCCTGTGGGATTTTTGTTCCGGCAAGTTTTGTGTTTTATATAACTTGCAATTTGCTTAGCGATCGAGCTTTGTTCAAAGTGTCGGCTACTGAATGTAGTGAATGTAGTGTAGTTGCGTCGACGAAGGAGACGCTTCCTAATCTTGTCGGCTAAGCGGAACGAATCGAGAAATGTGTCGGTACCAAATCTGCGCCATTTTGAAACGTCACAATAGTATCCAGCATCGCGTGGAAATCAGGCATCATCCTGGGGAGCTGGGGTTCCGAAATGTCACATGTGAATAATCTATTTGTCTTGATTTAGTTTCGGATATTTTCCCGATTTTGGAATCGTCTCAATATTTCAATGCCTAGTAAAAGTACGCAGTGGAAAAATTGGACGAAGGTTCTTCTCCGGACCAAGTAAGTTGTTGGGTCTCTTTGGAATCAAGCAAGAAGTTACAGATTTTCCTCGCTGCCGTTCTGGTATATTTTGAATGTTCTATCTTGATTTTGCTGTGGTTCTCTGCCTGATTTGGGAAGCTTTCACCTAAATACCGACGTCGTTCTCCGCGATGTTCTACGGTACGGTGGAATTCGCTTATGTCTTGTAGCAATAATTCACTGACCGGCCGCGCCAGGCGAACGCAGATAATTTAACTTTACAGTGCTCGAAATTGCGCCTGTATCGGGCGCATTTGCGACTAAAGATTTCGCAGTTTTGTGACTAAAATTTGTCTCGCTAATAAAGGAATTATATTCAACAGTCTTGTGTCTTACTTGCAATTGGTAGTTGTAATTTTATCCGAAAAATCTTGCGAAATTTCACGTTGAATGTTGCGTGACTTAAACGTCGAAATTTCTCATTTCCGGTTCCCGGTATTGGTACATGTACTGAGGAGTATGATTTCAGAATCGGAGAAATAACCGAAATGAAATCAAGACAAATATACTATTTATATGTCGGAAAAATCTGAGACCTTTCGGAGTACACAGCACGGCAGGATTTTGCCCGATTCCACGGCGATAGCGTGAATTTGTTTGATGACGGCCCGACGTTTTTGCCTGCGTGACATATCTCGCGACATAGCCCTTTTCAACAGTGGCTGAATTAATTCATGAAACTGAGGTACTAGGCTAAGACGAGGTGCCACGGGATAAGGAGACGCACTATAATCTATGATTACTACTAGTCTAACTTTTAAACCCGTGTATACACGCAAGCATAATACACGGGTTATCGGAAACGGTGACTAAAAGTGAGTGAGAGAATTTTATTTAGGCCCCGTTTACACGGGTCCGGACAAATTTTTGCACGGACAAAAACTTGCACGGTTCCACCTTGCGTTTACACGGGACCGGCGGAACTGGACGAATTTTTGAACGGCTAAGTGTGCAAGATCCGTGTAAACACCACTGCAATCTGTAACATAATTTGCACGGATCCATGTAAACACGTGGTCTAGGAACAAAATTCGTCCGTGCAAAAATTTGTCCGGACCCGTGTAAACGGGGCCTAAATAAAATTCTCTCACTCACTCACTCGCTGTTACGAATACGTTTCGTAACAAGAACAACGTGAATCCAGCGATAACAATAATTAATTTGATTTATACGAATATAAACAACAATAAGCTTAAAGATGTTTCGCATTTGGAGTTTTTAGTGCAACGTTAAAATCTATTTAAAAGGATTTTTCAACCGAGACACGCGTTTTGATGCGTATCTACCTTAAAATAATAAAATTTAAACCTTATCGACAAAGTGTTTTTCGATAGCGCAATGGATAGATGTTTTGGCTTAGCCCCGGACGGCCCGAGTTCAAGTCACGCTCGAGACTTCATTTTTTTTTTTTGTCCTTTTTTTTTCTTCGGACTGGACATTATGAAAGTGATGTGATGTTCTGATTTTTTTTTTTAAAAATATCGAACCGTGTCAGTGTGGAAACGTAAGCTTACGGCAATATTGCGTTACGCGTTCGCATTTCTTCTACACGGGTTGGCTCTTAGGAGCCTTTGATTAGACATAATTTTAAACTTCTGTTTCTCCGTAAAAGCACTCAAAACACTCGGGAAACAATGCTGCAATAATTTAAAAACGCCACGAGTTCAAGCTGTGTACAGCTTCTTGTTTGTCCTAAGACATTGTTCAGGATTGTAGATTCTTTTAGAACACTATGATGCTGGTAAAATACTTCTTATTAGTGGCTCCAATATAGTATTTTTATTTTTTATTCTTTCTTATTTTAATTCCTGATACTAACACATTATTTTCAACAACAGCTACTAGCTGCCACCAAGCCCATCTCCGAAATTAGTATTAATAAGTAAACACTTTCTACAATTTGTTTGGCTTGCTTAACTGAATTTAAACTTAGTTGTCATTAAACCTTCGGCGATATTTTTTGTCATCGTTTTTGTTGAAACATTTATGATATATTCATTAGATAACCTCTTCCAGCTTTTATGAACTGAATACAGCTGTTCTGAGTATATCTGTTGATTTGGCTAGAATCATTTCATGTTATTTGTCAGGTTCTCACAAAAGTAAAGCTTTTAGAAAGATGAGTGAAATTTGTGATCCTCACAGCATGCTATCAACTTAAGCAGTTGAAAAAAAAAAATTCCGTATGTGATACTCAAACAAACATTAAAGTTTGCCTTCATATTGGGTCGTTAAAAACTGGCTTTGAAGTTCAATAATTTATCTCTTGAAGAACAGTCCACCCACGATATAGTCTAATTATCAGAACGACAGCACGAAGATGTTTAAATTTCTGCTGTAATGAAAAACAGGTTTGTTCAGGTTTTTTTCAAAATATGTTTCTAATAGCCTTCGCGCAACTGGCTGAATTTTCGGCTTTATTTGGTGCTGAAAATCGTACCTTTTCCACGTGAGTCAAGTTGTAAGAACAAGAGAAATAGATGGAAATAGAAGTCGTAAAGGCAGTCTTTCGTAAAGGCAGTCTTTCGTATAGTTTTCGAAGGAATTTATAAACAACTAAAGGTATCGTTTAGTCGTCAGGAGACTGTCGCCAGGAGACTGTCGCCAGTCAATTGTTTGTTCGCTAATATACAATCGCGCCCGTTTTCCACCGTAGTAAATGACATAGTCAGGTGCATGAATCCTCTTATTAGTATTCTTCATATCAATTTAAAAAGACTAATATTAAAGAATAGACAATATTTCTTTTAACTTTTAATTTTTTAGCCTTGTAAATGGTATTTTAATATTTGTTTTCTTCCCCGATAATTTACTAGTCAAAAGAAAACGATTTTGCCATTTCATTACCAATCTCACATTACCGACAAAGGGAATTCGACATCTGTCCTTTTTAATTAATCCTTCGATGTCGCCATATATGATCCAAATATTAGTCGTTCAAGCTATTCGGTGTGCATGTGGCTCAGAGAATCACCGCTAAAAAGATAAGAAAAAGATGAGAGGATGAAATCCAAACTTTTCGCTGTTTTGTTTTGTTTCACATTAATGTTGCTGATAACCAACATTGATGGGTTCTCAGCACCAATTCCAGGCAAGCGAGGTGTCTTCAGAAAGGTGAGACTTCAATCACCAAACAAATCTTGTACTTTATGTACCTCTAAAACGGGGTGAATAGGTCTGCTGATTGTCGTATTTTTTTAAAAATTTTTACCTGGATTCAGAGGAAAATTATAACGAATTTGTGAATTTAATATCACCAATGAAGCGAATTACGGATGAATTTGTGCCGTTTTTTGGCCCCATTTTGCATTGATTTTTGCTTTTTAAATAGTTCGGATCTTGGATCTCATCCCTCTTCACACATCATGTCTGGTTTTTTGTTTTCTTCGCGGCCGAAGATCATGTGTCTTCAATCTGTGCTGTTGCTTGTAAAAATACAGTGTTGGTTTGTAGTGCTCTGTAAGAATCTAGTAGCGAGTTTTCTAACTATGAGTGGTTTTCTTCAATCGTTTTAGGATGGCCATGGCTTATCACCACCAATTCCTTATTCAGGCAAGCGAGGGGTCTTCAGAAAGGTGAGGCTTTAATCACTAAACCAATCTTCCACACCTCTAAAACAAGAAGTGAATAGATCTATGAAGCGGGGTATTTTGCAAATAATTTTACCTGGATTCAGAAGAAAATTGTAACGGATTTGTGATTCTAAATAATATAACCAATGCAGCTAATTACGGATGAATTTGTTATTTTTGAGCCGAATTTTCGTTTTTGTCTTTTATAAGGTTTGGATCTTCGATCTCATCCCTCTTCATACATCATGTTGGACATTTTGTGTTTTCTTCGCGGCCGAGATCATATGCTGACATCCTGTGCTGTCTTTTAAAAATAAGTTATTTGATGTGCGAGTGGTTTATAGAATCACGGCCAAAAAGAAAGAACAAGTTGAGAGAATGATATTCAATTTTTTCGCAGCATTGTTTTGTTGACAATGCTATTGCTGATAACCAACAGGGATGGGCATCCAGGAACAATGAAAATTGTTAAATGCAAGCGAGGTATCTTCCGAAATGCAAGGTCACAATCAGCAATGCCTCTCTAAAACGAACCGTGTATAAGCTCCTGACTTTCAGATTTGTATTTATATCGGCACCGGCCGTCTTGATACAATCGCAAGAGAAAGTGGACTTTCTTTGTTTATTTTTCTGTGAATTTGTCTTGTGTAGCTGCTTTTGTCAGACAACAGAAATCGACTGTCGATCTTAGTCCATTTGTCCGTAGTCGGGTACTTAATGGCTCCATATTGCGTTTGATTTTTTTTAGACACAAAAACGCCTGGTTGATACAGTGTTGGTTTATAGCGCTCTGCAAGAATCTCGTTTTCTAACTATGAGTGTTTTGTTGAATCGTTTTAGGATAGGCCGCTGACCAGTAACCGGCGGGGCATGGAAGACGCTGAACGTAAGCTGTGGACTCAGCTGTTTAACAACCAAGAACTGGAAGACGCACAAAAGGACTGGTGAACGACATAGCGGATCGAGACACAACGGAACAAGAAATAAAATAAGAAAAAAGTGAAATAATAAAATATTTGTTAGACATTGCAGCAATTATCTGTTTTCTTATTTCCTCCGGCTAACACTCGTGATAGCAACAATCTGCCAGCAGATTCCCCAGTTATCGTATAAAACTGAATTTCGCGTGCGGTGCATAATAGTCATTGAAGTTCAATCAAGTTTTTAAAAGAAGCACAACTCGCCGACTTGTTTTTAAAGAACATACCGACAGATAAAGTTGTCTGTGAATTTTTTGCGAACTGAACCAAATCTAAGGCACGGTCAGACTTAAATAAATCTGTTTTGATCATGTTCTCGGCCCGGTTGGCGCAATTAATCAGAACATTAAAATTGTCCGCAAAACTTGACAATGTCCGCACAGAAATGGACACCCATAATTTTAATTTCTGCGCTAATATTTTCAAGAGGGTGGTGAAAAGTTGCCGTTTTCATAGGTCATTTTTGATGCGAGTTTTGAGGTGATTTTAGCTGTTTTAGTGAAAGGTATATATATAACTGTGACTTCATTAATCACCTGCGGGACGTAAACTACTTGCGTTGCTTTTTGCAGCGATTTCACAGTGGTTTTATGCTGTTAAGATATTGCTGTTCTTTAAATAAAAAGGACTAATATATTTGAGGTTAGACAACTGGTTCTCCTATAATATTAAGAAATATAAGGCAGCTTATTATCGCTGTTATTTATTTTTGACAGTCGTAATCAAAACATCAAATACAACAAAGGTATATACTGGACTAAATTAATATATTTGTTTTTGACCAGAATTCTTTCTTCAAGCTTCTCTATTGAACTTACCCAAACAAAAATACCCAAACAGTATTTTTGTTTCCGATTCTTTCTTATTTCAATTCCTGATACTGACACAAAATTTTCAATTAAAAACCAAGGGCCGAATAGAGCCCGACGCCGAAATTAGTGATTCGCCGACAAGGGGGATTTGACATCTGACATTTAAAATTAATCCTTCGATGTCGCCATAAATAGAACAAATATAGTCCACCCACGATATAGTCTTATTATCAGAAATTAAAGGCACCACGGAGATGTTTGAATTTCAGGTCGGTTGGTAATTAAGAAAAGGATGGTTTCAAGATTTATCCAGTCTTTTTTTGACCGAATTTTGGATTTTGTCTCTTATATGGTTCGGATCTTGAATCTCTTTCCTCTTCAGACATCATGTTCACTTGTCTTTTTTTTGTGTTCACTTGAAATAAGGACAAAGAAATTTGAAAAACAAAATAATTGCCCCCCCCCCCCCCCCCTTCCCCTTCGCATAACATAGCATCCCCCTCTCGACTCATTAATTCCAACATTCGAGAACTTACGGTACATCATTTTGATGGATTTGTAGATGTTTACGAAATGATCGGTTTGGTCGGTGAGTTCTGACAAATGGTATACTAAGCATTTGATGCCGGATCCACAGATGTCAATGAAATAAATCTGTCCTTTTGTCGTAGTGCTACATTACAAACAGTCTGGTTTATTTACACTCTATATTTTAACTCTTTAACTCCCGAGAGTGCCAAATATAAAAATTCAAGAATATATCCAAATTTCAATTTGTAAAATATTGAAAAACAAATGGTACTATGCAAAAGTACTGCCGAAGATGTTTAATTTAAATGGTCACACCTTAGAAATAAAGTGAGCAAGGCTGATAGTACCAAGGACACTTCACGCAACAACGACACGAGAGAGCCCAAACTGAAAGCCAAAATGCAACCGTGGAAAGCTGTTTCGATCTGGTTGGGTCTCGTCAGCACGGTGTAGCAGCAAACTGAATATAACAACCAGTGATGACCTCAGTAAGCTAAAAATCAAATATCAAATGTTATATATTTTTTCACCGGAAAAAGGGAAAAAACACGTATTTTTATTAAAACATGGCTCGTTACCATAGCAACCGAGTATCTCCAAACTTTACCAAAATGTGTCTCAAGGATAAACGAACAGCTACTGAATACGTCACGAGCTAACAATAAATGTTCTTGACGAAAACTCGGAGAAAAACCTGAAATTGGCTTGAAATAAATATTTAGTAGTGAAGTAGAAAATGGCATTTTTGATTACTTGAGTGAATAAGACAAAAAGCATTTTCCCCAAAATGATTTAAAGTAAGGTAATTGCAGAAAAACATATAAGCATGCATGCAATGTCCAAATATAAGACACGTCGAGAAAAAGAATGTGATTTTCATTGAAACTTAATTATGATTTATGTGAGTAAAGAGTTGTACCTTTTTAGCGAGATAAAACTATAAAACATAAGATATATTCGCATGTAAGAATATTTCAATATTCTAGAGACTTCTATATATTTATTCTGAAACTAATTATAGATAATTAATGATTTGTGTAAGATTTAAAAGGGACAGCTCGTCTCCACAATTGACGCTCGTTTTCCTTTTCCTAATTCATTAGCTTTTAAAAAGTACTTTTGGTGTCTGTAGCACTTGAGCATAGGAACTAAGCTTTCCTAGCTATCTTCATCTCTTGGCTCCCCTTTACCTCTTTATCTCTTGCCCACTAATAAAGGGTGTTGCCTTTTGTTTACTACAAACCAAACTACCAACTGTGATTTTGGTTGTTAAAGCGCATGCCAACTTAAACTATGATATAACTTCACCAAAATGTAACTTGTAGTTTTAACTTTAGACTGATAATTATATTCATTTATTATTTAGCAACTCATTTCATATAAGAAAAATTTTCCAATGAACATTTTACTCTCTACAATCATATGATAATTAAGCAGAACACATGTTGTAATCAATCAAGTAGTTTTAAATATGTGTATACTTAATTAACGATATAGAACATATAGAAGTAGCATTGTAAATCAGAGTAAGTTTAGAAGAAAGTCGAAGTAAAGACGAAGAAGAAAGCTAAAGAAGAGAAAACTAAAAAGGAATGAGTGCAGTTAGAAGTGTAAGGTGATGTATTAAACCCGTGTTTTGGAACTGAGAAGTCATTGTTCCAGTCCGGTGGACCTCTGTTTTGCCCTTGAGCAGTCCTCCCCGTGGGGCGTAAGACATCGCCTCCATTACATTCGTCCGTGGGTTAAAGTGCCTATCACCCCTAGAAAGTTATTTTCTGAATCTACTCTATATACATTCAATAGTTGAATGGTAAATTATTTCTGGTTTTAAACGTCGCGTTTGTGAGTTATAGAGATTTGAATTTACAAAATGCTTATTAGATGACGTCAACCCGGGAATTTATCATTATTTGTACACCAATACACAATGCGCAGTTTATAGCTTGAGGATTATTAAGTTGATAAATACTAAAAATAAACTGTGGATAGTCAATTGATTCGTAAAAAATATTACTTGGAGGCAAAAACAAGTAGTTGTATAATAAATGATTCCCGGGTTGACGTCATCTAGTTAGCATTTTGTAAATTCAAATCTTTATAACTTACAAACGCGACGTTCAAAACCAGAAATATTTTACCGTTCAACTATTCAATGTCCATATAGTTGATTCTGAAAATAAATTTTTAGGGGTGATAGGCACTTTAAGAACCTCGCGGCACACACCTATACTAAATTGACGGTAGTCCCGACCTTCGGCTAATGCAGCCTGTACAATTAAAAATGGTGTTATTATCTTAAAGACATACACTGCTCCGCCGAAATAATGAGATTGTGTTTATTTAATTTCCATGTAATATCGCTAGATGCCACCAAATGTAAACTAAGTCCTGTAGTGCAGTATTTTTCTATCTACATAATATAAGACGTATTACTATAAGTTTTTATCTTGTGATAACCTCACTATGTTAGTCCACGCTTTAATCACAAGCCGTTTGGACTATTGCAGTAGTCTGCTTTATGGTCTCCCGAACAGCGAAATTGCTAAGCTACAGAGAGTCAGAGTCAGCTAGGCTTGTGACATCCACGGCAAAATATGAGCACATAACACCTGTACTGCGTGAACTTTACTGGCTACCAATTAGATACCGTATCTATTTTAAAATTTTATTACTTACTTTAAAATCATTACAAGGATTATCGCCTAAGTATTTGTGTGACTAAATTAGTATTAGGAAACAATCACGTTATTCTCTAAGATCTACGAATGGTATCATTTTAAATTTACCATGCGTATTTTGGTATTTTCTGCAATACAACGTGATCGTCAAATGATCAAATTATAGATTTTGCGGAGAACGTCAACACACGACGGTTTTCCTTTCTCTATTTGAAACTGAAAGTCGTCCCCACGAATTTAATAGGGAGCCAAAAATTACCACGTAAGCGAAGATGATTGACAGATCATCATTTGCGTTCATCGCTTTTGGCGATTTTGTCTTTCTATTTTACATGTTTTAAGATAATAATGCAAGCTTAAGGGTGATGTTACACGGGACGATTCGCAACGACTATTTTTGGCGCAACAATGTTGCGCTAAAAATTGATGCTGTGTGACATGGATGCGCGGACGATTTTCTTCGCAATTTTTGCGTTGCAAGTTTTTGAAGCTGATTCACAAACTCGCAACCCACAAATTGCGTAGAAAATCGTCCGCGCACCCATGTTACACGGCATCAACTTTTTGCGCAACATTGGCCGAATTTATAGCGGAACTCTCACGGGCCGAAGGCCCGCTGCGGAGCCCCATACTTATAGAACCTATGTCCGTCATTTTTCATGGTCATGGCTAGCAGAATGCTTCGCGGGCGCGTTGGTCCTGTGCGTCCTTTGCGCAGGGCTAGCTCACGGGCGCGTATGACATCGCAAAAGATGCGCGTATGACGCCACACAACATCCCGGATCTTAGCAATTTTGAAAGCAAAGCGAGGCTTGTTTTTCGCGCGGCTACACAGCAGTCAGCTCGGTAAACAATTAGTTGAATCTTTCGCTGTGTTTGGCGGAGAAGTAAAGTCGTTATTTCTCTGCATTTTTTCGCGGTTTGCTACTCAAGACAGGGATACTAATTAAGGGATACTCAGAAGCCGCTTTAGTGGAAAAAGAAGAGCTTTCAGGGATAAAATCTTGCTAGCTTCGAGGAACTTCATACGTTTTTATCAATGCGGGGAGATGTTTGTTTTCAGATTACGGATTTTAGAACCAAAGAAGCGGAGATTTAAAGAATTTCCAAGCAAGCGAGGGACTTGAAAGTAAAACAGATTACGTTTTTCGATGGGAATTTATGTTGATATCAATCTCTGATTGACTTTTTCTTTGTTTTCTTGTTAGTTTTGGAGAATTGTTTTTAAAATGTGCTTAAATTCAGTTGTATCGATTTCTTGAATTTCATCGAAGACAGCTCGAACTCGATGCGCTATAAATGGTACGCGTTTTCCTTTTAAACATAAACTTATGGAGATTTGAATAAAATGTTTCGAAAGAAGATTGTGTTGTCCATTTTTATGTGTTTGTTTATTCATTACATAGATTCAAAAGCGATTTTATGTAAACAAAACAAGACTTGGATTTTATAGTTCTATCTTTTCTCGCGTCGCCTTATGCAAATATATTTGTGTATTTTTTGCAATTTTGATTTCCAAATCAGTTTCTCGGGCAATTTTGGACAAGCAACAAGTGTATTTTATTCGGAAAGTAGTCGTACTAGTTATTCTAGACTGAAAGAAAAAGGGAAAAAGTTGTTTTTGTGAACTTTTGTTCGGTCTAAATGTACTGTGCAGACGGTCGCGTGAAAAATAGCCCGGTCGTCAATCTTAATTCTTGTGCTTCCGATCTTTCACCTTAGTTAAGCTTATCATCGGCTTTCTGTTCAGAGAGCGACGCTGTTAGGCTCAGCCTATCTATATATATTTATACTAGAGACGAATTATCCGTCTGAGACGGATAATTCGTCTAGATATAAATCCGGTGCTTAGACGAATTATGAGCCAAAATTCGTCTTCGCTTGATTCGTCTGAGACGGTTAATTCGTCTCTAAATTTATATCTAGACGGAAAACGAAGACGGATTTCCGCTCAGTTTTGACTTGAAGGAGACTGGTATCTATTCATTCGCAAGGTTTCTTGGGATATAACTTTCAAAACGGCGTCCAGAACAAAACCAAGTTCCAAGTCCCTCCCAGTTTGAAAAAAGCTAGCATGGACAATGAACACACGAATGTTTTCGCGGAGATTTTATTTGATCCAGAATATAGAGGAAGTAATTATACTGTAGGATGGGTTGCGATCCTTGAACGTCTGGCGTTGAAAAAGTCCTCAAACGAAAAGATATTTGAAGAAATTCAAGAAGCGTTGAAGAGTTTGAGAAAAGAGACATGGAAGCCATTTTGTTTCTGATTCATACCCAGTCTTCGGATAAATTTCCTCTAAAATTCGTCTCTCGGATTTATACTTAGACGAATACATACATACATACATGAATACATATTTTTATTGTAACTCCCTAAAAGGGTTTTTCAGTTACAAAGTGGATAAAATAAAATACAAAGAATAACAATTAATTAATAATTAATTAATTAATTAATTACTCGTCTGACGGATAATCCGTCTCTAGTATCAATTCGGCCATTGTTGCGCTAAAAATCGTCGTTGCGAATCGTCTCGTGTATCATCACCTTAAGGCAAACTCCTGACACAATCATAAAAACACGATATTTTAACCTGGATACTGTTCCATTAGACGTCAATTATAACTGAATTATAATCGAATACTAACTGGAGAGCGTTCTATAGCAGCTAATTACAGTCCAGTCAATCGTGATCCAATGCTGTTTACGTTATTTAACATTCAATTAACCGATCATGGTAGTCCGACTAAACTTCTCATCAGTTCAAAAAAGAAAATCTTTTCATGGTTTTGATCTTGAAGGGCTTGCAATTAAGCACAATCCCATAATCACTGTCTTCAAGTTTAGGCAATGTTTCACCCTTCGGACACTCAAAGCTAAATTTGTACAGCAACCGTGCAGCGAACAAGAAAACAGCTTTACTAGCAAACTTTTCACCAGGGCACGAACGTTTTCCTGCAGAGAAAGGCATGATCCCCTTCACACGCAGCCGCCCTTGTTCATCCAAGAACCGCTCCGGCCTGAAACAAAATGGATCCTCCCAACAATCAGGGTCGTGATGAATTGCCCAGAGATTAATAAACACGGTCATATCACGCGGGATAAAGAAGCCGGCAAGGGCCGTGTCCTGCATGGTCGAGTGTGGAGCAGCCAAAGGAGTCTCACTTACAATGCGCTGCACTTCAGCAATGAACGCATCCAAATAAGGCAAGTTGGGTTTGTCGGATAATTCAGGCAGTCGGTTGTGGTTGCCAATAACGTCGTCTAACTCACGATGTAACCTGGCCTGCACATCTGGGTATTTGATGAAGTGATATAAAATCCAGATGATCACACTTGAAAGTGCTTCAGTCCCAGCTAAAAACATGTCTGACGCACTAAAATGATTTTAAAATAACATAACAATGTCAACCAAAATAACCCCGTAATCATTATACTTTTTGAAGCATTTCTTCCGTTAAGCCTTTAAGTCCTATTAAAGAGTGATTAGCATCAAATTTCTCCTTGTAATATTAATGCCTTATGAATAAAAAAAAGGTCATGAGAATTTAGGACATGATCACACAAAATGAGTTCTTTTGATATCCAAACAATTTCTCCCCACTACTTCTATAAGAAATGTATAGGGACAAGAAAGGAGAATTTAAATTTTGATATTAGGGCTTAAAGGGTTGACAGGGTTTTACTTGGTTATCAGTTTCCTGTTAGTCAATGAATTATTTTTCCTATTTCCCTTAAAACCATGGGTCACAGGCATACCATCTTCTGTTTGAGTGGTGTGCTGTGCTGGCTGTATCAGTAAGCTAACTTGCCTTAGAGTTTTAAGTAATGCTCCACATAAGAACGATAGCAAACTTCATTGTTCTGCGGCATTGGCTCTTTCCCACATAGAATATCTTTGATTTCAAGAATGGAGGAAGAGATGGTGGTTAATAATTATATTTCATTATAAAAATAAAGAAAATCCATTTGGGTCAAATAAATTTTAGGAAATGTTCGTGCCTAACCAATCAGAATAGCAGAAGACAATAGCTAATAATTTTGCTTCTTTGATGAAGTTCCCCAAATACAATATTTTTTAAAAATTGCATGTTGTGCGATTGGGTCTCAAATTACTTAAAACATAAAAAAATTAGACAAAATGCACCCTGAACCTTAACTTTTTAGCGGTTTTTGAGTCTAGGCCAATGAGATCACTAGTTGTAACAATGAAAAAAGTTGACATTCTATCGTGCATCCTTCTTATGCGGATCATTACTTAAACACTGATTGAACACTATAAGTTATCCGTATGTCAGTTTTTCTTTGCTTCTTTGTCTTTCTGCACTTCGTTTAAGTGAGTGCAGACTTGATGAACTGTGTATTGAAAATGGCTCTCGTAATGCTGAAATCCCCAAAATACTTTTTAATTTGGAAATACTCGGTGTTTTTTGTTTTTTTATTCTACTCCGAGACCTATATCTGGAGAGGTTTCGCATATCCGTGAAATTGAAATACTGTAAGACAAATAGAAACATTACTATAATTTAGTTTCGTTTATTTCCATGCTTTGGACTTACCTATTGTAGCTATTAACCCTATAGAGGTTTTGCATGGCAGGAACAATGAAATGTTTTGCATTAGAAAGAACATTCTTTCCCATAGGGAAAAGAATCTATTGTTCCTGCCATGCAACATGGCTGCCGTGCAAAACCTCTATTCAGACCGGGAGGGGTGCGAGAGGGGGGTGGAAAGTGCATGCGCTGACTTTGGACGTTCATAACTTGCATTTAACCGATACTCATCAGACTTCGTGACTTTTTTGAAATCATTATTCGGGACGTTTTTTGATCATGAAGTGACGTTTTCATGACAATCATATGTAAATAAGTGTAGTTACCCAAATCTTGAATTCTGCTAAAAAAAATAACGTTTAAACGGAAAATATTTATCTTTTGCGTTTTTTTTTATTTTAACTCAATTTTGGCGCTTTTCTCAAATGATTGGAATCCAAATGATGACGCAATTCCCGCGTCATGTGACGTCATCACGAATTGTGACCTACATTACCTTAGACAGTTTTAGACGTACTAGAAACACTCCAAGTTTTAAAGAAATAGTTTAAATATTCATTGACCAACACGAGTAGCTTCTTTTGACCGTATTGACAAAATGAAAATTCGATTGAAAATGACGCGATAACGACTTAATGATGACGTCGCCCCGCCTCGTTACTTGTGATCACTCGCCACTAACTCCTGGTCTCTCGTCACTAAGAGTAACCATAAAAGAGAAATTCAACTCAAGAAACCATTAATGTTCCCAACCCATGAGAGTAAGTGAGACAACAACAGATTGTGGGATAAAAAGGTAGGGGAGGAAGCACTCCATTCTGGCAAAAATTGTATACAGGTCAGGCTAAACTAAATTTGGAACCTGCCTCCCCAGAGCGCCGAGATCCTCGGTGGGCGAAGCCTATATCGAGTCCTCCCCTGAGGGCAATCCCCACTGAGCAAGGATACATCCTCCCCAAAGGGCCCGCCCTGAGCGAGCCAACAATCTCCCCAGAGGGCCCCCCAATGAGTGAGGACTTCATGTAATCCTTCCCAGAGAGCGATAATCCCCCATGAGCGAGGTCTTTATGGGACACTCCCCATGGGGCCAACAATCCCCTCAGAGTGAGGTCCTATCATATCGAAGTCTATTTCCATGGTTACCGTAGTAACCAGTTGTGAATGCGGACTCACAGTCTTAAAAGACTGTGAGTCCATGGGGAAAAGTGTGACCTGTATTGGGAGCACTTCATCCCTAACCCAGATTTTATTAAAAGCACAGTAAATTATTGTCTTACAGAGAACACAACGAGAATAGTTAAACTTAAAAGGCAATGTTCTCGAATAATGAAATCCGGAGGAAAACAAATCGTAACTTATAAAGGCAGTCTGTATTTAAAGTGCCGATAAGGCAATTGAGTGGCTTATCGCCTTAAACTAACCGTAGAAAAAACATGACTACAGTAACAGCAAAATGATTTCCTCAATGAGGTAAAATGTTGATAATAGATCGAACCGGAACAAAGACTGAACAAATACAATGCAAAGACCTTGATAAGCAAATTCACAGTTAAACGAGCTGCTGAATATATGTTAAATATATACATAGAAGTAAGGCGAGTGCTAAGAATACCAAGACAACAGGGGGAGGGAGGGAGGGGAACTTGTAAAACACAGCTGAACTTGTAGAAAGACTACAAGCATAAAGATTTCAGAATGAGCGAGCCAACAATCTCCCCAGAAGGTCCCCCAATGAGTAAAGACTTCATGTAATCCTTCCAGAGAGCGATAATCCCCTATGAGCGAGGTCCTTATGGGACACTCCCCATGGGCCAACAATCCCCTCAGAGCGAGGTCCTATCCTATCCTAGTTTTTTTCCATGGTTACCGTAGTAACCAGTTGTGAATGGGGCAGGATGTTTTAAGACTGTGAGTCCATGGGGAAAAGTGTGCCTGTATAGTAGTTAAGGGGGGATGGCTCAAATATCCCCCCAGGAAACCTTAAAATACCCGCCCCTGGCCTCCGGGCGGGAAGTTTGAAGGTTTCCCGGGGTTGTATTTGAGCCATCCCCCCTTAACTACTCCGTTGTACCCCCCTCAAATACCAGTAAGCTAACCCTCAAATACCAGTTAGCCCCGCCCTCGTCCGCAACGGCAAGGAAGGTATTACCAATTGAAGAAATCCCTACCCTTGGTATATATCGCAATGGCAAACAGAGCTATGACTGCTGTTGAGTTCTTGGCCATGAGAAGAATCCCTTTGGAAGAAGGTGATGATATCTTTGCGAAAAACAAAGGAAAATTCGAATATAATCCTTGCAGATATTGTGGTTTAAACTTTACACAGGGCCACTCACTCGTGGAGCATCAAAAATATGTTTAAAAGAAGCTGAAAACAGAAAAACGACCTAAAATTATTTGCCCTGGTTGCAATCTGGAAGTTGCTAAATCAACAGCTTACAAACACACACAAAATGGCTGCCCGTCTTTGAAAAGAAATCATCGATTTCTTCTCAAACATGAGGTAGATTTGGCGGCCCCTTTGATGAGTAATCGAGAAGTCAGTTTTTGATGGTGGTCAACCAACACAAAATCTCAAAGGACTCTGCGGTGGGAATAACGGCGATCGCTACGATTATTTTGCACGCCTATGCCACAAAACACCATCACAGAGGCCATGATTTTTGCCGCGCAAAGTCTGACCCAGCAACAGCTCGCGGCCTTTCTTATCAATTGAAAAAAACATATCCTTGTGTATACACCAACTTTGACAATGGAGCAACTGCCTTTTGGTGAATCCCATTGGGATTACTTGCCAGACATGATCCAAGACTACATCCTTGACATGGCCGAAAGGAGTCACCAGCGCGACTTGGCTGCAAGGGAAATTCATCAACGCAGGATGAAATCTGTATGCCGTTCAATAAAAAATCATTATCACTGGCAAAACGATTGCCATTTCCCTACATTAAATTCACAAACATGTGATAAATGCCAAGAACTCTTCTCACCAGAAGTGGACATGGGCAGACACCGAGCCATTTGCCCCGGCATGCCCCCTTATAGATACATACAGAGGGCGTTACTGTTTGCAGACATCGGTAGTGATGACGAGGAAGACTATGACGGCCCAAGTGCCCATGAAAGTTTCTATGGCATTTACTCGAGCAGCCCTTATAGCCTCTATGATAGAAGTTCTTATTTGTACAGCCACTTAGAACCCCAGACAGCTCTTGTTGTTTGAAAGGGACAACGCAATGTGTCACGCGTGACAAGTAACGCAATGTCACACAACGTGCTCCATCTTTCCAAGCACGATCTGCCATTTTTGCTCGTGTTTCCACATTGAGTTTTGTGGAATTTGTAGCCAGAAGTAATTGACAATAGCACGTTGTGGCCTTTTTAGTACTATCGCGTCTAAGATTTTGTAGGCTACAAATGGCATAGAGATTCTATCCGGTAGATGTTCTTCAATGAAGTTGAAGGTATCATTTGCATGTTGTATTTCTTCGGAGGACAAGCAGGCGTAGGGTTCACAAATTTTCAGATGTTTGTTGAGAAAGTTTTTGAAGTTGTAGCGTTTGGTGGGCCATCTTTTTTTGGTAATTTTGTAATCACCACCGTAGAGCTCGTTATAATCAAAGGTCACACCATCCAGAGGCTCTAGGAGCCCGCAGTTCTCACAGCAAAGTTCAGATGAAAACATCCTGAGGCTTAATTTGCCTGCGCAGTTTTGACAAGCTTTTATCCTTTCATTCAAAAGGGTGAAAGGTAGGTTGCGGTGGTATTGTGCCACGTGACAAAGACGCTCCTTGATGTGATGAAGGCGTTCTGGCAGGCTTGAACGCCGTATTTCCTTGTTGTAGTTGTCGAGTGAGCGTAGGAGGATAAATTTGTGTTCTTTATCCAGCACATCGAGTTTGGGTTTGTATTCACCTTTAGTGTCCAAGCGTACTTCAGCCAGTTGTTTAGCAAACTTCTCCATGGTTGTACACAGCCGTGTTGTCTATTCAATTGGGCGCAAATGATTTATCCTTCGAAATGTAGAGGTTAAATCCAGAATTTAATCTCTCAAATCGTACTTGGATGCTGCGGTGAGAAGATTTATCTTTTTTTGAAACTCTTGTTTGACTTCCTTGCGAAGTTCGTTTTTGAGTTTCTCGAGGTCTGGCGATTGTGTTTGAGTGGCAACGTCTTTTGATGCCTTCGCACCATCCCTGATTGCAGCCTTGAGTTCGTGATATTTTTCCACCTCACGAGTGATTATGGTGAATTCTGTATCACTGATCCTCTTGTCTTCCAGAGCTTTTGAGACCAGCTCATTGACAAAGTTGCGTTTAGCAAGGGCCAGTGTGTAGATATTCTCGTGTTTGGCCACTTTCCGCTCTAGCCGTTTATTTGCAGTTGCAAAGCCAACTGAGGACAGCCCGCAAAGCGTAGCAACACCGGCAAGTGCGGGACTTACAACAATGCCTAACCCGGTCAAGGCAGTGGCTAGGGCTCCTGATGACAGCCCAACAGAAAGCGACCCAAGGTCAACAGCTGAGTAATGAACTATTGATTGGGTCCGTTTGTATTTCTTCGCGACTTGCCTGTAGTGCTCGGCTTCGTCAGACAACTCCTTCAGCAAGTCAGAGATCTTTTTGAGCCGGACGTCTTCTGCATTGATTTGAGTGATCTCACGCATAGGGTAAAGTGATTGTGCATCACCGTATTCCGGGGCCGATGGCAGCACGTTTGCAGAACTCATGGCAGATGTGAGTATATATATAGCTTTATATTTTTAATTTATCTCAACTTCAAATTCCAAAGGCATGTCATTGAAGTCGAAGAGGTCATTGTTCTCATCCCTTATTGACAGTGATATGTTGTTTACATAATCACCAGACGAGACGTCACGCAAGACGTTCTGTTGTGTTGGTTCATAAAAACCCTTCTCAAAAGGCTTTCCACGAACATCAAACCTAGCCAAAACTGTTGAAGGCTTACCATTGAGGAGGTTTTGTTCTTTATCGACCAGATCACAGTGGATGAAGTAAGTTCTTGGGGATGTTAAAGGCTTGACGAATGTTGTAAACGTTAATTTAGGATTTATACCAAGCAATTCTGATAAATCGTGATCTAATTTCACATCCTGATTTTGCAAGTTGAAAATGACCATCGACCCTACAGGCGTATTTGTCTTGGTTTCTAATTTTAACTTTTCGACTGGGAATGCGTCCTCTAATTCTTTTGCCAAATACTCAAGAGTGTAATGACCTGGAAGAAGTCTCCTGACAGTTGTGTTTTTATCAGGCCCAGTAAACAATGTTATCTCTCCTCTTTGTTTCAAAGTATTCCACGAGTTGAAAATCGAGCAAGAGATGAGCCGGATGTAACTCGGCTTTTAAAGCGGGTGATCGAAGTAGATCGTGTGAGGGTTCGACGGCGCGACGATTGTTAGCAAAACCATGATTGCATATATAAAAACATTTTTTAAATATATAAATATATCTACAATCATGTTTGGCAGGCATGGTGGATTTAACCCCAACCCGCCCCCATTTTATTCTCCTCCAAATACTCTTCAGTCAAGGTATATCACCACAAAACAACCCACAGTAGATCCTGAAATGGCTTGGATGAGTTCGCCGGAGGCTGCCAGGCTCTCTGCTGCTGCCAAGGCCAAGGCTATCTCAGACTTCAAAACGCGTTTCCCAAATGCTGACATGTCAAAGTTTAGAATAGAAGTTGATTTTGATGAAAAGCACAAGGCCACAGGAGAAGTGCTTTTCATAGAGGGCCCTGGCTCATGGGCGCTCGTTTCAGAGATAGAGCCAAAGAATTGGACTCAAGCCATGAAAGACGCCTTGGGCCTACACCAAGACGGAGGCTTCCCCTATCAGTTATCATTGAATAGGGGTCCAATCACAAAACTAATCCCAGCCGTTGAGTTTTCAAAAACAATAAGCAAACAAATGTCAGTTGGCACTGTCTTGGACAATGAGTACAAGATCTACGTAACGCCAACAGAGTTCTTCTCAACCAAGTTCAGGGAGATTTTCAAGGTCTCACAGATTAAATTCACTAAATCTAAGTACGCAAGGAAGTGGCTTGGCGGGCCAAGCATGTCTTTCTGGCCACAGCAGCTAAACTTTGCTTTGTGGTGCGCGACAACAGGCTCTGGGATCTCTCGTGATATTCTGTTCTCGTCCTCCCTAGACCTCACCCCACAGCTCAGGTCGTTTTATCTCTTAAACGTCTATTTCACAACAAGACGAATCCTCTATGAGTTGGGCGGGATACAGAGTTTCTCCGCTCTGCCCGGCGACCCGACATTCAATCAGCAAGAAAACAAATACGACACCCCCTCTTACAACAGATCTGTGCGGAGTTCGGTGTCGCCCCAAACACTGACTTCCGTTTCACATTCGGCAAAAACCATGGTCTTGGCAGTGTTTACATTTGGACCGCATATGAAGGGCTTAGTCCTGTCGATTACACCTACCCCGATCCCGATCTAGCTTTGTTCGACGATGAGCGTGTAACAGACAGAAATGAACCGAATTACAAGGCTAATGGGATTACTTACATTCTCAATGGCCACTCGGCTAACCAGTTCGAGCACTTTGTCCAAAACCTCTCACAGGGGTTAACACAAGCGGGCCTATCGCGAATGAATCAGTCAATCGAGGCCTTTGTCTATTGTGTCCTTGGCGCTCAGGTGAACACGCGAAGCAGCATTCTTGGAACAGGCGGGCGGGCCAAGGAGACGCGGACTGATTTTCTAGTTCTCATGGAAGACGCAATCAGAACGCCAGACATTTCCAAGAGCGTACAGCGTTTTCAGCTAGCCATCCAAGAGGCAAAGGTGCGTTTGGACTTTGCCGTCACGCATGGTTATCAACACAGAGAGCGTGGTTGGGTACAATAACAAGTTGAAGCAGGCAACGCAAGGAATGAAGCTGGGCGTGAACAATGATGTTAATGTGGGGACAAAAAAAGCCTCACTTCGCCACATGGACGGTGGACCAACAAAGATTAATCCACCAAACAGCCATCCATCAAACCCGATACATAAAGAGGCTACACAGGTACAGGGCGCGCCAGCCCCAGCCACAAGCAGAACACCACATCCCACGCCAACCACAAGCGCGCCAACCACAAGCGCGCCAGCCCCAACCACAAGCGCGCCAGCACAACCCGACCCACATCACGTAAACAAGGCACTCATGGCTGTGGGTGCGCTTGCTTTTGCAGGCGCTATCGTTTGGTTTAGATAAGCGCAAATCTCAAGACCTCGCACGCTTGGTGATCCTTTCAACCAGGAAGGCCACCACGGCAAGGATGAGCAGCCAAGCGTGTTCACCCAGAAAGGAGATGACCGACCCAGTCGCTTTGAAGATAAAGCTCACAATTGAGCCAATGAGGCCAGGCAGGGCGGCAGCTGCCTTTTTGCCAAGCTCTTTAAGCCCATTTCCAATAGCCTTGGTGACCCTTGCCAGGCCATTCAAGGTGGCGAGTACCACAGCGCTGATGGTGATGCCAGCTGCCAGAACAACAGCTTGCAGGGTCCATCCGTATTTCGTGAAGATTTCTCTAACCCTCTGTCTCAAAGGCAGGGCTTGTTCCCTCTCCTCAACCTGTGTTCTGAGCCTTGCCAGCTCTTCTTCTCGCTCAGCAACTCGCGCCTCCGCAGCTTCTCTATCAGATGGAGAAGTGTTCTCATCCTCTATCACGCGTCTGTCTTCCTTGTTTTCGCATTTAAGCTCGGCTTCTCTTTCGTTTAACTCATCAAGGGGTTTAGTAGAGTTTAGCCTTGCTTCAACTTCATTTCTTTCCTTTTCTTTGGCGGAAAGGCGTGTTCTGAGTTTGTCAACCTTTGCCTGTTCTTGGTCTCGTTGTTTTTGTATTTTTTGAAGTGCACCTTATTCTTTTTTCTGGGTTTCAAGATCGCCTGGAAGATTCTTTTTCAGCAGTTTTAGGCGGTCTATCGCGGATTGATTTTCAACGCTTGAACCGTGTTCCTGCTCCAGATTGTCAATCCTCGCTTGAGTTTGTTCAATTCTGTTTCTGAGGTTTTGCACCTCATTTGCTGCTTGCTGTTGTTCTACAGCAACCCTTTCATTCTCCTTCAGTTGTTTTTCTGCCTCCTTCAATCTTTGTCTTTCTTCCCTTATTGATGCATTGTCTTCAGAGACAAGCTCTTCAGCGCTTGGGCCAAGAGATTTTTTTAACTTGTCTGTGAATGATTTAAGAAGGTCCGACCCATCTTGCTTGAAAATGGGAGTCTCTCCACCCTTTGGCCCAAAGGAAACTATTCTGCCTTCATTTCATGTTTTTTTTACCGTAACCAATTGGGCCTAATCTGTCGAAGGCTACTTTTGGAAAGCGCCTTCTTAACCAATCCCTAGCTCTATCAAGCATTTCTTCTTTGTCATCATCATGTATGAAGCCCTCAAGCAGAGGGATGTCTTCAGGATCAAATCCACTCTGCTCAGTAGGCAGCCTGACCATTTCATGCTGCTTGCCGCCATGGTATGGGGTGGATGTGCCGCGTGGTTGAAAGGGGGTTGTTGTGTCAACTTCATGTTCGTCATCGTCATCATCGTGGTCAATCCCATGGTCAACCCAAGGATTATCGGGCATATCTCCTGGATCAAAACCGCCTTCAGCCATGATGATATATAAATATGAATTTTTAAAACACAAATATATACCATGGCTGTACAACCGAATCTACTTCCATCTCACAGTGAAAAGACACTGGGCGCCATGAAGGCAGATTCAACCCCTCTAAAGCCAATCCCGGCGAGACACTGTACGTCTCGGTGCCCAAGCTGAGCGAGCACGATGTCATCGTCTCTGGCTCGCTGGCCCTTGTGTTCAACATCAACCTAGCCGGGGGCCACGCTAACAACTATCTCGTGCAAAACGTTTCTCGGGCCCTGGTGGACAGGCTCGTTGTAAAGTTTGCAGCCACCACCGTCCAGGACACGGTTGGGTACAGCATCTACAAGATCTTCGAAGACCTCTTCCGATCAGTGGATGAGCGGGAAAATATGCTTTTGGAGGGCATCCAGAGTGTGGATTTGTGCAAGATTCGCTCTGGTGCTGGTGACAAGAAGACCTCCGGCGTGGATGCGGAAACCAAGCTGGAGACAATATACAAGAATAAGTACCGCATCAAACTGGATCACCAAATCTTAACTGATCACGGCGTCTTTTACCCACAGGCGTTCTATAACGATCTGGTTTTCGAGCTCACCCTCGCCGATGCAGCCCACGTTGTCCGGGGTTCGGATACAAGTAAGCTTGTTTACAAATTGGAAAACCTCCAGGTGGAGTATGAGACGATCAGAAGTAAGAGTCTGGCCGACGAGGCAATAAGCACTTACACTAATGGCAAGGAGTTCGCCTATGATCTCGTCATGAGAGATCGGGTGCATCCCTTCTCAAAAGGTGGGGACTCTAGAGTCTAAATCTTCGGGTGAACCCGCAGCGCCGGTCACTCAAGGGCATGCTCCTGCTCTTCATGAACCCCTACACGGCTGGCGGCAGGGAGTCTGAAAAATATTTCAACCCCGACATCACCAAAGTGAAGGTCACAGTCAATGGTGTCCCCAACAGGGTTTACAACGAGGGCATCAGTGGTACTGACATGTGGAGGGTAATATCCCAACAATTCAATGTTGGCTCTCGCGGTGCACGGCCCAACATGAACCTGACCAAATATCTCACAGGTGACAAGTTTGGCCTCTGGATTGACCTTCGGTCCATGGCTGATACAACCATGCACGGCAACGGCCAACGGCTCGTGAACACACAGGATGGCGTGCAACTTGAGATTGAAAGAAACACCACCGGCTCGGGAAATGCAAACTGCCACATCTTCACCATCTCAGACTCACAGATGAACATCATGAGCAGGCAGCTGGAATCTGTCCAGTACTAGGCACATATATATATATATATATATATATATATATCTGTCTGAATTTTGGAAAAGGTACCTGTCATTTTTGCTATGTCACTTGCTAAAATACTGTATTAGGAGGGCAAATTGTTCTCAAATTGTACTCGGATTGTGAACTGTGGATGAAAACTGAAGATAACTTATCGACCAGGGTCACATCCTGTAAAAAGAACAGTGCTGTTGCAACTACATGAATAACCAATTTGTACTCTGCAATCCGCACAAAAATGCTGGCACAGCCAGCTCTTATGCTACGTAAATGTCATATTTGAATAAATATATGCAATTTGCGAACACTTGTGTTGGTGTCAGGGGTATGTACATTGATCTCCAGGGAAGTTTGGTTGTTAAATACAAAATTAACTACTGACTGTATTTTTTTACTATAGGTCACACATCACAAAAGTCACCTGCTGGGGTTTTACACAATTGAAGCAGTGACCTGGAAAAGTACATAAACCTGTTGAATATGATTTAGACTTGAGTTGGTAATGTTTTAATGTTTGGATTGACCCCCGGGAGGGGGGTACTCTGCAAATTTTTGGGTGGGGGTGTGCCGCTGGGACTCTGAGACCCTTAACCTACACTAGACCATTTTAGGGGCCGATTACATGGCGAATTTCAACTCGGGCTGAGATTTCAGCCCGGTTGACCGGGCTGAGATTTCAGCCCGGCTTCCGAAATAATATATGATTTAGACTTGAGTTGATAATGTTTTACAGTCAAAATACTCCGCCTGTGAACTTTTGACCGATGTCAGTTAATAAACCAATCAGCATTTGTTATTTCGATTGCGCCTACCGTTTGAAGATTCCAATTATCAATTTAAAACCTGAATAATATTTTGATTTCAATAATGCAATCCGTTCCCGATTAATGAAAGTCATTCCCAAATAATAAGCGGGACGCGCTGTGTATTTTGACTGTAATGTTTGGATTGACCATAGGTTGACCATAGGTTGACTATAGGTTGCAAAAGTCAACCCGTTGGAGTTTATAATACAATTTCAAGCAGTGACCTGAAAAAGTACATAACTCGGCCTGTTGAATATGATTTAGACTTGAGTTGGTAACGTTTTAATGTTCGGATTGACCTATTTATTGTGTACCTTGTGTTGGAAATGTTGCTGGGAGAGTGAACTTGGAGTGACGTGATCCTTCAATGTTTACTTTGTAACTGGTACCTTACCCTAATACCAGACAGATCTGTCTGAAGTTGTGTCACTGACTACTGTGAAACAAACTTATAAGCTGAATTTGCTTTGACGATCTCTTCACTTGCCATTGTCGCTCTCAGTATCTTTGTCAAGACATGGCAGTGCTTCATAAAACCTCTCAGCGTTTTCATTTAAGTATTTTCGTGCTAATTTCACGCAGTCTTTTTACATCCTGTCGAACTGGCCTTTTCTCGTGCCGTAATGTAGAGAGCAATTCTGGGCGCAGTTTCGTTGCTTGCTTTTTCTTAAGATGCGAAACGGTCTTGGGAAGTTCTTTGGGATCTATGCAAAATCGGATGAAGACTTCTTCGGGGTGGTGTACAAGTTCGAGATTGCCTTCAGTGTTCATCTTTTCACCATATCCAAAATTCAACCAGGCAATGTTTTTTACTTCAAACTTCTCATGTTGCAAATCTTCATTTCTAGCAACATATTGTAATTTCAAAAATGATTTATAGTCTTTAATCATGTCTAGAGTGACCCAATGAACTTTGACGTTTGACAGCCCACTATTGTTCAATACAGTCGCCCATTGTTCTGGTATTTGGATAATTTCCTGGGTGTCGAAAATTTTTTGAATGTTTCCAAACCGTCGGTCACAAATAGAATACGAATGGCCTGCAAGTAAAAACTTCAGATCGACTCTTAGAAAGTCACCTCGTCTCACCAAGTAATCCAAATAAAAAAATAAATAATTTTCCTTGAATTGTGCCGGAGAATTGTCACACCACACAATAAGTTGATCATGCCTCCCAAGGTCATTCTGAAGCTTTCCAACTGTGTAGTCCAAAATCGATATTACTTCATTTGGGCCGGTACCTGCTATACTTTCGTCGTACATGAAACAGTGAATCACTTGTTGGTTGGCACAGTAGATTCCCAGAAGGTTTGTTCGGAGCTTTTTTGAATAATACCAGTCTTGTGATGAAACCTTTGGCGTCGGTAAGCTTTTGTGAAAGTCCAAATGTAGAGTAATAGTTTTGGCAAACATTTTGTTTTTTTACTCTAAACTAGAACGCGCCCAAACCCAAATCGGCGATTCGGGCATGTAAGTAACGAACCCCTTTCATACGTGTTATGACCGTTAGTTGTAGTTCGCGTCAATTCTCAAAAAGAAAACGCGCGCGCAAGAGTAAATGTTGAGCGTGCATGGACGTAACTCAACGTAAACGCAAATACAGTCGAACCTCTCCTTACGGACACCTCTCTAATACGGACACCTCTTTATTACGGACAGTTTCCTATGTCCCAACAAAATTCTCGCATATTTTCTTAAACAAAAAAAACCTCTATAGTACGGACCCTCTCTAATACGGACAACGGACACTAAATCTCGGCCCCAGAGAGCAAATTCATATAAACTTAACCTCTTTATTACGGACACTCCGGTGATCAGGTGATGATAGTTTGAGTAAGTAATTTGTGGTTACAAACATATATTGAAAGACGTTTTCAGAATTGTACTTTATATTACTTTTTCACATGCAGCATTGCGTTGTAGTTCGTTTCGTTTTTAAAACAGTGATTCGTATACCTTATGTAGCTGAGAATTTTACAGTGTAGTACACTACTGATAGACAGTGTCTCGGCAATGCTGTGTATTAATCGATTTAGATGCAGTTAAAAACATAGACTCCAAGTTAACATGGAAACAACACATTGACTATATTCAACACAAAATCTCAAAAACAACTGGAATTCATTGTAAAGCTCGGCACTATGTGTCACTTAAAGTATTAAGAACGCTCTATTATACACTAGTTTATCCATATCTCCAGTATGGAAATGTCATCTTTTGAAATCCAAAACTATCTTCTCTGTAAATAATCTTCTTGGTAGAAATGTATTTAGCAAACGCCAAAATATATTCGTATGTATTGAAATATGATTTAGGTAATGAATAGTTAACCAATAGCCATGTTATTGTAAAGTAGGTAAAAACACGATGTAACAGGGGCTCTCCTTGTAAGCCCAGTAGGGTTTGTTGAGAGCTCCTGCTCCCTTATCATAACTATGACTTGTACTACTGTAACATCAATCATGGGACAAAATAAACTTGACTTGACTTGACTTGACGAGTGTGGGCCTGTTTTTAATTACTGAACAAAAACTGTCAGTGGAGTCTTAAAAGTGACGTCATCGTGGTGACCTCTATAGTACGGACACCTCCCTAATACGGACACTTTGCTCTGTCCCTTCGGTGTCCGTATTAGAGAGGTTCAACTGTATAGCTTAATTAAGCAGCTTCCCAGTGAAACAAACGGGACGTCCACAAATTAACTGGATTAATAACGACTGTTATCAAAATTTACGTCGAGTTTCGTGTGCATGTCGGCAAAGTATCGGTCAGTTTGCAGTTCTAATATGCTCTAGAGCTTGAAATTTAATGACTAATCCGGTAATTTTAATTTCGAAATACGAGCAATGGAACGCACCCTTATAGAGCGGTTTTCAATTGAGCGTTGTAAAACCGAGAACAAAGTAAAAATTACTTGCCAATCACAACAGACTCCAATGAACCAATCAGAACTCGAAGTAAATACATGTAGCCGGCCGGCGCTAAGCGCGAGAAAAAAGGCCTGTATATAGGTATTTTTTCTGTATAATATTCTTAGTTTTTAATAGTGTCCTTACTTAGTGGGCAACTGCTATTAACAATGACACTTTAGTAAAGTTATCTATCTGTTTTGATGAAAATATAAATGGGGAATTAACAAATGGTAAACGTCATAGCGTGCACTATTGAGTTATGGATGCACGCGGGAAGTTGCTAAGCACGAAAGAAGCGTAAGAGTCGCACGAGGCGATAGCCGAGTGCGACTCTACCCAGGTGCATCCTAACTCAATAGTGCGCGCTATGGCGTTTACCATTTGTTTTATAACATAACATTGAGACATTGGAACAACAGAAGTCCTTTTATTGAACTACATACTTACATCTGTTATCAAAGTAAGCGCTTTTTAAAATCGTGAAAACAGCAAATTGAAAAATATTTAGTTACTCTTAAATCATTATTTCGTTATCTTTATAGTAAAGCCTATTACTGAGTTCCAACTAAGCTTTAATAACTTTTTGTTTACCTTTAAATGTTGACACAGATCAGTTTGTGACTTCTTTCGTCTTTTTTGAGTGTCGCTCACTTACAAGCTCTTCAAGTTCGCTTTCGCTTAAACATGCAAATCTCTTTGCAGGTGGCTCGGGAAAAATGCTCCCAAAGATGTCAAAGGATGGAATTTCTGTTTCATCTTCAGACAACTGTGATGGCAGTTTCGCATTTCTGGCAGAAGGGACGTCGGCCATTACTTTGGAAACAATGTCTGTGAAAATTTTTGCTTTGTAAACATTAGCACACGTCAGCAGCGTACACCCATGGGCAAATAATAGTACACGCTGAATTAACCAATCAGAGCGCGCGCTTTGCTTCAGTTAATATGTTAAAAAAATGAAAGTTCTTTTGCGCGTGACGTTTCACGTAACAATGATTTATGAACCCTAAATTGAAACATCTCGGACCGACGGCCTACTGATATGGTTTTGAAATGGCTTCCTTAGCTTGTGGAGGGGAACCTTGTGATTTGTCTCGATTCATCTATCGTTTTGATGTGGACAGCAGTTGCCATGAAAGACCTGTCGCCTCGTCAGTTGAGAGAGGACGCCGAAAAACGTCTTCAAAATTTACGAAAATTTACTTGAGCAGAAAACCGAAGATCACAAGGCGAAAAAACGCCGCGTATGGTGACATCGCTTCTCTTAATCTGGTCTGTTGCGACAATGGGTGCCTGTTAAAACATGGACTGAACGTACGACAGATTATCCGACAAGAAAGACGGAAAGTATTTGATAAACCATACAATGAGCAGAACTATGTTATGTCAAAACTGCTACAAGTAAAAGTATACCCAAGTGGATATCAGAAGATTTACTACAAGATTCCCACTTTAGGTGTTGTATGTAAAACAGCCTTTACAAAATGTTACGGAATTTCCAACAAAAAAGTTAGAGTTATCTTAAAGAAAATGGATTGCGATGGTGTTTGTGTCGAACCAGATAGGCGAGGACGACATGGCAATAACCCTCGGCGAATAACACGGGAGGCAAGAAAGCAAGTAACGGATTTTATTTGCTCGCACAGAGCGAATGAATCGCACTACAGAAGGGCACGGACACAAAAACTGTTTTTCGAATCACGGATATCAATGAGGCAAATGTGGAAGGAATTTGTTAGAAAAAATCCGCATTTTAACACCAACCGTTTAACAGTTAAGAGAAAAGGTCCAGTGCTAAGCTTTTCAACCTTCAGAAATATTTTTAACGACGATCTCAGTAAACTTTTGGGTTTTCGAAAACCGCGAGAAGACACATGTCAAGTATGCGACATGGAAATGAATAAAATACGTCGAATAAAAAGTTCCATCGAAAACGGTGATTGTGATTCATATAAACAGCAAGAATTACAGCAACTTACAATTGAGCATGAGAAACATTTGAAAGAAAGCGAACTTAGATTTGCTGCGCTAAAATATGATATGCTTGTTCTGTCCAAAAAAAAAAGGACCAGCCTGAAAGTGAAACTTAACGTCTCAGTCTAAAAGAAATGAAAACTAAGCATCAATAATAAATAAAATAAAATAATAAATCACTTTATTTGAGTGTCAAAGGTATTTAGCACGCGAGTTCTAATTAAGGACACTTTCCAGATCTAATTAGATTTGGTTTTTGAGGAGAGGAGAACTGACCGGAGTACTCGGAGAAAAACCTCTCGGAGCAAAGAGAGAACCAATAGCAAAGCGCACAAATGACGTCAGTACTCATGTTTGTCTGAGTTTATAATTTATTCTTGTTTATTCTTGCATTTCTGACAATAGAAATTCGTTATTAGGAATCCCCTGAGAGTCACTTTTGGTTTGTTTGTCTGAGTTTTAGTTCTATAAATAGTAATTGTGCGCTTCGCTATTAACAACAAACTCAACCCACATATGACGCCGGGTCGGGAATCGAACCCGGGCCACATTGGTGGGGGACGAGTGCTCTCACCACTGCGCCACCCTGTGTCTGCGAAAAACCGCAAGAAAATTAAATGAGTTTCAGTTCCTCAGGTGTCTCAAGTCCTTCGTGAAAAGGAATAAGGTCTTGTCTAACAAAGTTATCGCCCCTCCTCCTTAAGCAAAGCGTTTCTCGAAACTCCCGGAAACTTCGGGCCCTGAAAATTGGTTTTCAATGTAGCTTCTAACGAAAGGCGTTCGTTTTTAGCCCACAAATTAGCTAAATTTGTGTAGTAAACGTATGATTTTATTGCTTAGCTTTCAAAATCAACAAAAACCGAATCTTTATTGGTGAACATTCTGCACGTATTAAATAAACAGTTTTACTCCTGATCTGGGAATCCCCCATACTGGGTACCAGTTTCAACGCGGTCCATTGTTTAAGCGCAGGAATCTGCGCGCTGGGTCACGCCATTATTGAAGTGTCAAACAAAATGGCGCCCGGTAGTGCCTTCTACTATCAGTTGCATTTTTAAAGAGTTGCCTGACCACTTTAACACAATGTCAAGAAATGAAGTACGCGCCTAACGCGACGTGGGAATCGGAGCAACAGCCACCACAGTTTACCTTGGCCCAAAAGCCTTCGGTTTGCCAGAAAAACGCAGCATAAAAACCGCTCCCAAATTATACAGGTGAGCGAGGTTTATTAATTCTTCTTTGCAAAACCAGAATTGCGGTTATATAGGCTTAAATCTGTTGAATACGAATAGCCTTGAGGTGGTGTAAACTGTATTAATGTTTTTATTGACTTATTTATTGTGTACCTCGTGTTAGGAGTAATATAAGGGGTTTGCCTCTGAAACCTTCAATTTTCACTTTTGTTGAGGTACCTTTTCTCAAAATCAGACAGATATATATATATATATATATATATATATATATACTACACCAGCCACCATGCCCACAAGCAACAAGCAACAAGCATTCAACTTCTATGCTAAGCCGGCTCCACTGCCATCCACCAGGCCACTATCATACAATGAAATACAAAGACTTCTGGCAAAGGGTCCCTCCCCACCAACACACGAACCAACTGTTTGCAAACCAACTAATATAGGTGTTGGTTATGGACCCAAGAAAGCTGCCTTTCAATGCACTAATCGTGGGCCCCACTAACTCTGGCAAGACACAGTATCTTCTAAACCAACTGCGAGGCCCCTTTAGGGGTTGTTTTGACTACATCGGTTTATTCTGCCCCACATTTGTCAAGAACAAGACATACGATGGCTTCGTGGACCGCGATCCGCGAATCTTCGTGATTGTCTGCCAACAGCATGAGATCGAAGACTGGTTGAAGTTGGCGAGCTTCTTTTTCACCAACACTTTATTCATACTCGATAACTGCGCCGCCTCCAAAGATGTCAAAGGCCGCACGAGCCAGCTGGTCAATCTGGGGTTCAGCGCAAGGCATGACGGCATATCCGTGTGGGTCTTGACCCAGCAGATCACCAGCATTGCCAAGCCATACCGTGATAATATCGCAGCGATCGTGCTCTTTTACACGCCCTCCAGCAAGACTACCAAGGCCATCTTCGAAGACTATGCCGGAGAGCTCTCCAACGAGGAGTACAAAGAGCTTATCGCAAGGCTCAAGTCCCGCAAGTTCTCCCACCTTGTATTCTCTCTAAGGCACCCGTATGGAATTGAGTACAAGATGTACATACAGTAAATACACACATATATACAATACATACATGGCTATGAATGCGCCAACCAACCTCCACAAACTCACGGTGCTTTCTCAGCTTTCTCAGCGGTTGATGCGCAAAACAAAATTATCAAAGCCGCTGGCGAGGAGGATCTGCGCCTCATGCTTCTCAACAGATATCCATTGCGGCTGAATTCTATGCCAGACACCATGGCGGGGCTTATACGGGAGCTTGAAACCCTTTTACCCGACATCAAGAGAATTATCGAAAATTAAAAACAAAAAAACAAACACATAATATACATACACCTTGCTGATGGCACAAGCACAAGAAGATCAGGCCGCTTTTAACGAAGTATTGCAGATGCTGGAGGCCACCCCTGATACCACACCTCCCGCTGGGATAGCTGGTGACAATGGCATTCCTGCCAAACGTGAGAAGCTGGCAATCCTTGTTTCTACTGGCAAGGCCAAAGAAGCTATCGGCGTGCAGCTCACACACGATCATGTCAAGCGGTTGTCAGACAAGGACGTTGGCAAGTACTACAAAAGGTACGAGGCCTACGTCGGCAACAAGACAACCGAATCCCTAATTGATTCCGCTATCATGCTCGTGTCCAAAGGCGTTGGCATGGTGATCCCGGTTGAGGATCTCAAGGAGTTGCAGCAAGAACTCAAAAACGACTACATCATCTACCAGGAGCTATCAAATCTTGCTGGGGCTCTTGCCATGCGATGCGGACGATGGCTGGCGCTTGCCAATGCTGCTCTCATCACGACAAAACACATCAAGCTTGAACGAGAGCCTGACTTGATAGAATTGGAACCCAAACCCACACATCCAAGCAGAGACAGTGAAGGCTATCCACTTGAGGGCTTTGATGAAGTTGGTGTTAATCTGGCAGCAACCTCGCAGAAACCTTGAAGGAACCTGGCTGGAATTATAAAAATGGAATGAAAAAACAAACACATATGTATACTGCACACAAACCATGTCTGACAACAAGCTTGTGAAGGCTATCCTCGACGCAGCAACAATCACTGGCCTTGTCGCCGGTATTGGTTGTGGCGCGCTTGTGGTTGGGGCTGCTGGCAGCAACCTCGTAGCAACCTTGAAGGAACCTGGCTGGAACCTTGCAGCAACCTGTCAGCACACTTGTCACATTTTGCAAAAATAAAAATTCACATATATACACACGATGGCCACACCACTCGAGGCGCTCCCTGAAGAAACTCAAACTCCAACCCAAACCCCTGAAGAAACTCAAACTCCAACCCAACCCCTGCCCGTGTTACCTCTGAGACCCCCCAAAAAAAAATCTGCAACAGAAAAGAACCCCGGCCGCGTTGCTTCTGGCAAAAGGTTAGCAGAACGCAATCGCCTGGCCCGTGAAGCAAAGAAAAAGGCCGAAGCACAAAAGACTGCACCCTCAACACAGCCCAGTGCTGCAAACCAACCATCAATAAGTGACACCGGTGGCGCAACAAGTGACACCAACAGCAACTCAATCTTTTATATTCTGGGGTTTGGTGGGTTGATTGTCTCTGCTGCGGGTGTGTACTACCAACGCGAAGCCATAATGCAAAAGCTTGGACACACACCAAACACACCACCACCACCACCAGCGCCGATCCCAGAGCCTGCTTCACCACCACAATCTAGAATTCCGGTAAGACAAGGAATTAGAAAAATGGAATAAAAAAACAAACACATTTGTATACTGCACACAAACCATGTCTGACAACAAGCTTGTGAAGGCTATCCTCGACGCAGCAACAATCACTGGCCTTGTCGCCGGTATTGGTTGGATTGGGAAAAAGACCATCAAAGAAAACTTCACTGCCGACCCCAGTGCAAGCTTGATGAACAACGTCAAGTTCACAGCCGTCATGGCTGGCAGCATCGCGCTGAAGAAATATCTCGAGGACCAGAAAATCCTCCCAGACAACATGTAAAACCATATGTATACACACCACCACAATGGCCTCGATTGCAATAATGGCCCTTGGCGCTGTTCTCAATGCGGCCGCTTTCACGGGCGACAACTATCTCGCGAAATATCTGTCTGGTGATAGCGGAAAGGCAGCAATGGATGAGAAAATCCGTCACGACAAAGCCCTGGAACAATACCAAGCGGCTTATGCCAAATACCAGAAGGACCGCACCAAGCTCCTCGACTGGATTGCAACCAACGATAGGACGAAACACCAAGCTAGCCAAAACTTCCAAACCACCGACTAAGCCCTAGCCTTGTATAACCAGATGCACCAAACACAACCAGATAAACAAATCAAAGACTACAAAGAGCCTCAGTTCTCGGACTTCTACAAGCCCAGCCAACAACAGCAGACTGGTGAACTTGCGTTCATTGGAGGCACCCTGCTTGCGGGTGGGTATGCGGCCTATCGCTTTCTGTAAACAAACAACACAATACATAAGTATATACCCCGCACACCCCCCTATGGAGGCCAAACTCTCTAAGATATACTACAGCCCGAAAGGGTATTGGAAAGGTCTTGCAGCTGTAAAAAAGCTGGCCACTGCGGCTAGGGTCTCTGAAGAGGCGACAAAGAAATGGCTGGTCAAACAGGCCCTTTGGCAAATATACCTCCAGGCGCCACGCTACATCCCTCGGCCCAAGTTTGATGTCTCCTCACCCAATGCAGTGCATCAAGCGGACCTTCTCTTCCTACCCCATGACAAGCTCCCTAAAGGCAGAAAGGTTTACAAATACGCCCTGACAGTTGTTGATGTGGCTAGCCGATACAAAGCTGCGGAGCCCTTGACTTCGAAAGAGTCTGAAGAAGTCTCAAGGGCATTTCAGAAGATTTATAGCAAGGGGCCTTTGAAGTGGCCTCAACTCTTGCAAGTTGACCCTGGGAGTGAGTTTATGAGGGCTGTGACTAAGACCATGGAAAACAACAAAACTACCATTCGCCGAGGGCGCGCCGATATCCACAGAGACCAAGCAATTGTGGAGAGATTCAATCGCACCCTGGCTGAAAGACTGTTTGGCTACCAGTATGCCGTTGAAATGAATATGCCCTCTGGCTGGTCTACTGCGTGGGTCAAAAGACTGCCAGATGTTGTCTCGGCCTTAAACAATGAAGTGACTCGGCTCACTGGCAAGAAGCCAAAGGATGCAGTACGTGAAAAAGCAATATCTTCCAAACCTGCGACACCATATGCTAGGCCTGTGGGGGTCTTTGAGAAGAAGCTCCCTCCAGAGCGAGTCCATGTTCGATATCTGTACTACCCAGAGGAGCTGGAAGGGGGCGGGAGGCGTGCGACTGATCCCATGTGGTCTTTGAAGGTCCACTACATACACAAGGTTGTAACCAAGCCAGATGCGCCCGTGGTATACTACTTGTATGACGGGCCCAAGAGAGGGTTTGTTCGTGAGGAGTTGATGGTTGTGCCGCCGGGCACTCAGTTGCCACCAGTTCGGGTGTGAAACTCAATGGGCTCTGTGTGGATGCCGTCTGGCAGCACCCAACGCTTGTCGTAGTATGCGGAAAGGCCCTGCTTGCGCTGCTCGTACGTGTGCATGGCACCGTTGTGCATTCGGAAGCCCCTGTTGGTGGCCATGCCCTTGCGCCCCTCGAGGGCTCTTTCGTACCTTTCCCAGCGCAGCTCTTGCTCCACTTTGGCTAGGCGCTGGGACTCGTGCTCTTTCCACGCCAGCCCGTTTTGATTTTTGTTCACTCCCTTGGCGGAGAACTTGGGCTCTTTGTTGGGGGTGCCATCGTTGTCTACGAGGTAGCACTTGCTGCATAGGGCGATGGCCCGTGTGCCTTCCTTCTCAAGCTTGAACAAGCCGGGCTCTCTGCCGCTCCACTTGTCCCACGCTAACCAAGTCTTCTTCTCCGCCTCGAACTGGTCACGGAGTTCTGGCTGTACTGCCTCCTCCAGCTTGTCGTGCGTAAGGGCGAAGTACATGCTGTCCGTGTCCATTTGGATAAGCTCGAAGTCACACCTGTCGAGATAGTAGTCCAGGAAGTCGTAGTAGAACTCCAGCATACGGAGCTTGGCAAGCTGGTACACAACGATACCCGCTTGGAAAGGGCGGTTGATTGTGACCTTTGGCTTGCGCATCTCGATCTTGTAGGCATCTCCGATCTCTTCGAGGTCTTCGAACAAGGCCGAGCGGAGATTCTTGTCGACTTCGTCCTCGTCCCTTGTGTACACCGTTCTTGTCTGGCGCTCCACGGCTTCGATGAACTTGCCGTAGGCGCTGTTGCCAGGAGCTTGAACACTTCAGCAAGTAGTGCGTTCTCCTTGTCAGCGTCGCCTTTCCTTCGGTTGTCGGCTACCCCGCGGACGAACCAGTCGAAGAGCTTTTTGGGCTTGTAGTCGATAGTGCGGTAGACTGCCGTGATCTTGAGCCCGCTTTCGAGATACCACTTCAAGAGGGGCGCGTAGATCAGCATTTTGTTCGCTGACAGCACACCCAGCAGCTTTTTCTGGTCCGGAAAGCGGGTTCGGCCACTTTCTTGGAGATAGTCGTGCATATGCTGCGGAACGCATTCGTCAGGCACTGCTTGATTGATGAAGAGTGGCGGAAACTCTTCGAACTGTTCCCACAACTCTCGGGGGACTTCGATGTCCATTTCCGCAAACCCGAACCACCTGCCTGTATTCAGATTCATTTCGAGAGCTTTCGCTGCCTGCACCGGGTCGTTGTAGTGCACAACCTTCTCTTTGCCGCATGGCATCTCCTTGAGCATCGTGCTTGGGTAGAGGGAGTTCGCATCGAAGCCGAGGATGCGCTTCGTGATGCGCGCCAAGTCGTGTTTGTGGGGGCGGATGCGAGTTTCACCACGCACGTGCTTGCGGGTGAACACCAGGCTTGGACCACCAACCACAGCCTCCTTCAGCATGGCGTAAGCTTCGGGCTCAGGGGCGTATAGTGCTGGGACATTGCGCCCTCTCAATGAACCTCGCAGGACGTATTGCATCGATACCCCGGGCAAGGAGACCGCGTCTTTGAAGATGTCTACCCCGAGCCCAGTGTAGAAGAACTTCATCGTTTGGAGAGCTTCGAGGAAGGGAGACACGTCCAGATTGTTGTAGTACTCCAGCCAGTCCCCGAAAGTCTTCATGCCTCGCTCGTGGAAGATGCGCTTGCATTCTTCGTGCTCCTTGGGAGATAGAACGAAATCGTTTTTGAGTTCTGAGTACCACCACCAGTATGGCGGGAGACCTTGGTAGTCCAGCTTGTCAGCGCTGTCAAACCACTCGTATGGGAGCCAGGACTTGGTCTGTGTTGCACCATACGTCTTGACCCACTTGTCGTACGTGATGCCTGGGGCCAAATAGTTCATGATGTCCAAGAACTTGTAGTTGGGTGTGTTGATGAACATGATGCGACCCTCTTTCTCCGCAGCGAAGACCCCGTTCTCTTGAGCGAGATGAGAAACAAAGTACTTGCGGATAAGCTTGAGATCGTAGTGGCCTGAGTTGAAGCCGACTACCGGCACTTGGTTGCACCATTGGTCGATAAGATTGAATTGCTACATCCTCGCGGATGGCAGCGCTGCGCCGCTCCAGTGAGCTATAGAACAGCCCGATAAGCTCGTCGGGATCTTTGGAGAAAATGTACTCATGCTCAGGGTTCAACGTGTCGGCAATAGAGACTGAGATAGGCACATGCTCACTTTCATACGAGAGATCCCGTGTTGGGAGAGCTGCCTTGGTATTGTCCTGTTACGCTTCGAAGTCGTAGACGATCGCGTTGGGATATGTTTTGTTTCTTTTCTGTGGGCAACGGTCATTCCACCAGGGACGAGGCTTTTCGTGTTCCCACCTTTCCACCACGTTGTAACCAGCGGCTCGAAGCAACTGAGTTCGTTGCAGAGTCTTTTGGTACGCAATCGCCCTTGTGATTGGATTGCCCCTGCGGTCAGTATATACCGATTCGCACCTCTGGTCAAAGTAGGGGTAGCATTTCTCGCAACCGTGCCAGAAACAACCATGGAACTGGAAAACTGTCTTGCTTTCTGGATGGTAGCCGTCGACTGGGTGGCCACAAACGTATCTCTCACCGTCATGGCCGCACCTGTGATGGTGGATCTGAATGCCTCGCCGCGTCGCCTCCCACTCCAGCCAGCACACTGCCTTGACACCGAAACCGCCTTCTAGATAAAAGGCTTTCTCAAAAGCGGACTCAGGAGCGAGGATACGTTTCCCCGGGCAGTCGGTTTTGGTTTGGCCACGAGTACACGTCTTGGCGTGGCGAGTTAAGTGACAAGTTTGTGTGAACCTCGCATCGCACTCACCACAAGTGTAGTTGTTTGTGACTTTGTTGATATCGGTGATCAAGAAGGCGTGTCCCTCATGAATACCGATAGTCATGGTGGGAGTGCCTACCTTGTCGTAGTTCGCAGAGCTGTGGCTCAAAACGAAGTCACCATTGGGTAGAACAGAGTATGCGGCAATACCTTGCTTGAAACGCCTTTCGAGTGTAGATAAGTGGCGCAAAGTTAGACGGTCTCGAAGCCCCGGATAAACTGCGAAGAAACTTTCTGCGAGTTCCCTGGCTCTGCGAGTAGAACGATCTATACGAGCTCCCCGATGGACAGCCAAGCAGCGATGGAGACAAACATTGTCGTTAAAAGTGTCAAGGGCAATGACTTCTCTTTTGTTGCGAAGCCAATCTGGAAGGCGTCCGAGGCCTATTTGCAAGGGTTGCCGATCCAACACTACTTTGACATCAAGCAGGACAGTGGGTTCGTAAACCGATTTGGTATCAGGCCTGTTGAGTCTTGCGTTTTGAAGACGAAGCTCTTCCTGTGCTTGCAACCACTGTCGTGTCTCGGAGAGAGTGGACAACCAACGACTATTGTGGTTGTTTTGATGAAAATTCCACAACACCCCGGTTTCAGTGTTTCGTAGTTCGACTGTGAGGCGTAAGTTGATTGTGTGGCGTGTGTGAACATATTGCTTGATTTTGTTCAGAATTCGGGCGACAAGAGAGTTTTCCAGATTGGTTACAAAACGGAACCTGCGTGTTCGCCTGCCCTGTTGAAGGCCTAGGTCAACCCGATCATAGATTTGAACAAATTGTTCGAAATCTGTCTGTTGTGGGTTGTTTAGAGGGTCGAACTCCGCAATAATGTCGTCGGCAGGCTCGATCCGTTCGACATTTCGTTCCTGTTCGTCCAGCCAGGCAATCAGCTCGCGTTGATTGTAACCACGTCGTCTTCGTTGCCTGGGTTGCGCCATATATATATGTATTTTTTTTACGCAGTGTGCGTATATACCTAGGGTAGGGATTTCTTCAATTGGTAATACCTCCCTTGCCGTTGCGGACGAGGGCGGGGCTAACTGGTATTTGAGGGTTAGCTTACTGGTATTTGAGGGGGGTACAACGGAGTAGTTAAGGGGGGATGGCTCAAATACAACCCCGGGAAACCTTCAAACTTCCCGCCCCGAGGCCACGAGGGGCGGGTATTTTAAGGTTTCCTGGGGTGGTATTTGAGCCATCCCCCCTTAACTACTTGTATTGGGAGCACTTCATCCCACAAATACACAAAGTGTATTCCCCATGACGAACCACAAGCCCTATTGTTGTCTCCTTAGTTGTACATATCCCCTACAAGTTGACTGACTGAATTTGCCCCGTTCCAATTAGAGATAAAAATCTGCCACATGGTAAGGTCCTTAAAAAACCCGGAGCTAAGTTTGATATGATGGTGGGGTTGGGACACATTACGGGTAAGTTCTATCATGCGTTGTAAGAAAGGCCGTCCTGGGGGTACCACTTTGCAAGCAAAGTTTAATGTGCCAATGAGGGATTGTAGCTCTTTGAGAGAGCAGGACTTCTTTCCTTGAAAGGAAGCCAAGGAGGCCCGGATTCTCTCTACCTTATCAGAGGGAAGGCGAGCTTCCATCTTTGAAGTATCCGGAATAATGCCCATGAATTCGAGAGTAATGCAAGAGCCCTGAGTTTTGTGGGGAGCCAGGGGAATACCAAGGTGAGTTGCATACTCGATAGGCTACGCTGGCAGGCTTGGCTGTAGCGGGGAGAGGATGAGGCAGGCTCGATAATCAGAAAGTCATCGAGAACTTGATGGCAAACAAATGATATACTGCATTTGGTACGAAGTATCCACTCAACGGCGTCGGAAAGCAAATTAAAAATAAAGGGGGCACTCCGCAGGCCGAATGGGAGGACCTTGTCATAATAGTAGTGATTGTTCCAATTCATACCAAAGAGCTCGTAATCCGAGGGCTTAAGGGGGATAAGCCGAAAGGCTGATTCAATGTCGGTTTTAGCGAGAAAACACCCTTTGCCGAGACAAAGGATACCCGCTATTGCATTGTCGATGGTTATGTATTGGAGACTGTGATCTTCCTTAGAGATGAAATGATTAATGCTAGTGTCCCTTGATTTGGGAAAAGACAAATGGAAAATTGTGCGAAACTTGTTTGAGTGTTTCTTAGGAACTAAACCAACAGGGGAGACTTGGAAATTAGGAAACGGGGATTCGGAAAAGGGGCCTGTAACCCGTCCCAGGGCTATTTCTGTTGCTAGATTTCGGGTCACGATTTCCGGCTGGGCCAAGGCTGAGGGTAAATTTTTTGAAAACTTGGTAACACGAGGGCCGGTATATCCTATGTCGGCTCCGTACCGCAGGTTGGAGCATAGTTTTTCCGCAAAAGCACGATTAGGGTGATCCAGTAAGGCACGTTCGAGAATATCTACATTAATTGGTGTGGGGAGGGGGGTTTGGCTTGCATTATTTCCCCCTGTGGGAGGGGTGGGAAGTGGAACCCCTGTTGACCTTCCCCTGGTCCCTGTCTCCCTCCCGTTCCCGCTGGGAGTTGGGGATGTAATTACACTTGGATTCGGGGTGGGGACCACTGCAGTGAGTGCAGGCATGCTTGAACCTACAGTTATCTCTGTTACAGGATCCGTTTTTGTTGAAGGAGTGACATGTGCCTCTAGATACGGCCCCTGTAGAGACACTGGTGAAGGGTCCTTTCTTGAAAAGAGGATATTCCTCCTGGAGTACTGAAGGGGCTACTGTAAAAATAGTAAGCCATAATTGGTTATCGATTGCCGACCACACTAACGATTTGTGAGTGCTTGCCTTCTGGCGAAATTTGTGGTCATAAACCGCCCAGCCCAGACCTTTATGGACCCTGGCTGCATATCTAATTAGAGTTAGGTACTGCAACAGTTCCTGAGATCTCTGAGGGAATTTCTGGGTGAACACACTCATGTAGGCAGTGAAGGCGGTGGTCCAATGATCAATGTCGGTGATGGCAGTGCCTGATGTCTTCTTTTTAGAAACTCTGACCACCGAGTTATCCAGGGACAGCACTAAGTTGTCTCTCTCATCATAAATTGATAAGTTTTTGGGGAGTAATTTTGAAAGATAAAAAAACTCACCGGTCTGGATTTCCTTCACGTATGCTGACGGGATGTCCTGGAAGGGCGCACCATTATGGACGGAACTGTCCACTGTACCCGGTAAAGGTCTCGGCGAGGTCTCCTGGATTCCTTGCGAAGAAAGCAGTGATCCGAGGACTTGTTGTTGCTGTTGTGTTGGCAAGATGGCGTCGGCAGGAGCAAATGGTGGGCTCTGTTGGGCCCGCATAGCGTTTACCGCGGCTTTTGCCGCTTCACTTGCGATTCCTGTCGCCGCATCAGCGACCGCTTCTTGAACTAGGCGCTTTATGGTGGTCATTTGTTCATTTGAAAAACTTTGGGGGCGTTCCGGAGCGGGTGGGTCCACCGTCGGCGGTGAAGGATTCCGCTGATTATTCTGTTCGCCACGCTCGTCAGAGCCTTCCAAGGCAATACCTGTGTCCTTCAATCGCTTGGTAAGTACTGTCCGGTTGCCCGTGACGGAGAGACCGTTGGTTTGGCAGATATCGCGGAGCTGTGAGAGCGAGAGGACTTGTAAAACAGCAGTTTGGAGCTGGAGACGTCCCGCGGCTGTTCGTGAACGAGAGTGTCGAGGCGGCATTATACGTATTTTCCGGACCAAAAGATCGTCCAATCAAAGGGCTCTTCAAGCCATCTCGTTAATGCGTTAGAAGGTGAGGTTAATAAAAAAATAGGCAGTCTATGACTGCATGTAGCTTACTGCGCCTGTTATTACTTAGATTATCGTAGGATTTCCTCCCCCCCCCTTGCCCCCTGGATTTCCAAGCCGAGAGACCCCCCTCTCCTGCCCGGATTTGCAATAAAGTTTTGGAAGCCCTAAATTTACAGGTAATGAGAAAAAAAAAAACATGTAATCGCATTCAGAAGATTTTGTTTTTATAATTTTCAAAACCGTGGTGACGAGTGCTATAAATTGGTGAAACATTTTAAAAATAAATATTGCGTGACGCATCATGAACCCCCCCCCCCCCCCCCCGTGATTTCAAGACTAAATCGAAGTGAAATTTTTCTAGTTCCTAATAACTGCTTTGATTTTGCCATGTATTAGTTTTTCCTGGCTTCATAGTTTATTCAAAGTGTTGTCGCAAATACACAATATTTCCTTGAATGAAAATGTCTTTCCCTTAAATAAAAGAGTTAAACGCTTATCAGAATTCAGTGATTTTCTGCTTCCGGAAGGCTTAGCGATTTGTTTATCCTAATTGCAGCGCTAGCGTCTGCGAATTATATTATAAACATCACAAAAAAATAATATTTAAATTCAGCAACCTACTTTATTATATCTTGTGTTTTCTAAAATTTCCGACTTTTCATGTGTATATAGAATGCCATTCTTATCCAATTTAGTTTAGTCTCAAGAGGAAAACGCGTCAAATTATCGCATCAAGGAAACTGTCGGCCACGCAAATTTGTTCAGCATCTGGCGAATTTCTCGCTCGACCAATTGTGGTTAAGTTTTCTAAATATTTGTCAAAAGCTACTAATAAGGCAAAGAAACAGTCTATGAAGTGTTTCTTACAAAGTAAATGGACATTAAAAAATGTGACTTTCTTTACCGTAGTTTTCCGGGAATGCTTGAAAATTCTTAGTAAAGTCTGCCGCTTCGAGTATAAATTCTGAAAGAAGACATGTCCTCACTTGTGACAAATTTCATCGCTTTCAGCTCTCAAACCACCACTACAAAGGCATAAAAATCTTCTAAAGGACTTTTTCTTTCCATTTCGAAGTCTTAAAAGGCGTGCTTTCATTCCGGTTATGCAAAATGAACGTCTACAAAATGGAAGCGTGGAGTTCACGGGCGGCCATATTTGTTAGAAATCTGATAGTCTTCTGAGGGAACATTCGAAGCTATCCTCGACAAACGTTGAACAACCGACGAGGTTCCAAAACAAAAAAGGAGTTAAGATCGGGGAATATCGGGTCAAAATCGGCAGAGTTCGTTGTGGGCTCGGATTCTATTGTTACACTCACCCACTCACTCACTCACTCAAACGGATAGCATAGTAGCTTTCGTAGTTTCGTAGTTACGTAACTCTCTTGTGGGCTCCGCAGTACACTTGTGGCAAGTCTAAAATTTAGGAAGGCAGTGAATATGCAATAACCTAAGGTAATATAGAATTGGAAAAAGCGTGTTTTTTGGAAGTGAATTGTTGATACATATTCTGGGGGGGGGGGGGGGGGGGGGGGGGAGTACTCCCGACAATTAAGGGTAGGTGTGTGCCGCCTGAAGCATCAAAGGCAACCATTATAAACAATTGATAATTTTGTTTTACGAAATAATAGATTTCAATATATATTTTCTTGCTTTAAGTCTGCTATATTCTTTGCTAATTGAGCTACGTTGAGCACTCTAAGGCAACTCTCTTGCGTCAGGATTTCAATGCGATAAAGCTACGTTGAACACTCTAAGGTACCTGTCTTGTCCGCTTCACGATTTGAATGTGATTAGAATAACACACCGACTGATTGATATTCCTCTTCTTTTTATAAGCGGAGAACGTTTTCTCTGTCTTGCTTGCCACTAAAATAATACATTGTCTTTTTGTTTGTTTTGTCAATTAGCTCCCATATAGTGCCAATATTTTTCCTTTAAAAAAAAATCAACACGCTGAAATCGCTTATAATGCTTGCTTGATAAACTTTTGTTAACTAAATCAGCAAAATTAGTACGTCTTTTGTATACTATTGCATAATCAAACCGTAACGGGCAATGATTCAGTGTTCCAAAATAGAACAAAAGCCAAATCCATACTCTTGCACAATCAAACGGGAACATTTTTAGTTAGCTGAATACGCAAAATCTCACCTCTCTTGCATACTATTGCATAATCATGACACCTCAACATTTAATAACCATTCAAAATTGAAATTTCTCTTTAATAATCAAACCGTAATAGGAATGATTCAGTATTCCAATGACTACTGAAAAGGGACATTAACGTTAATTTTGCAGAAAAGCAAATCCATTGTATAATACAATCAAATTAGGCCCCTTCACGAGCGACGTATGAAAATAGAACGCGTGTTTTATTTCCGATTTGACAGCCTTGTCAGATAAATGACCACAAGTTGCTTCTTATTGTCTAAAATTAATTGCCGACTCGCTTAAGCTACCTGCTTTGGTGGCTTAAATTTAACTAGAGTTTAACTCAATTAAGCTGACTCGCTTAACTTTAAGCAAATTGGAAAACCTACTCTTTTGCTCTTCACGGTTAGTCATCCCGAGTACACAACGTATCGCAGAACATTCCTTACAATTTTTCTTTTCACGAACATTTCTGGTTGTCACTCGCTAAGCGACTTGAAAAATATCGCTCTTCAGGGTTAGTCATCCCTTTCCGGTTGTAACTAGCTAACGACTTGAAAAATCGCTCTTCAGGGTTAGTCATCCCGGGTACACAACGTATCGCAGAACATTCCTGACAATTTTTCTTTTCACGACATTTCCACTTGTCACTCGCTAAGCGACTTCAAAAATCGCTCCTCGCGGTTAATCTTCCCGAGTAGACAAGGTAAGTCGCAGAACATTCCTGCCAATTTTTAGAATTTTCTATCAATTTTCTATTTAAGTGCTTAAAACCACAAAAACAATAAATCCAAGATAAGAAACAATCTGTCAGGCGATGAGGTCATAGCTCTAAAATATTTGTAAAACAACTCTGCTTTCAACCCGCGTATAAACCTCAGAAAGCGGACAAACATACAAGGTGAAATGTCTTAGCTTCGTCGAGCGCGGAAAATGTCAGCTATAAACCTCAAAAAGCAAACAAAGATACAGGGTGAAATTTCTTAGCTTTGTCGAGCGCGGAAAATGTCAAAGCGCAACTCACCCAAATCACTGTAAATAAGAACTGTACGCGAAAAATGTCAAAGCGCAACTCACGCAAATCACTGTAAATAAGAACTGTAATACCCTTGTGGTGAGGTCATAGCTCTAAGAACTGTAATACCTTTGTGGTAACGTAACGTAAGACATAACAAGTTCATGACAATTCAATACCCTAGGGAAATTAACAATAGGTCCGGGGGTGCCCCTAAAAAATTTTAGTGGCGGTATGTGACGCACTTCTTGAAATCCTAACCTGTTTAACCAACCATATCCTCGGTTCCCTAATATAGCTTCTATAAAAAAGAAATAAGTAAACCCCCGGACAAATGTTAACAAAACTAAACAAAGAACCTTTGTTAACAACTTTTGCCCCTTTTTTTCGTAGTGAATCGTACATCTCGTTTACGCGCAAGCGCATTAACGAGATAACAATGCAAAAACCGCTGGTAAATCGCGGAGAGAACAAGAATACTGTGGACTGAAAACTGTAGGACTCGTAAACCAAGCTGAACTTGTAGAACTTGGAACTTGTAAAACACAGCTGAACTTGTAGAAAGACTACAAGCATAAAGATTTCAGAATGAAAGGCATAATGAACAATGGTATATTCATGGTACTTGATTACGCGTGAGCGCCTTGATCCTATTGGTCTGATAAAAATAACCGGATGTTGCACAAGGACCCGAATGACCTTGGGCATTAGGATTTGACAGGTCCTGTCTTGGTAGCATATCACATCACCGATAATTAACATTTGAAGCCGTAACTTCATGGTTGTCACATTAACTTTAATTTATAATACTTATAAATTGGCTCGTACTCTAAACTAAATGCCCAATTGCAACATCCAAAACAATATTCGGACATAATATGACAGCAATATACGGATGGGAAGAACTTACAAGAGATATCCTAACGAGCACTTTGATTTCGATTATGACTTTAACTTCATAAGTACATATAGAACAGTTTTCGTGAACCTTACCTTGAAATCAGATTTTCTTTGGTAAGCGACTCGTCACAATTTTCCCAAAACTCTTTTACCATGGCATCAATCGTAGATCTCATGTTGTTCTTCTGAAATGTAGAGACATGTTGTCGAAATTTTCGTTCGAAAATCTCATCTCGATTTTTCCCGACACGAATTACCTCTTTTATAACCTCAAATGGAATGTACTTGAAAATGGGAAACGTATCGATTAAATTAGCCGCTCCAAGCGACACACGAAAGACGTGCACAGCTTCTACGAGCGTGTCTACTTCGCTGTCATTAAGTTTACATTCTTGTCCAAAAATCATAGATGACATGCACTTACCAAACGATTTGTACACGTCATTTCTGGCGCAAAATGGTTTTCCATTCGAGGAGTAAAATGTCTCGCACAATTCTTCAATATGCAGCGAAACGTTGGCTTTGTCTTTCGTTAAGCGCAAAGCTGTCAGGGCAATTTTATGCTGTATTTTCCATCGCTGAGAGAACGTTTCAAATGCAAAGTCAGTGCAGTTTCGGCCAAAAATGCCTCCAAAGAAGTGAGGTGGTCGTCCAGCGAAATCCTTTGCTTTTGTCACGAGGGCTTCTCTGGCGATTTCGTAGCTGCTGATCACAATCGCCTTTTTGCTTCCCATCTGAAAGCGGAAAAGTTTGCCGTACTTTTTCGCCATGTTGGCAAGATCACGATAAGGCGTATTCTGACTAATAGAAAGCAGGTTTCCAAGCACTGGCAGTGGAAATGGGCCCGGAGGAAGATGGCGGTTCTGCCAAGTGGTGGACGCAACATAAACAACAACTAAAACTACTAACAGGGTGGCAACTTCAGCAAGCATGTTTCGGAGTGATTGGCTGATCACCAAGCTTGTGTTAATCTTTAAGAATCAGTTGGGGGAGTTGTTACAAGTAGACTCAAAAACTCGATAAAAGTTGAAAGAGCTGATCGAGATATTTAACTTATTTCCTTTTCTGATATTGGAGATCTGTTGTCCGCTTTTGTATATTGGCTGCATATACAATATCATTAAATCAGCACCACTTCACACCACTTGAAACTATTGTTGTTCCGATCAAAGGTGAAACAAAAGCTTTTCCACTGAAGCCTGCGGTTTTCACTTGCGACGCAAGCCGAAGTTTCGTCAAGTCACAGGGAACCCAAACGCTTTATTTATTTAATAAAATATTGTTGTTTACCTGTTTTCCTGTGTCTTTTTTAGTCGTTTTGGAAGCGATTTGAATCAGAGCGAAGACGGTTGACCTTGCATGTTTCAAATATTATCTTGTCTGCCGCTTCGTAAATACGACGCGCCTATTACGTATCCAAAAGATAGTAATTGCTGCGGTAAATTTGTTGTAATAATGCTGTTTTATCGTCTCGCTGGTATTACAGAATTTTCTCTTTCGTTTTTTGGGGGGAAGCAAAGCAAATGTAACCGGGATGAATCGACGAAAACTCCAGCTGATAAGACTAATTTTGTTTTGTAATTCACGCATCAAGTTCTTGCAATGTCTGTAGAATATGGTTGAGCAAAGGACATTTAACTATTCATTCTCCCCCGAGGAAAGTTAATAGTTAATGGTAATGGGAACTTGAGACGAAATAGGCGCGTCATATTTACGAAGCGACAGACAAGATAATATTTGAAACGTGCAAGGTCAACCGTCTTCGCTCTGATTCAAATCGCTTCCAAAACGCCTCAAAAAGACACAGGAAAACTGGTAAACAACAATATTTTATTAAATAATTAGGTAATAAAGCGTTTGGGTTCCCTGTGGTCAAGTGAAAACGAACGTTGACGTAAGTATAACATTGATCGTATCTTATGCTTTATATGCTTGCGGTTTAGCCTCCCACGCAGACATTCTTAGGGCTCGTCACGCAATCCTCCCCCACGTGGGGGAGGATTGCGTGACGAGCCCTAAGAATGTCTGCGTGGGAGGCTACTTGCGGTTATGCTTTGCAAATTTTGTCGGCTATCTCAGGATTGTCAAACATTACGATTACCGGATTATAAATTACGTGTAAAAGGTGATGCTTGTATATAATTTCGACAGTGGCAATATCATATCCTTATGCTCATGCCTGCAGTTATGCTAATGTTCATGTCGGACCCGTTTTCACTGGACATCGCGCTATGCTTCCATTTATGCTATGTTGCAAGAAAAAGCCACGCTTGACGGTCCTATTAAATACAGTTTCCTTACTGCAGGATGTTCGTGATTTGTGGTATGCAAATCAGCCGATCCGTTATAACAACAAGAAAACTCTGCGAGTATCATAATCGGGCTTCCTTCTTCACTTCTTTTACCTTAAAATTTGAACAATTACGTCCCAAATACAAATTTTCAAAATACTCTACTAACTCTTCAAGAGAACTAATTTCAATCAATACACACGGCGTCCCACATAGATCATTCATTCCTGTACGATCTCTACTATGTGAATCAAACCGTCCCTTGTGTCAAAAATAGCGACTGTATAAATTATTTTTGTCAAAATAAATGACTTATAATTATCACGTAACAACGATTCAAAAGCCTCAAAAAAAGGTAAACAACAACTCTCTTCTATTATACTGTCATTTAAATAAATGTAAATTTCCATAATAACTTTCACTATACTCTTATTGAAAGTTAACTCTCCCATACAAACAACATCAGGAACTTCAGTTAACATAAGGCATTCTTTTTGTGTTGAATTAGAAAGATAAGTATGAAAAATTCCTGCAGAAGAAATTGTTAAGAGAAAAAATCGTGCACAAGTAAGCATGTGAAAAAACATTTCAGCATTTTGGTAAAAAAGAAAGTTCTTGCAAATAGAGATGCTGAAAAAAAAAATCATATTCAGAAGAAATTGCCTAACCCCCCCCCCCCCCCCCCCCCCCCCCCCCCCCCCCCCCCCCCTACCCCAACAAAAAAATTAAACGGTCCGTCCCTTAACCAATATAAATCACAAACCACATTATTAAATTCAACAAGTCACCACAACAATAACGTTACTTTTAACACTACATATTCAGTAATGAAATACGAGCCTTTTATAAACAGGTATAAAATATGAGAAACGGCGGGAAAAAACATTACCACGTGGTACCTTTTAGAGTTTCGTACATGCGATCTATTCTCGTAATAAAAGATACAAGATGACACCACATCAAACATAAATCATAGAAGATAATATTTAATAAGACTCCAACGTACATATTAAATCCGTTAGTTCTTTCTCCCCTTCTTTCACAAAATATTAATAAGCTTATAACATCTTTAACAAATGCATTGCAAGTTATCTCAATAAATGCCACTTCACTTTTTCCTGTGTGTAAAATACTAATATAAGCATCCTTGACATGACCTCGGTCAAAGTGATTGTTGACATAAAGATCATGTTCTATTTCTCATTTAATTAAATTGAAGTTTTCCAGCCTGCGTCATTCAAAATTAATTTAAATGCTTTTAGCAGCAAATCTTATCACTGAGAGAACAATGAACGATAGGAGAAAACCACGTTTCGTTAATGTTCCATGTACAATGTAATTGCTCACCTCTCTCTTTTCACGACTGGGAAAATTATTTGCCAATGTATTTTTCGAATTGCTTGCCGTTTTGCGTGCGGTGAATTTGGTTAGTGCTCGAGTTTAATAGCTTAAATATACGCATTCTAAAATGCTGAAAATGTCTCGCTCTGTCACGTTTAATTCTCGCCCAGAGTGCATAGCCGTGAGTTTATGTGTTTAGCTAAAACAACGCATTCTAAAACAATACAGATGTGTTGTCTCTCTCTGTCACGTTCAATTTTCGCCCAGAATACAGCCTGACAAATGGCTTGTTGCGTTTCACAAATCGGATCAAATCAGTCTCGTTCAATGCAATCATGCTAAATGCTAGCGAGATTATCACCGGGACAAGACCGAGAAGAATGGCTCGTTTTAGGCGTAAGCGAGACAAATTCGGGCTTTGTCTCGTTCAATGCACGCCGTAACAATCAAGACGATTCACCCTTCATCCTTTCCTCTCACACCGCTATAAACAAATACCCTTTACACAAACAACCTTTTAATCAATTTCTTAGCCTACCCACATCCCCATTTACTTCACCTACACCACATATTTTAACTTATCTACTCTCAAATCTCCAAAATCCGGAGGGGGGAGACTTCCATATAAAATTTACAATTAGTAGCTCTTAACGATAAAACTTCTTTTCAACCATGCCCATCTAACGAAATTCTTAAAGGACACCCCGTCATTTTCATATGGCGGACACCCCGGCGTGTCAATAAGTGACTACGAAACAGCGTCCATTTTATATATCGGGCAGGCTTGGCAAACAAGCCAGCCCGATCAATAATATACCCGAAACCGCTAATCCAGAAACAAAACCCCATGCATGTCGTATTTCTTGACATTGCAGCATGGCAATGTTGTTCTCAATTCCCCTTTGGGAATTGGAGTTAGATATATTGCTCGTTTCCACGAGGTTCATTCATTGTCGACGCCACCAGTTACAAGCTCACTTCCCACCCGCCCCCCGCCACCATTATAGTTTCAAGCAATCGATCTATCAATCATTTATGTAGCTCTTTCTTAAAGGGGCTATGTCGCGAGGTGTCACGCAAGCTACAATCTTGAAAAACGTCCGGTGGCTGTTTTTCAAGTTTACGCCATCATCGTCGAATCCATTTAATCCTGCAGTGCTGTGTTCACCAAATGGTCTCAGATTTTTCACATATGTAAATAATCTATTTGTCTTGATTTTCGCCTAGTTATTTTTCCGATTCTGAAATCGTACGGCTAAATTTCTCAATATGTACGAGCAGCGATAGAAATCAGTTGACCATGGAATGTCATGGACGAAGGTTCTTCTTCTCTGTTGGCTAAATATAGTACACTTCAGCATATTAACATGGTACCAGAGTCTTCGCTTTGTACTTCTTTATCGCCACAGACAAATCTAACATTTTTCTGATTTTGTTTCGCTTGAGAAAAGAGCGATGAAATTGTTGGACTTAAATCAAAACAAGCAATAGCTCTTGTGTACGTGACCACTGGTTCCGTTTCGAGTCCTGTTTCGTATCAGCGAAGAAAAGAATTTTGACAGATAAAAGTGTAAATTAAAGTTACTAAAATTAGGCAAGACCTCGCGACATAGCCCCTTTAACCTCCAGGGAAGTTATTTGACTACACGCACTTGGGTTGGAGAACATGTTTCCGGGCATCGTCCGGTTTTTCGCGTCCGGCGTGTTAGTCGCTTTAGCTACTATATTTACCAATAAAAAATAATAATTAAAATAATATATTATAATTATAATAAGAACCTTCCCATCACCCTTTGCACCAGAAAAATTTTCGATGCCAAATAACTCTGTCAATATTGAGTATATGAGGATACTACACCACATGCTATTTACACCTACCATAAAATACCTATTTAAATTGACTGAGTGCGGTGACGTCATCAGTCACGTGACTATGCCCCCAAGTGCCTTTAAACGTTTTTTAGAAACATGGTTTGATAAATGCAAATACAGTCAACGTGGCAAGGAAGGCATTCGCTTACAACATTTCGTCATGCCCGGTATAGTTCTGGATTTTCAAAATTAAGGGGGCTATACACATGAGCAAATAGGGGGTCTGGGGACTAGTATCTTTGTATACATGTATCTTTGAAAGGGTGAAATGCAGAGTTAAAAAATTTGGTATGTTGGTAGATATAAGAATAAAATTAAATTATTTATCAACGTCATTAGTATGACGTCTTGGATCACGTGACCAGAACGCACGGAAGTTGACTGATTTTTGGCTCGGTTCCGGTTGCAGTTCTGTTTTTATTAACTTAAATAAATCCCCGTTTTTCCACCCAGTTAAAATTTATGCTATTTTTGTGTATAAAAAAGGCCATTATTACTCCTCCAGTAAAATTGTGTAAAAATGAAGGTGACGAAAAAAGTTTTACACGTTGAAAATCCATCCTTTCCTGATCCTGTTCAGCGACTTTTCAGTTTAAAACTATAAACAAATCTGCATAAGTGGTTTTTATCTTACCTCTTACCAATGGCGTTGTCAGTTTTTCTGTAGCATTTTTCTTTCATACTGATCAGGGGTTAGCTTTTTTTTTATTCCCCCACCCTCCCCTCCCCCTTCGGTCCACTTCCCTCCCCTTCCCTGCTCTGGTTTGCACGACATGGTCAGCGGGAGGACAGGTTCGAGTTTTCACCCAACCGTCCAGCATCCGCCATTTTTCCAGCTCGTAGACGTCCAGTAGCGTCAGCACAGAAAATTTATTTTATTTCGTCGATTCAGAGTCCTGTTTAGTGAAAAAAGGCTGGCGAAATTGCTTTGCAAACTGTTTTTTTCGTGGCTAACTTACGATATAGCGCAAACAAGTCAGCTTTAGTTCGCGCCGGTCGCGAGGATTGATAAAGGACAACTGAGGTAGGTGACTTGAGTTTTAAATTACGTAATACTGTATATGTAGTAAGACGTAAGTTTAACTTTCAACCTAATGTCCAACTAGACAGGGTTCAGGGTTATTTTAGACTGTTTAGGGCGATTGATTATTAGTTTCTATTTGATATTGTGCACGTCTGACTAGTTTACAATTATTATTAAAGCGATTTTGTTTACAAACAGATTGGCAAAAGTCTGCGACTCTGAGCGCTAAAAAAAATTAATATCACAGGGCGTAAGGGGCGTAACATGTCGATCAAAATCGATCATCAAAAACGTATGGCGCGGCAAGTAGGACAAATCGAAGAGCATTACCTTTAATGTGAAGACGTACACCTTTAAAGTGAAGACGTATACCTTTAAAGCGAGCTACAAACACCTTTAAAGTGAAGACGTACACCTTTAATGTGAGAACGTATACCTTTAAAGCGAGCTACAAACACCTTTAAAGTGAAGACGTACACCTTTAATGTGAGGACGTATACCTTTAAAGCGAGCTACAAACACCTTTAATGAGAGGACGTACACCTTTAATGCGAAGACGTGCATCTTTAAAGAGAGGACGTACACCTTTAATGTGAAGACGTACACCTTTAATGTGAAGACGGGCACCTTTAAAGTGGGCATAGGCCCGCACAAACGAAAGCAGCGGTATCCGCAACACCAAGAAACACTCCACATATACGCATACAGAATTCACACATTCTCTAGCCAACATGGCGGAGGATGTTTCCCAGAGAATAAGAAATGAATTGATTCGGTTATACGCTGCTATAAACGAAGCAACTAATAGGGCGGTTGTCACATCAGATGATATTTAGTATTTCATGAACTACTTGGAACATTTTCATCGTCATTCTTCTTCTTCTTAAGCGAAAGTGGTTTTGTAGCAGCACATTCCGTGAGAATAATGCAAGATGCTCTTAGCAGCCTTCAAGACAGCGAGATGCTTGAAGATTTTTCTACATCGCAGCCGAACACGCACATTTATAGAGAAAAACCATTAAGAAGGCCCAGATACTTCCTCAGTAGAGACCAGTTAGAATTCCTGTTATCTTTGGGATTCAACAAGACCTAGTTGTCAGGAATGTTGGGGATGTCTGCTCGCACCATTCAGCAAAGGCAGAGTACGGCTTGTCAAGTAGAAATTATTCCGACCTTTCGGAAGAAGAGCTGGATCGTATGGTGACAGAAATTCAACAACAATTTCCTCAAGCTGGATATCGACAGATTCTTGCACTTCTAAAAACTCATGGTGTTTTTGTGCGGGAACATGAAGTTAGAGAGAGTGTTCAACGATGTGATCCTTTGGGTGCTTCCCTGAGATGGTTTGCTACAATTGAGAGGCGACAATATAGTGTTCGTGTGCCTTTAGAGCTATGGCATATGGATGGCAACCATAAGCTGATTAGGTACATGTAGTCTGTTATTTACAGTATATGATCAATCATCATGAATCTGGGAATAATGTGTATTTATTATATTTAAGCTTATGTTTAAAACAGGTATATTTTTTGTTTGTGTCCAGACTACCTCGGCATGATTATATTTTCACACTGCATATTATTAAATGCACTTATTTCCATTGTTCATTTAAGGAAAACTTTTCCGCACATGTTTACAAACCCTGATGCAAACACCAAAGAAAGTTTGGGAGAACTTAAATGTTGATGTAAGTACTTTCAAATTCTCCCACACTTTCTCTGGTGTTTGCATCAGGGTATGTAAACAAGAATGAAATAAAGCCAATCCCACTCAGAGCATGTGTTATATGATCAAAATTTTATACATTCTTAAACATTTGCTGCATGTACAATATAGTTTATAGACTTGATCACAAACCGTGATCACTAATTCTAGGGAAGGAGTTCAAAGCCACCCTAAATATTGGGGAAAAGGACTGAGAGACTGTTTGATTTGTTGTTACAGCCAACATGATATGTGGCAACAGTAACAAGGTTTTTGAATTAATGAGAAAGTCACGAAATTCAAAACAAATTCCTCATTTCTTCTTGCCAGTGAACACAAAATCGTTAGTATACATGTATTTGGCAACAAATAATGTAATAGATCAGCACATTCAAAACATAGTTGTTGTCAATGTGCAGTAGTTTTAGTTGATGCTGTTTTTTTTTTCAGGTCCATTCATCAGCTAAGAAGAAGTGCACAAAGCAATAATAATATTGCACACCTGCACAGCTTTTCTTTTCTTCTTTATGATGAATTATATTAGTTTTTAAAAAATAAATTGACTGATATTTTCAAGACTGCACTTCTTTTTTATGTGAGGGGAGTCACAGCTTTGCGGGTATTTGAACCACGCTGGCCGACTGAAGCTTTGTTTAAATTCAGGATCACAAATTTCACTCATGTCTATCCGCAGTTCAAATATATGTTTTTCATATATTCACATTCAAAACTCATTTTCATATGAAAAGCTTTGCACTAGGCCTCGCTTTGAAAGAAAGACTACAGGCATCTCAGATATGGGCTTGTAAAAGAAGCAACACAACTTCAATAATGTTATAGTCCTCATTTACAACCCTCCAAGTTGGGACCAGTTTAGGGGTCATGGCGACCAAACGTTTTTCACCGGCGATCAGATTTCCAAACACATTGCCACTAAATCTCAAGGGCAGCAGTAAAGACAGCCATGAAAAGACCAGGGAATACAAACAACAAAATAAGACTGAAACCTCTGCTAGCAGGGTATACTTCATTTGATAATTATACAATTGATAACACGATTGAACCATCTCTTGTGAGCAACTGCCAATACTGACATGCTGGTATTAAATTGTGATAATTTTATTGTTTATCAATCCTGCCACAGAATGGGGTGACCATGCTTAAAATAATAGCACTGGGTGATTAATTTTATATACTTGAAAAGGAGGTGGATAGGGCTTTGCACTATTACTAAAAAAAAAATAGACCCCCTACATTTGCTGTCAGCTCAAAGGCTTTGTATGAGCGTGATGTGTTTTGGATATGAAAAAATCGGTGAAATCAGCGGTAAACGTGATTTGAACGTTTTACGGGCTTCGAATATAATAAATACAAGGCAATGTTACATTGGGGAGTAAAAAACTGATTCAAGAAATGTAGATTTTGGCTTAAAATTCAATAAATTATGTGCGCGAGGCTGCATGATGAAATTCGATCATCGGACTTACCATCTATTAGCCCTCGTGCGATAAGAAAACTTTCACGACTTGTGCCCAAAATTAAGGCAAAGAGAAAAGTAATTTTTTGTAATATTCTTGTATAACTAAGATGTACGCATCGCTACCTTGGTAAAAGATGCGTAAATAGATTCCAAATGATCCAGAATCAGTGTATTTGATACAAATACTGTACCGTTTATCGACCCGCGTTCATACAAGACATACAAGCAAAGCTGAACAATAAGGTCCAGAAGATGACAACGCGAATTTCTTTTTGAGCAAAAATCCTGTCTTTGAGTCTATATTCCAAGGGATACTGATTATATACTGTAAAGTTTGGAGAGTATATAGGCTGCAATTGGATAAATTAGAGAGCTGCTTACTCACGAGTATTCGTCCAACGGGTATAACTTTTTCTATTACTACCCGCGGTCGCATAAACTGAAACAGCATTAAAATAAACGTATCCTTTCAGTGGAGCCGCAATGGACAGATTATCATTTCTTTTCACCATCATTGAAACCTGCCTTTTTTTGCCATGGACCACTTTACCGCTTGGTTCTATATGCTTCGTTTCTAACGGCTCAGCTGTATATTCTGCAAACTGAACCTCTCAGGAGTGAATTGTATCTTTCAGGCAATAATATTGCCACTCTCTATCAATTCTTTGCATTTTCACCAAAATTTGAGATGTTCCAAGAATAGTTTTTAGGTTTTCTATTCAACATTGACCTAGGTGTTCGATTTTCTTGCGAAAATATTGATAAAAGCCGCATCAAAGTCTTCGCCAACACCATTTTCCCATACAAAATTCTTATACAGTTAACACATGGAGGAGTTTGTTTGTCTGAGTCACAACGGGGGTCAAAAGTATGTGACGTCATTAGTGCAAAGCGCTATTGATATAACTCTACCCTTCTAACAGTGGTGAACTCAAACATTTTGGATATGAAACATCTGTGGAACATGAAAATGAAATAGATAAAATGAACAGAAAATTCATTGTATGTAATCATATTTATTTACTTTCTATTTTCAACTGACCTGTCACCTTGTATCAGTGAACATATGTTCAATATTTACAGGTTCCTTTACAGGAAAAAGGACAGGAAAGATACAAAGAAAGTGTTTACATTTACACACTGATTCACACATCCTCGGAGACCCAGGGGCAGTTAGTCGGGGAGGGACGAAGTAAAAACTCGGCAAAAATCAGCGCGACGAAAGTTTTCAAGAGCGAGCGAACGAGCCCCTGGGTTTCTACACTTACCGAACCAGTTCCACGACCATTTGAAATCCCCGTCTCCGATTGGGCAGAAAATTTCTGGCATTGTATTTTTCTGCCCAATCAGCGAGCTGCATCTATCGCGCCATTTTCGTGCCTTCTTATACGAAGATTGTTTTCTCTTGATCGCCATTGCGTTGCTCGTTCAACTTGCTTGGAAAGTTTCTTAAAACAAATTATGGCCTCAAAGCCGAGAATAATCGCGAGATTCAGCGTGGCCGCATCGAAATCAAACACTCACTGTCATATTCGAATGTATTCCTTTCAACTCGGTAAGTTGTTTTTATGGTAGACTCGAGAAACAGTCTGCATTTCGTGGTGAATCCCACGCCGAAGATACACTAAAAGTTTTCGAAATCTACGCCATGCAGAGTTCTATGAAACCTGAAATATGAATGAATCACTGATCACAAGCCGGAATACTATACGCCAAAGACTGCAATAGTACGCCGCAGCCCTTTGAAACCCACGCCATAAAAAGATACACACGAAAAAAAAATTGTTTGGTTGACCAAAAACAAAATTCCCCTGTTTTATTACCGGGCAGTGGATAGCTAATCTCTAACAGAAACTTTCCATGTAAAAGAATATTCCTTTACAAGGCCAAGCGGTTAATGTTCCTGACTTGCTTTTCGTGTGAATTTTAAAAAGAGGTAAGCTTATACATTGTAACTTCAGCTCAAATAAAAAACATTGAATTAACAGCTCTTAAAATGTCTCAGTAATGATTGACCCAGCTTCTCTTAGGGACCGTTCATTATTTATGGAAGGGGGAGGAATGGGTGAGAAAATGGGGGACCTGAAATTTTAGCCACTGCAAAAGGGGGGGTCCCGGGGAAATTTTTTTGTTATGGAGGGGGGTCTTGAAATTTTGAACAGATGATGTCTTAAATAAAAAAGCGAAAACATAACTACAGTGTACCAATAAGAGGGGGACACCCCAGATTTCATGGCTGGGAGCCTTTGGGCTCTATGATTCTTCTAAGAGCACAGCCTTGCACAGTATTTTGGTGCAGTCATGGAGCCTGATTTATAATTTTAATTTCTTTATTTGGTACTTCCATAATTGTAGACGACATGACTTAAAGTTTTAACTCATCATTAAACATATTACTGGATTGTAACAGTATTAAACTGGAGGGTTTTAGTGATTGGCGTTAAAAGTATTAATTAGGGACGGACCATTATTTTTTTGACAGGGGGTGTTGCAAAATTTTCACATGCAAACATTTTTTTATATGCGGCACCTGCTGCAAAGAATTTATTTTGTGTCTCTGTTCAACTGCCATACTTCCAGCAAACAACTTTTTCTTTATTTTTTGCTTGCATACAATTTATTTCAGTGTTTATAGCCTCTGCAAACAATTTATTTCAAAATTTTCCAACACCCCCCCGTCAAAAAAATAATGGTCCGTCCCTTAGTATCTGTAACTGTTAGTAGTATTTTGTAGTTAAATCAGTTTGTCCCTTGTCATCCTTATAAGTGAGTCAACCCACCCACCATTCCTGGTTTCTGGGTAAGCTCAGTAGCAGTGGTTTTGTATATTGCAATAAATGTTTGTATAGCCCAGCTGAGTCTCGGTTGTGATAGTAATTAACAACTATTAAAGTCTTAACTATAGTTCTTCAAATGCACAGTGGACCAAGTGGTTGAATTGCTTCGATAAAGAAAACCACACAAGAGTCAAAATGCCATAAGTTGTAATAACTATTTATTAATAAATAAAAATTTACTGAAAATTATTCTAAACTTTTTTTCAGTTCCTGTAACAACATGTTATGGTTTTAAGGTTTTCATGTCTGGTTTATACAGGTTTATGTCTCCTCCATATCCTCATTCCCATTGTACCCCAGGCCCATCATATCCCAAATTTACACCTATATGCTTAAAACTAAACAGATATTAGAAGCATAGTTTTCAATATCAAGACAGCAATACAGTCACCCCCAAAGTTTTACCTACTTTAGATCTGAAAACCAACACGCCAGCCACTACATCATCGTGCCCCCACAAAAATACAGTATGAATACATACAATACAACTTTTATTTTATAGAAATCAGATTAATAGTCGTCCTTAAAATCAAGGCTTGAAATTGGATCTTTTGGAAGTGTTCCAATTCCGTGGTGTGTCCTGCCAGGAATTTCCTGCAAAGCATCAACTTCCTTTAAGGTGTTCACAACCACATAAATGTCATCATCCCTTCTTCTCTTGTGCTTTGTTGAATGCATTCAAAGTTTGTTTTCGTTGTCAGAATTGTTACTAATGTCTTTATTTGGATTGGATGCCCTACTGAATACTTGGGCAGAATTGAAAGTTAAGTTTGGTCCATGTGCATACATCAGGTCTTTGGTTTCCCTAATGTTATGTTCCATCACTTGGTCAATGGCTACATTTCTGCCAACCCCACCCTTCAGGTTAATTGTAACAACCATGAACTTAATGTCCATGGAGTGAGAATCCAAGACAACAGTCCAGATAAAAGCCCACCTAACCCCAGAGATGAGGATGGCATATTCAACTACTCCCACAACATTCTTAAAAGTGGACTCCTCTTCAGAGATTTTCAAGATTCTGTCAAATAAGGGGATGGTGGAAAGATAGAGTATCTCTGGAAATTTCTAATGTTGCTGTTTAAGGTATGCAGGAAGACAAAGTATGCCCTTGCTGCGATACGCCTCCATGCCCAACTAAATGCCTTGTTAACACCAAGAGAGGCCCATTCACTCAGGTGGAATCCTAAAATTATGATGACATTTATGTGGTTGTAAACACCTTAAAGGAAGTTGATGCTTTGCAGGAAATTCCTGGCAGGACACACCATGGAATTGGAACACTTCCAAAAGATCCAATTTCAAGTCTTGATTTTAAGGACCTCCGGTTATAGCTGGGTCAATCATTACTAAGACATTTTGAGAGCTGTTAATTCAATTTTTTTTATTTAAGCTGAAGTTACAGTGTATAAGCTTACCTCTTTTTAAAATTCACACGAAAAGCAAGTCAGGAACGTTAACCGCTTGGCCTTGTAAAGGAATATTCTTTTACATGGAAAGTTTCTGTTAGAGATTAGCTATCCACTGCCCGGTAATAAAACAGGGGAATTTTGTTTTTGGTCAACCAAACAATTTTTTTTTCGTGTTTTTTTTTTATGGCGTGGGTTTCAAAGGGCTGCGGCGTACTATTGCAGTCTTTGGCGTATAGTATTCCGGCTTGTGATCAGTGATTCATTCATATTTCAGGTTTCATAGAACTCTGCATGGCGTAGATTTCGAAAACTTTTAGTGTATCTTCGGCGTGGGATTCACCACGAAATGCAGACTGTTTCTCGAGTCTACCATAAAAACAACTTACCGAGTTGAAAGGAATACATTCGAATATGACAGTGAGTGTTTGATTTCGATGCGGCCACGCTGGATCTGGCGATTATTCTCGGCTTTGAGGCCATAATTTGTTTTAAGAAACTTTCCAAGCAAGTTGAATGAGCAACGCAATGGCGATCAAGAGAAAACAATCTTCGTATAAGAAGGCACGAAAATGGCGCGATAGATGCAGCTCGCTGATTGGGCAGAAAAATACAATGCCAGAAATTTTCTGCCCAATCGGAGACGGGGATTTCAAATGGTCGTGGAACTGGTTCGGTAAGTGTAGAAACCCAGGGGCTCGTTCGCTCGCTCTTGAAAACTTTCGTCGCGCTGATTTTTGCCGAGTTTTTACTTCGTCCCTCCCCGACTAACTGCCCCTGGGTCTCCGAGGATGTGACTCACAGTACTCAATTTCTAAACTTTAAGATTAATAGTCTTTGACTTCTGGTCAATTTAGCTGTAACTCGGTCAGTTATTTAAAAAAAATCGAATGCTAGAAACTTCACGGAGAAAATAATAGGGGTGAATACACACAGTGCAATTGCTTACCACTGCCAAATACCGCTTTTATGCTTCCTTTCAAGAATAATACATAAGCTAAGCTCAAGCTAAAAAGCTGTTTTCTGGTCGATACTCGTAGACGTATTGCTGGAACCTTCTCGCTATTATCCAATCCGGTAACAAATTCACTGTTTTTACCACAGCTTTAAACCGTTGCGAACATTTCTTGTTCGAAAGAAAATATTTTGAAGCGTGGTGAAGCTTCGCAAAGCGCGCTCAAAACTCGAAGAATCCTGTCTTCGTCCGCCATTTTGAAAATTGAAGGTTTTGTTTTGACACGTCACGTGATACTTAGATTCTAACACGGACTCTCATTGGCTGAAAAGTGAGCCAGGCCTGTCCCTAAAAAAAGGGATAATCTGGACTGGTATATGTGGAGTGTTTCTTGGTGTTGCGGATACCGCTGCTTTCGTTTGTGCGGGCCAATGCCCACTTTAAAGGTGCCCGTCTTCACTTTAAAGGTGTACATCTTCACATTAAAGGTGTACGTCCTCTCTTTAAAGATGCACGTCTTCGCATTAAAGGTGCCCGTCTTCGCATTAAAGGTGTACATCTTCGCATTAAAGGTGTACGTCCTCTCTTTAAAGATGCCCGTCTTCGCATTAAAGGTGCCCGTCTTCGCATTAAAGGTGTACGTCTTCACATTAAAGGTGTACGTCCTCTCTTTAAAGATGCACGTCTTCGCATTAAAGGTGTAGGACTTCACTTTAAAGGTGTGTCTTCACTTTAAAGGTGTACGTCCTCTCTTAAACGGTGTTTGTAGCTCGCTTTAAAGGTATACGTCCTCACATTAAAGGTGTACGTCTTCACTTTAAAGGTGTTTGTAGCTCGCTTTAAAGGTATACGTCCTCACCTTAAAGGTGTACGTCTTCACTTTAAAGGTGTACGTCTTCACATTAAAGGTAATGCTCTTCGATTTGTCCTACTTGCCGCGCCATAAAAACGTAGTCGATACAGTTTAAGTCGATAGTACTCGATATTTGTCGATAATTGTCAATCGACAGGTTTAATTTGTCGATAAAAGTCGATAATCACAAGATTTTCATGGCTACGAAATTAACCAAACTAATAAGACTTAATAGCTCGAACGACTTTTCAGGTTGAAGTATAAACCGCTCTGAAGTAAATCTTTACGGCAATAAACTTACATAAAAAAAAAACTGAGCAACCAAGTGGTTTGTTATTCAATGTACTGTAGAATCGAATAATTACCTTGAGAAATGATAAACCAAGATAAACAGTGGTTCGTTCAGTGCTTGATGGACCCCAAAAAGCCGTTTAATTCTGTTAAAATTGATAAGCGCTGGAGTTTAATCAGGTTTAATGAGAACAGGACAGAAGCAGCGTGAGACAGCATGACAGAAGGCGGCGATCAAGAAATAGCATAAAAATGAGATGCATAAATCACTGATAAGACATAAAATGATACATGACATGAAAATGAATCACTTTTACTGGAAGAAAAGAGTAGTTTCTGATTTCAGCTTGTGTTTATTTGAGCTTCCAATTACAGTGTAAAATCGGTAAAATAAAGTCTTGACATAGCCGATCCTGCTTCGTTTATCCGCGTTTGCCAACTTCATTTTTTATGTTTCGATACTTGTTGATCGAAATCGATCAAAATCGAACTGTAAAAAAAATCGATAATCACAAGAAATCGTGTGATTGGCTTTTATCAAATTCCGATATTTGTCGATTGATTAGTATTGAATTCAATCTACAACGATCGATTTTTATAGACTATTGAAATTATTGACATGTTACACCCTGATATCAGCTTGATAGTACATGTACAGTGTAGCTTTCGCGGTAATTTTCAAAGTTAATACATATGCTATACGGTAAGGTTTTAAGCTTGCTCTTGACATGTTTTGTCCACATTTGAACTTATAAGAGGTTTTAGATATGACGTGTAGCTAGAAAGATGTTTCGTTGCCTTTCGTTTCACCTGTTTCACTGTATTTCAAGCACGAAGATGTACAGTAGATCTTTGACAGTGGAAATTAGAGGTGGAAGTAAAACAAAAACCTGAGGGTCTGCATCTTGCATCATGCTCTAAAATTAAATTTGTTATCAACTACAAGATCTGTACAGTTGTATTGCTATTTTGAAGTTTTGTTTATTTTGTTCTCCTAAGGTAATCAGACTTTCAAAAACTACAGTCACATGTACATGTTGTGGTTTACATTTCAAAGAAGGAACAAGTCGGATAAAGGTAATGGCTCTGTCAATTCCAAGCCCGCTCATTCCCCCCCCCCCCCCCCCCCCCCCCCCCCCCCCCCCCCCCCCCCCCCCCCCCCCCCCCCCCCCCCCCCCCAATGGCTCCGTCAATTCCAATATGACTGCGTTCACTCTGTTGCTTGTTGCTCCGGTTCTCTTGAAAAGTGTGGGACCCAAACAATGTTTATCAACTCAGTTTTTGTATTTTTGAGGGCAATCAGGAAATTTAAAATAAAAAACTAAGGATTGTATGAGTCAACTTTTAAAATCTGAAAGTTAAGGTTGTTTTGACAATGCCCCACCCCCAGGCTGACCTGTTTTGGTAAACGCCCCACCCTTGGGAAGGAAAAGTTATAAAATGCCTGACAAATGCCCATAATCTGTTCTTCAATTTATTTATTTAATAATGCCCAATCTTGCAGCATGTGTTATAACTCAGAGTTCTTTCTACAATATTTTTAGAAGCAGCTGGTAGAAATAATTAGATTTCTAAAGAGACACAAATGAATGTAAGGCACGTGAGTTTAATAAAGCAGAGTGTACATGTGAGCGGATGTTATATAACTTATGTTACATGTGAGTTTGTATGATTTGGTGCATATTTATGTCATGCAAAAATGTTTACAATATTTTAAAATCTGTTTGTTCTTCAATTCTTGGACTTCCAACTTAGTATTAAATGGAAAATTATAACCAATTTGTGGATTTCAAATGGATTTGGAGCATTTAGGGGAAATGTCACTGTATTGCTGTCATTGCTTGCTTACTCGGCTCATCCAGCTGTCTCGTTTCACACAATGGATATTTCTGTCATCCTAAGATGTGTTAATTATCACAGTGACGCTGCTAAATTACAAAACATCAAGAACAACTAAAATTATCCTTACGCTGTTTCGTATTCATGAGATGCATGGCTCTTAGAGCCCTTTCATTGGACTGTGCATTAGGGGATTCCCTCTGTCCTCCCATGTAATATCAATAGTATGAAAGCTGTGACAATGAAACTTGGTATAATTAAACAAGAAGCTGTACACAGCTTGAACTTGTGGTGTCTTTAACCCATTGCAGTATTTGATTCCCAAATGTTTTAAGTGCTTTTCTAGAGAAACATGAAATTGTGTCTAAAAAGTAAAACTACATTCAGTAGCTGACACTGGAAACCGCCATCGCTGACTGAAATGCAAAGTTATATAAAACACAAAACTTGCTGGAACAAAAATCCCATGTGGCAATAAGCGGTGAACACAATATCAAACAGTCCTATCCATCCATGAATGCCCCGCATTGTCTTGCGTAAAGTTTAAATATAATAAACATGTCTTGAATGAGTTGAATCGCCATTCAATAAGCTTCTTGGTAGTTTGCCTGGGGAGGCAGCGGATTTTTGTTTTATCTTCACAAGGAGCTGTACCCATGAGTGGCGAAGCCATAAGCGATCGGTTGTCTATTTTGTCGCTCGGTTAAAAATAGTTTTGTCGATTTCTTCTGAATTATTGTCGTCTTTCTGATCAGAATTATTTTTATCCGACTCTTTCAGTCAGTTCTGAATTCTATGGCGGGTTTGCGATCAGAGTTAACGTGCAGTGCATGTCCTGGAGTCCCAGAAATGCGAGCTGAACGACCAGCTGAATGACCAATTCGTTCGTGACTAATGAAACGTTCATGAATTATTTTTCGTTGCTAACGGCTTTTGAATTATTTTAGCAGACGGTTTTATTTGTTTTACACCTACTGAAGGATTTTTTTTTTAACTACGACCGACTGCTGAAATTGTGTGTGTAAACAAACACGGCGAAGCGAAGCGACAAGAACTAAATAACTCGGAGATGGTTTTCGGCTAACTGTAACAAAACAACGTACTCCTATTTATAATGATTTTATCCGCTTTAAGGTATTGAATTGCAGAGGCTGAAAGTATGGTAATTTTGGGAGTTTATCTGTGAGACATGGCGCTCGCGAGCGACCGGGCGCCTAGATTTCATGTGTATCATCATTTGTTTACCTTGATTTTGAATTTTGACTTCCGGGGCGTGCTGATTGGTTAAAATTTGACAGTTGACAAGCTAAAGCAATCCGCGGGTTCTTGTGGGCGGCAGCTGCGATTTTGAAGGATGAGTGCAGGCTTCCCTTCTTTGCATGACCCCGCCGTCCGACTGGAAGCCTGTCCGCAGGCTAGTTATTCTTTTTTCTGCTTCTCAAGTTAACACACATGAGGCCACGAGATCACAAGGCCTCAATAATTTGTCAATTAATCAGATCAGTGAGACAAAAATCAATTATAACTTCTTCCTCGGCTATGCCATGAGTAATAAAGATTTAATATATACTTTAAGATAGGTCATATGATTGTGATGGTATCAAATCAGCCAAGAGTTCACAATCTTGGATCTCCATACAGGATTAACCAAATTTGACTCAAAATTAATTTAAACCAATACAAGGATGCTACATGAAGAAAGATCTAAAATTGTAACTGGTACTTTGTAATAAGAGAACCACAGTTTCAATTCTGCAAGACATGTTTCATCAGCCTTGCTCTTCTGTCATTGTCAGTTACATGTACATGTACAATTAGGAATCTAAAGATGCTTTTTTTTTCTCACCCTTGTGTTCTGCAGTAAGGAACTTGTCTACTCCACTCCTTGGAAAAAATGAAATGCTTAAATGTAAAGTGCTTAAGTATATACATGTACTCAAACAATTAGTTCTTTGTTTACCTGTAGAAAGGCAATCAAATTGCAGACTGTTTTTACAAGCCCCAGTGCCTTGCTTAAAGTGAAAGAATAATTTATTGTTACTATTAATAATAATTACAATATTCAGCTAGCAGAGCTGTCACTAAGATTCAAGTTGTTGGGTAAATGCAATTAGTAGGCAGGCAATCAAACAGCTGGGGAGTTCTTTTGGTTCTATTTTCCTTCTATTTTCCTATGAAAGTATGGGGTCATGCTCATAGTAGCCAGGGGAAATCCCTGGCACCCAGCCCTTAGTGACAGCCCTGAACTACAGTAGGTACATGTATACCAGCAGTTAATCCTTTTTTATGTCTGAAAAATTCATCAATCAATTCAAGATGCTCACTTCCTATATTAATCAAATTGTTTCTCCCAGGAAACATCACATACTTTACATGTACTGTCATGGGTTATGGACATAAAAGTCTACCACATTGTAAACTCATTGCAAATGTGTGATCTTTCTAAGGTACATGTATGTTAATTTCAAATTGTTAATATATTAGTTTCCATGTAAATAAGAATAATTGGTTGTGGGTTTATATTACATGCATGTTTATGTAATGTTTAAAACACGAACAGCAGTGTTTTATCAAGTTTAAAAATTCGAGCGCGAAGCGCGAGCATTTTTAGACTTGATAAAACACGTGCTGTGAGTGTTTTGAACGGCTTCAAACACGAACCACCAAAAGCATGTCCCTACGGAGATCAAACAAATGTGCTTTTTGTGCAAAGAGGATATTAGCATACAAGAAAAACAAGTAGACTGATTAGCATACAGCGCATGTGCCACACTGGCTTCGATGAGGTGACCATGGCTTCCCGGCAACTGTCGAAAGTTTTGGTATTTTAAAGTTCTGAGGAAAAAAATAATCCATGAAAAATGCTATACCAAAGTTGACAGGTACGGTGGATAAAATGTCTAACAATTTTTATTCAGTGGCAGTGAATGAGTAGAAATGAGCAGCTTGCATCTCTGAACCACTCGCTTTCCTACCAATTTACACGTGGGCGCTGGTGTCATTCAAATAACGGCTTACTTGCTAAACTGTTGGTTGCTAATTTTGTTGGAGAAGATTCCATATACATAGATATTGTAAAACAGTAGTACAGTATTTGTTGTACTAAGAATCCTGAATAATTACTACCAACATTAGTATTCTTTATACAAAGAATACTAATAAGGAAAAGAAACCCATTGTCTTTTACCTATTATATTATCATTGTCTATTATATGGACTACACATGCTCAGAACATAACTTGCAAGAAATTGTCTCTTTCATTGCATATCGACAGTAATTGCATTGCCAATTTCATTCAGCCAAAACGTTTTGATCCATGAGTTCTTAGGAAGATGGTTCTTAATGAAGAAAAGTAAGAAAACTGAATACAATTGTATTTAGAATACATGTATTTATGGCCCTTGGGGGGGGGGAGGGGGGGTTAACTCATGTGAGGGGGGCAGGGTAGTGTTTAAACTAGCCACAGTGTGTATTTATGCTAATCAAATGTCCCCGGATAAATAAATGAGTTAAAAAAAAAAGAATGCAAAAAAATGGAGGTGACACCAACTTTTATTTAGCAAAGTTAATGCAATGGCTACCAACCGTTCATGTGGTTAGTTTTCTCCCTCTGTGCACAGGCTGAGTTGCATGATGTAGGATGGCATTGTGACAAACTGTATGTGCAGTAAGGATGCACATAAACAATAAGTGCAAACATGCTTAAATTAAAAGTTTTCTATTTCTAATCAACAGACTGTTGAAGAGGCATCCCTTGGTATATTCAGTATAAGCATAAGGTGGATTTTCTACGACTGAAACAGTGAAGGAAATTTTTTACAATTAATGATGATACCGTCTGTTTGTAAAAAGCGTTGTAGTGTAATTATCTGACCTTCCCTTTAAATCATTAAAGGGTTGTTCTCAACCAGGGTACATTGGTTTCTGAGGTTCTGTCTGTGGCCATTTTTGGGTGCTGCGAAAATGGCCACCCAGTGATTATTGCAAAAATTTAAGGTTGTATTGAGGTACATGTACATTGAAATTTTCTTTCTTTCTTAAAAAACATGAAAACAAATAGCAAATTAAAGTAATAAACAAAAAAATTGAGGAGCTGTCAAAGTGATTTAGATCACTTGATGGATAGGACATTCTTCTTAGTGAATTGGTTTTATTACATGTACATGTACGGTTTGATCATCCCCAGATCATACAGAATAGAGAGTTTAAGTATCATGACAATGATCTTACTTTTTTCTAAAGCTTTGTCATCTTCCAAGTGAATGTACACTGATATAGGGAAGATATGGAAAATGACAATAGTTTAATAATAATGACCAGTAGATTTTGTCGAATCAATTACCTTTTATGTGTGTCAGAAAGTCTTTTTAATGTATTATCATTGAAATTTAAATAAATATATATTTTTTCAAATACTGCTGTATTATAAATCAATGTATATGGCGTTATTATGCAACATACATGTAGCATTTGACATTGCAAATACTGTATGCACCAAAACAAGTGCAAATGTACAATGTATGATAAATTATTATTCGACATACATTGTAGCATTCTAGAGTGCAAATATGCATCAAAACGAGTGCAAATATGACACGTTATTACACTCTTCTGACCGTGCACTAGGAAAAACAGCTTCAAAAACGTAGCCTTTAGGAGAATATTTCTGTCGTAAAATAAACATTTATTCAGTGAAAAATTGTGTAATACGGCTGGGCATTTTTACTCGTCAGTAAATACTCAGCCGTATTACACAACTTTAAGCTGAATAACCTCTATTTACTATTAAGGGTCAGCGCATTTTTTTTTTCTGCCCCCTCAAATTCTATATATTTAGTATGAACCCAACACCAGCATTAACACCTTTGAAAAGCAGGCCATGTGGTGTACACATGTTTATTTACAGGATTTACTTGAATGGCGCAGATTTTTCTTCAACGTTGTTGAAGTTCTTTTTTGGACTATAGGCTATGGAATATTATGTTAAATTAATTATAATATATTATTTACGGTTTCACTTGTAATAATAATAATAATAATAATAATAATAAATGTTGAGCCACGTAGCACGGGTGATGCTAACAAGGAATCAGAGAATTAACTGTGTGTTTAAATTATAGTGTTATATAGTAAATTATAGTGTTACTGTTTTACGCAGTGTATATGATACTTATTGTAAAATGAAAAATTGTTATGAAATCAAATAAAGCTTGTACGGCTGGTCGGCCTCTCCCTATTCAGTTGTGCTTATTTAGCATGTCATAGACATGTATTCTATTCGGCTGAACGTAGTGAAAGAGAATAGAATATTTCTTTTTAAAAAGGGACTTCTTCAACCACTGTCCTTTGCGCGCGTCTATTATTGTTTTTCTTTCTTTAGTTGAAATTTCACAACCAAAATGGACAAAAAAAAATCAAATTACGGAAACTTAAACAACTTTAAATAGATAGCTTATACAGCCAGCCTTAAAGATTGCAAAGATAGAATCGGATGAACAAAGACACTCGCGAGTTTAGCAATATCTGTATTACAGAAAATGTCGCAAAGCACACTGGTTGAAGGTGTCTCTTTAAGTCAAATTTTCCGTTTGGTTACAAGTTTCCGTTTACGTAATCATATCGTGTCTCCAAAAGAATCGTTTAGTTAATTTTGAAATTTCCTTATGATTTATACCGACTTATGCTCTGTTTTTCACTTACTCCTACTGAAGAAAAAAGAAATGCATCCTATGTATGCGTTTTAAGTCTTTTAAGCGATAGTGACATTAAATTTTTGCGGAAGTTTAATTTTGCGGATGGGCGTTTTTTTGTGTGTTGTGCGGGGATTATTTTTTTGCGATTGGGAAAGACTTTTTTTCTTTCTCGGAATTAATTTTTGCGGTTTACAGGAAGTCGCGTTCAATTGGAATTACAACGTTTTCGTGTTTTATCCGAGTGCACATGCAATGGAAATACACTGAGGTGAAACATGCAACATCGTGAACATGCAGTTGCAAAACACGTTAATCAGTGTCATTCTATGACAATCACATCTGGCCCTAGTGTGGCTGATCAAGTGCTCTGACAATAGCTACGGTGACCACTTGATACATTATAACCTCAGTTATCACTGGTATTTTCTATTTTATTTTTTCTATTTCCAAAACTTTGTCGGCTATCTCAGGATTGCCAAACATTACGATTACGATATTAAATTAATTACGTGTAAAAGGTGACGTTTGTGTATAATTTCGACAGTGGAAATAATCATGTCGGACCCGTTTTCACTGGACATCGCGCTATTATAATTCCGCTTATGCTTATGTTGCAAGAAAAACCCACGCACTGCGGGATGTTCGTGATTTGTGGTATGCAAATCAGACGTTCCGTTATACTGAACAACAAACCCGAAACCGTTGATCCGCAAACAAAATCCTATACAGGTATTTGTTCAAATTTCACCCGTCGAATTTTCCTTTGGTTTACAGCTTCCCGTTTTGTAATCGCGTCCCAAACGAATTGTTTCCTTGGTTTTGACATTTTCGTGATGATTTATATCGCCTTATGCATTGTTTCTCACATTCTCCTACTGAAAAGAAGGAAGAAGTGCATTTCATGTACGTGTTTTTAGAGATAAACTGTTTTTTCTGACGAAGAAATTTGTTAAATTTTGCTCGTTCAGGAGAGAACAGCCACTTATTTATTTGAAGTGAGGAAGTTATAATGCATAGTAAGAAAGGACATGACGAAATTGATACTCCCGCGGTTTTTAACCCGTGAATACGCGCATGCGTAATGAACGGGTTATCGGCAACGGAGACAGATATGCAAATGAGCACTCGCTCACTCACTCACTCGCTCACTACGACACGCTCACTTTCTCCTTCCATCGGCTGTAAACTCAGTGACGTAATGCTTTGTTACGAATGCGTTTCGTAACAAGAACAGCGTGAATCCAGCGATAACAATAACTAATTTGTTGTAAACGAATACAAACAAAAATAAGCTTAAAGATGTTTCGCATTTGGAGTCTTTAATGCAACATTAAAATCGATCTAAAAAGATTTTTTAACCTAGACAAGCGTTTCGATGCGTATCTACCTTGAAGCAATTAAATTTATCCTGTTGTAAGTCAGTGATATCACGGTAGCCGAGTGGTTTAAAGCGCAGAATGACAGCCGAAAGGGCCGAGGTTCAAGTCTCGCTCGGGACATACCTTTTTTTCTTCCTCTTCGGACTGAACATTATGAAAGTGATGTACTGTATTTTTCTTTTTGCGTTTGTCAAAAATCCTTACGTTTAATTTTAAAAAAAATATTGAACCGTGTCAGTGTGAAAACATAACTAGTTACCGCAATATTGCGTTACGCATTAGCATTTCTTATTTACGGATTGGCTCTTAGGAGCCTTTAATTAATATATATATATAGATAGGCTGAGCCTAACGGCGAACTCTCTGAACAGAAAGCCAATGATAAGCTTAACTAAGGGGGTGTTTACATGACACCGGGGCGACTTTCGCGCCGGGGCGAGTTCACTCCGGTTCCCTCTTATGGCTCTACATTTGTTTACATGATACCACCACATTGTACAAATGTAGAGCCATAAGAGGGAACCGGAGTGAACTCGCCCCGGCGCGAAAGTCGCCCCGGTGTCATGTAAACACCCCCTAAGGTGAAAGGTCGGAAGCACAAGAATTAAGATTGAAGACCGGGCTATTTTTCAATTTTAGCAATTCTAAAAAAACAGTATTACGCGACCGTCTGGACAGTACATTTAGACCGTACAAATGTTCGCAAAAACAACTTTCTCTCGGTCTAGAATAACTAGTATGACTTATTTCCGAATAAAATATACCTGTTACGTATCAAAAATTGCCTGAGAACCTGACTTGAAAATCAAAATTGCAAAACATACACAGACATATTTGCATAAGGCGACGCGAGTTGTTTTCTTTACATAAAATCGCTTTTCAATCTATGCAATGAATAAACAGACACATAAAAACAACACAATCTTCTTTCAAAACATTTTATTCAAATCTGGATAAGTGTATGTTTAAAAGCAAAACGTGGACCATTTATAGCGCATCGAGGCCGAGCTGTCTTCAATGAAAGAAATCAAAACGACTGAATTTGAGCACGTTTTATAAACAATTCTCCAAAACTAACGAGAACACAAAGAAAAAGTCAATCACAGATTGATATTAACATAAATTCCAATCGAAAATGTATTGTGTTTTACCTTTAAGCCACTCGGCTGCTCGGAAATTCGTTAAAACTCCGCTTCTAGATTTTATCCCTGAAAGCTCTTCTTTTTCCACTGTAGCGGCTTCTGAGTATCCCTTAATTAGTAAGTATCCCTGTCTTGAGTAGCAAACCGCGAAAAAATGCAGGGAAAAACGACTTTACACAACACAAGAGAGTGTTTACTGCAGCCAAAGTTACAGCTGAAGTGAAATCGGCCGTGTAGCACGAAAAACAAAGCCTCAGTTTTAAAATTGCTAAGATCCCGGATGTTGCGTGACGCGCATGTTTTGCGACGTCATACGCGCCCGCGAACTAGTTCTGCGCGACTCACACACCGGACTGACGCGCCCGCGAAACAGTCCGCTAGCCATGACCATGAAAAATGACGGGCATAGGTTCTGTGAGTATGGGGCTCCGCAGCGGGCCTTCGGCCCGCGAGAGCTCCGCTAAAAATCTGCATTGAGAATGCGTAGATAAGTAGTAACTGCGCCAGTGCTTACGAAAATATCCGTTTACGCTGTCCACACGTAAACGGGTAAACAGCGTTTTCGAAAATATTCATTTTGGAGAGCGTTTTCTAAAATATCCAATTAGGATGACCGTTTTCGTCGTTTACGTGTGGACGGAAGGCCTAAACGCATAAAAACTTATGCGTTTACGATCGTAAAAGTATAGGTGTGGACAGGGCCTAAGGCGTAGTTTTCTGAAGGCGCTCCGGCCCATTCATGTTTTACTGGTGGTTTAAAGGAGCTATGCCATGGAGAATTTCACATTTTTGGTCAAAACTTATTTTTAACGTATTCTTGGGATAGCACGGATCTTAAAAGGTTTACAATTGCGCAAAATTCCGAGATCACTGTCTTCTTCATTAGGCAGTACTTCACCAAGCGGAAACTCAAATTTTAAGCTATACAGCAACCGTGCAGCGTACAAGAAAACTGCTCTTTTGGAAAAACCTTCCCCAGGACATGAACGTGTTCCTGCTGAAAACGGCAAGACATCTTTCACACACAGTCGACCTTGCTCGTCCAAGAAACGCTCCGGCCGGAAGCAAAATGGATCCTCCCAACAATCAGGGTCGTGATGAATAGCCCAGAGATTAATAAACACGGTCATATCCCGCGGGATAAAGAAGCCCGCAAGGGACGTGTCCCGCATGGTTAAGTGAGGGATAGCCAATGGCGTCTCGCTCACAATACGCAGCACTTCAGCAATGAACGCATCCAAATAAGGCAAGTTGGGTCTGTCGGATAATTCTGGCGGACGGTTAGCCTTGCCAATGACGTCATCTAACTCACAATGTAACCTGGCCTGTACATCCGGGTATTTAATGAGATAATATAGACTCCACAGGATCACAGTTGAGGGTGTTTCAGTACCAGCAGAAAAGAAATCAGAGGCGCTAAAACAAAGAAAAATGTGAAATGATATTATTTACTATAATTTAAAGGCTCTTATTTAGAATTTAAAATACTGTGTGTGTGTGTGGGGGAGGGGGAGGGGGAGGGAGGGGGTTGGGAACTCAACAATATGCAAACGCGTGATGTTGCATACGTTACCTATAAACGTTACATACAACCTATTCTACTGAGTACACCGACCACACTGGCAAAACCAACAGCAGCGACGATACTGACTAAACTGACTACACTGACTACCCCTACTACACTGCATGACTACATTGATTACACTGATTACAGTGACAACACCGACCACACTGACTACAGTGACTACACTGCATGACTACACTGACTACAGTGACTATAATTATACAGTGACTACACCGACTACACTGACTACACAATTTACACTGCATGACTACACTGATTAAACTGACTACATTGACTAGTGACTACACCGACCACACTGCATGACTGGGCTGACTAAACTGATAACACCAACTACACTGACCGCATTGACTACACCAACAACACTGACTACACGGACTACCGACTGACTACACCGACTACACTGACTGCACCGACTACACTGACTACACCAACTGACTACACCGACTGTAATGACTACACCAACTAAACTGACTGCACCGACTACACTGACTACGCCAACTGCACCAACTAAACTGACTATGGCAACTACATTGATTACACTGACTACACCGGCTACACTGACTAAACTGCATGACTACACCGACTGCATTGATTACACTGACTACACCGGCTACACTGACTACACCAGCTAAACTGACTATGGCAACTACATTGATTACACTGACTACACCGGCTACACTGACTACACTGCATGACTACACCGACTGCATTGATTACACTGATTACACCGGCTACACTGACTACACCAACTAAACTGACTATGGCAACTACATTGATTACACTGACTACACCGGCTACACTGACTACACTGCATGACTACACCGACTGCATTGATTACACCAACTACACCGGCTACACTGACTACACCAACTACACTGACCACACTAACTAGACAGACTAAAATTAACTACACTTACTAAACTGACTACACTGATGACACTGACTACACCCATGACACTGACTACACTGACTACACTGACTACACCAACTACACTCACTACACCGACTACACCTGACTACACCAACTACACCTACATGTACTACACTGTCTACACCAACTACACTCACTACACTGACTACACCTGACTACACCAACTGCACCGACTACACCAACTACACCAACTACACTCACTACACCGACTACACCTGACTACACCAACTACACCTACTACACTGTCTACACCAACTACACTCACTACACCGACTACACCTGACTACACCAACTACACCTACTACACTGTCTACACCAACTACACTCACTACACCGACTACACCTGACTACACCAACTGCACCGACTACACTGTCTACACCAACTACACTCACCACACCGACTACACCAACTACACCTACTACACTGTCTACACCAACTACACTCACTACACCTGACTACACTACACTGACTAAACTGACTACACCGACCACATCGACTACACCAACTACACCGACTGAATTGGCTACACCAACTACACTGACTACACCAACTACACTGACTACACCGACTACACCAACTGAACTGACCACACCGACTTCACTGACTACACCGACTACACTGACTACACCAACTACACTCACTACACCGACTACACCTACTACACTGACTACACTGACCACACCAACTACACCCACAACACAGACTAAACTGACTACACCGACTAGTCACCAACTAAACTGACTACACCAACTGCACTGACTACACCAACTACACTGACTACACCAACTACACCGACTGCACTGACTGCACCAACTACACCGACTGCACTGACTACACCAACTACACCGACTGCACTGACTACACCAACTACACCGACTGCACTGACTACACCAACTACACCGACTGCACTGACTACACCAACTACACCAACTACACTCACTACACTGACTACACCGACTACACCAACTAAACTGACTACACCAACTACACCAACTACACTGACTACACCGACAACACAGACTAAACTGACTACACCAACTGCACCAACTACAGACTACACTGACTACACCAACTGCACCAACTATACTGACTACACCGACTACACCAACTACACCTACTGCACCGACTACACACACTACACTGACGACACCAACTACGCTGACTACATTGACTACACCGACTGCACCGACTACACTAACTAAACTGACTACACTGACTACGCCGACTACACTGACTACAACAACTGACTACACCGACTACACTGACCACACCAACTACACCGACAATGTAGACTACACTGTAAACTGACTACACTGATTACACCGACTACACCAACTACACCGACTACACCGACTACACCGACTACACTGACTGCACTGACTACACCGACCGCACCAACTACTGACTACACCGACTGCACTGACTACACCGACTACACTAACTGCACCGACTACACAGACTACACCAACTACATTGACTACACCGACTGCAATGACTACACCGACTACACTGACTACACTGACTGCACCGACTACACTGACTACACCAACTGACTACACCGACTGTAATGACTACACCGACTAAACTGACTACACTGACTGCACCAACTACACTGACTACACCGACTGCACCGACTACACCAACTGCACGGACTACAACAACTGACTGCACCGACTACACTGACTACACCAACTGCACCAACTTAACACCGACTACACCGACTGCACTGACTAAACTTATTTTTAACCTCAACGTAACATGATGTGACTTTTACTATTACCGGTTATTATTACTATTAAACTGAATACACAGACTACACCGGCTACACCGACTATACTGACTACACCATTTACACCGACTACACTGACCACATCAACTACAGTGACTACAATGAGTACATTGACACCACTGATACTGACTACACTGATTATACTGATTATAGTTTGATTACACAGACTACACCGACTTCACAGACTATACTGATTACAGACTACACGAACTATGCCAACTATACTGAATACACCGACTACACTGACACCACCGACTCCACAGAAGGAAGATACTGACTACACCAACTACACTGACCACATTGACTACACTGACTGCACTGAGTAAATTGAAACCACAGAATACACTGACTGTACTGACTACACCATCTACAGTATACACTGACTACACCAACTACAATGTACATGGACTTGTACCCTTACTACCCCAACTGAAGGGGTGCCTGGAAAAAAACCCTAAGTGACTTCTGATAAACTCCTAGATTCTCATTCCAAATTGCCTTGTATGCTCTTGTGAAACACAGGGAGAATTTGATGTTACATCAAAAGTCACTTAGGGCTTTATTCCACGCACCCCTTCAACTATTCCAACTATACTGACTACACAGACTACAATGACTACATCGACAACACTGCCTTCACTAACCACACACTGCATTAACTATACTGACTACATTGATAACACCGACTACACCAACTAAACTGACTGCACTGACTACACAGACTACACTAATAACACAGACTACAGATTACACCAACTTCACAGACTACACTGACCACACCAACTACACTATCTATACTGTATATGCTGATTACACAGACTACACTGAATAAATTGACTGCACCGACTACTGACTGACTACACTGTTCACCGCCTACACTAACCACACTCACTGCATTAACTATAATGACATTAAGGACTTGACTCCATGCACAGATCAGCGCTACACAGTCTACTAGCTACTGCTATTATACAGTCTTATAGTACTTATTAATAACATTATCAGATAATGAATGGTGCATAAATTTGGATTATTTAATGCTTTAATGAGTAACATACTCCTAAAAACAGTAAAAACT
>JAJLRJ010000011.1:22133711-22228711 GCA_024195265.1 Dendrophyllia cribrosa | reverse complement strand
AATAAAATGAACCTATTTTCCTTTACATGGTAGATTTTTTACGGCCTTCCAATCATGTTGCAAGTTGTCAGTTAACACTGGTAAAACGGTTAGTGGTTCAAGGCTTTAGCCATTTGTCGGTTGTCAGTAAACCCCACCCTTAAATGGCATCGACTCCAAACTTTTCTCGCGTGCATGATATGGGGGGGGGGGGGGGGGGGGGTTGGGGAGGGTTAAATTTTGAAATTTCGTCCTGGTGCTGAACGGGGCACATAAAAATGACGGGGGAGCTTGTCCTGCATTTTAGGGGCCACCGTTAGAATTATCGCGGTACGTTTTAGCGTATTGGGCCAAAAATATGACAGAATATCACGTGTTGTTTTAGAATTGGTACCTCTTAGGGCAAAAAAATTAATTTGAGACACGCCCTTCAAACGAGATTCTGGTACCCTTTAGGGTGTTTATCGAAAATTTCCGAAAAGCACCCCCGTCATTTGTTTTTGGGAGTCCCCCGCGGATTTACGTATGCAAGTTTAGAATGTTGACGTTATATGTGCTGCCCCCGTGGCGCAATGGACTAGCGTGTTGGACTTCTAATTCAAAGGTTGTGGGTTCGAATCCCACCGGGGGTGTTCCTTTTTGGACATCTTTAGGTTGAAAAACAAGCAAAATGTTTCTTAAAAAATAATGCTTGTAATACAAAAAATGTCCAAATCGTCAAAAGAATAAGAAAAAATGGCTTTATATTTGACTTCATATCATTGTCCGTCGGCAGTAAATTTTTAAAACCTGGCTGAATTCAATGTTTTTTTTAATACATGCAGCATGTTTTACTTCATATAGATTGACACAGTTTTAATCCGCGAAAAACGCTTTTGCCAAAGATTTATCTTTTCTTGACAAGGGGTAACCCTATTCTAAAGTCGCGCTAAAATGCTCTTACAAAAGAGGGACACTCCCCAGCCGACTCAGCTTAGGCACACAGCAACACAAACTGTCCTTTATTCCAAGAGCACTGGAGTCTGCTGTAATTTGTTTTAGTTAAGTATAGTGTTGTCGTTTTGAGTGCACCCCGGATCATTTGACATCCTCGTGTTTTCGTCTCCAGCGAAAGAAACGTCTTTTTATCCTTCTACCCGAGACGAAATGTAGGAGATCGTAGCTTGGTATAAGCGGCGTCACGTTACTTTGCGTGACTTTTTAAGGGCTAAAAACATATTATGGTTCCTTTGTCAGCGAGCGGAATGGAAGGCGGACCGAAGTCAAACCAAAAATTCCGTAAGTGTTTTAATTTTAATGCTATTCTTATCCTGATCCTAACCCTAACCCTAACTCAAAATGTAACCTTAACCCTATTCGGCCTTGGGGGGGGTGCCCGCGCTAACTTTCAACATTCATAACATCTTTAATACGTATTCAAACGCCATCAAACTTTGTGACTTTTCCTAAAATTTATCTGGCAACAATTTCATATGACAATTTTTTTATCACGTGACTTGACGTTTCCATGGCAACAAGATTTTGACAGCCATGTATTTTTGGAAATTTGCATATTTATACCTTTGAATGAAGGAAAACAATGTTTATTGGTATAACTTTAGTATTTTTACCGAATTTAGCGTTTATTTATTGGTTTTGATTAATTTTGCGTCAATTAATGGACGGTTTTTAACCCATTGACACCTGAGGATTTTTACGTTTTTGAGTGATTTTCTGCATACACACGCCCCATAGGATTTCGTGACTTCATATTTGGAGTTACCATTGAAAGTGCTGCTGTTCTAAAACACTGAAGGCTCGAGTTTACTGGAAACGTCATTGTGACGATCTCATTTTGCTTGGTTGATTTGCAATGAAGGGTCCAATATAAATTATCTACGATTTTTGGTAAGTTCACAGCCATTTTTCATCTTTAGTAGCTGCCTGATGAGCATCATTAAGCTTGGAGGTAGTTCAGAGTCCACTTCTCAATGAAGCGAGTTAGGTGTTGTACTTCATTTACGAATTTGGCTCGTTGCTCGTTGAACTGGAAAAATGGCCGCCTGGAAACGAAGTAGCTTTGGGACTCGACTCTGGATGAATTTCTCGACCTACCGCGGCATATTTTGGAAGTTGCGACCACAGGAGAACACAACAAGCGCGAAATTTCGGCGGTGGGTCAGAGTGGCTGTGGACTTAGTATATATATGAAAATTGTGGAGGACGGAATGGACGCTGTCGAAAAATCTGTTTATTTCCCAGCATGCAGTGCGGTGGTGATGTTGAAAATCGAGGCAAGGTGAGTATGCACTAGTATAAGAAGCTGTAGCTAGGCCCGAGAACGAATAAGAGCAAAAAAATTCACATCTAAGCTAGGACTAGGACTGAATTCTGCTGTAAATGTTGACTTTTGGGTTTGCCACGATGATTTGAATAAAAAAAACTAAAGGCAAAAACGTGATTTTTGTTGTTTTTCTATGACGTTAAAAACGGTAATTTTTGTTATTGTCCAAATTCAAACGCCGATATTCTGCAAAAATCGCTGACTTTTTTGTGTTTATTGGGTATCTCAATTTGAAAGACTTTCTACTCAATGCTCACAACTGCTAGTTAAGGCAATGTTCGCACGATTGAGAAAGTTACAATTTTTTAAAGCAGTGGAGTCTTGTACGGGCGGTTACGGGCGGTTCAGGTGTCAATGGGCTAAAAAGCCATAGGAAATTTAAGCCTGCGTTAACTAATCTCCCGTCCTTTGGTGTCAAAAGACAAACTGAATAAACGAAAATACTATTTTTCAGAGAGTTTAAAGAATATTACGGCCTTCCAATAATGTTGCAAGTGGTAAAACGGTCAGTTGTTAGTTAACAATTTAGCCATTTGTCGGTTGTCAGTAAACCCCAGCCTTAAATGGCATTGACTCCAAACTTTTCTTGCGTGCATGATATGGGGGGTGGGGGCACATAAAAATGACGTTGGAGCTTGTCGTGCATTTTAGGGGCCACCGTTAGAATTATCGCGGTACGTTTTAGCGTATTGAGCCAAAAATATGACAGAATATCACATGTGTCGTTTTAGCATTGGTACCTCTTAGGGCAAAAAAATTAATTTGAGACACGCCCTTCAAACGAGATTCTGGTACCCATTAGGGTGTTTATCGAAAATTTCCGAAAAGCACCCCGTCATCTGTATATAGGAGTCCCCGGCGGATTTACGCATGCAAGTTTATAATGTTAAGGTTGTATGTGCTGCCCCCGTGGCGCAATGGACTAGCGTGTTGGACTTCTAATTTAAAAAAAAACAACAACCTAAGGTTGAAATATTTAGGTTGTAAAAAAACAACCCAAGGTTGAAATATTTTTTTTCCAAAAAATGTCCAAATCGTCAAAAGAATAAGCAAAATGGCTTTATATTTGACTTATCATTGTCCGTCGGCAGTAAATTTTTAAAACCTGGCTGAATTCAATTTTTTTTTGATACATGCAGCAATGTTTTTCTTTATGTAGATTAATACAGTTTTAAATAATCGCGGGGGAACTGGGGAGAAGGCGGTCGGCGACCAGTTCCCCCGCGATTTTTCCATTTTTTCTTTTTTCATTTCGCGCGTTCCCCACTATCTGGGTCCTATCTCGGAGCCTGGAACAGGCTACATCAAGATGAACCGCTATGTGGCTGAATTTTCTGGTAATAGAAACGCATTCTCACTGTGTGTTTTAATCTGCGTGTTTTAGCAAAAGAATGCGGTTTAAGGGTTCAAACACTTTTTCCTCGGCGATTTGACTAATTAGATCTCATACATCATGCGTCCCGTTCACAGCAGATGTTTTTCAAGTTTTGTTAGCAAGGAAAATAGCTTTTGCTTTTTCACTTTAGCTGTTACTGTGCGAATCCAAAAACCGTGAACACTTTGATTTGATTTTGACATTTCCCATTGTGCAGCAACCAATGAGAAGCGACTCGAAACCGCAAGAAACCCAAACAAACGGTACTCACTGTTGAGCATAGTAGCTGATAGATGGTCTCAATATTTGAAGCAGCAAACTTCTGTTCTCTTTTGCAGTTACACCGTTGTAAAATTTAATTTTTTTTTCTGCTTTCGCGGTTGATTGGTTTGCGCGCGATCTTCTTCTCAACAGTCATGTCACGCGGTACAAAGCTTTCCCCCGTGACATTTCGTTGAAAAAAAATCGACCAAACGGCCAAGGTTCGATTCGGAAGTTAAGAAATTTAAAGCCTATAGAAGCAAAAGAAAATAAAAACAGCGGGTCAGGTTTTCAAACTTTATTAAGATTATTGCAGGTGGCGATTATTTTTCGATCCACAGAAACCCTCATCTGGTGACCTGTGATTATCAGATATCATCGAAAGTTCTCCGCCGCCTTCAAATTTTGCATGCAAGGCCGTATTGCAATTAGCCACACACGGCAAAGTAGCTAGCTGCTGATTAGCAAGAGATCAAAGCAAAAGAAACGTTGTGTCGTAGCTGTAAAACTTACCGTGCTGGGAATAAAAGTTGACAAGTTTACGGCAAGTTTGCGGTGCTGTAGTTTGCATGCCGTAAGTTAAAACTTTCATTCGCCGAAACAGCCGATTTTGTCCTCGCTCAGTAGCTTTTTCAAACATTCACTTTTTCCAGGGAAACTAATCCTCAGGACTGTCATGTGTTATTGTCCGGATTTTTCGCTAAATGTTTTTGCGATACTGCCGCGACGGACAAGTGTTGTGTACAACACTGACAAACCGATGAACGCGACAACTGAGCATGAGGCAAACGTATAGCTAAACGTCTGTCTGGTTTTTAGCCGTTACAGTAAAATCGCTCAGATTTCTACTTCATTTACAAAGAAAGACGAAAGGTAAACTAGCAATAAAAGAAACTACACCAAGGCGGCGACGATTCTTTTTCAAGGAAACAGAGAAGCGTGGTTTCGTGACTAACCGTTTGTTTGGGTTTCTTGCGGTTTCGAGTCGCTTCTGATTGGTTGCTGCACAATGGGAAATGTCAAAATCAAAACAAAGTGTTCACGGTTTGGATTCGCACAGTAAACTAGCTCAGCAAAAACACTATCCATAAGACTATAGCCCTTCCATCCGAAATGTCGTCGTGAATATAGCTTACGCGCCGCGAATGTTAAACTTCCGATCGCCAAAGTAAATAGTCAGCGGCCGTAAGTCAGAAAAACAATAGTACAACTATTCTAATCCTGATCCTATCGCTAACCCTAACTCAAAATGTAACCTTAACCCTAAAACCTTACCCCAAGAAATTGCTTTACCCTTAGCTAACCTATCCCCTTATTCCAAAGAAAGTTAACCCTAGGCCTAGACCAGAACCTGAACCTTAACCCAATCGCCAAGCTCAACTCTATAAGTCATTTAACTCAGGAAGTTACATTGCTTTAAGGTGGAATGGTTCCCTAAATCATGGAAAATTTTTGTCTTAACTCTTTTAGACCAGACGGTTATATGTACCGCCCCCGTGGCGCAATGGACTAGCGTGTTGGACTTCTAATTCAAAGGTTGTGGGTTCGAATCCCACCGGGGGTGTTCCTTTTTGGACATCTTTAGGTTGAAAAACAAGCAAAATGTTTCTTAAAAAATAATGCTTGTAATACAAAAAATGTCCAAATCGTCAAAAGAATAAGAAAAAATGGCTTTATATTTGACTTCATATCATTGTCCGTCGGCAGTAAATTTTTAAAACCTGGCTGAATTCAATGTTTTTTTTAATACATGCAGCATGTTTTACTTCATATAGATTGACACAGTTTTAATCCGCGAAAAACGCTTTTGCCAAAGATTTATCTTTTCTTGACAAGGGGTAACCCTATTCTAAAGTCGCGCTAAAATGCTCTTACAAAAGAGGGACACTCCCCAGCCGACTCAGCTTAGGCACACAGCAACACAAACTGTCCTTTATTCCAAGAGCACTGGAGTCTGCTGTAATTTGTTTTAGTTAAGTATAGTGTTGTCGTTTTGAGTGCACCCCGGATCATTTGACATCCTCGTGTTTTCGTCTCCAGCGAAAGAAACGTCTTTTTATCCTTCTACCCGAGACGAAATGTAGGAGATCGTAGCTTGGTATAAGCGGCGTCACGTTACTTTGCGTGACTTTTTAAGGGCTAAAAACATATTATGGTTCCTTTGTCAGCGAGCGGAATGGAAGGTGGACCGAAGTCAAACCAAAAATTCCGTAAGTGTTTTAATTTTAATGCTATTCTTATCCTGATCCTAACCCTAACCCTAACTCAAAATGTAACCTTAACCCTATTCGGCCTTGGGGGGGGTGCCCGCGCTAACTTTCAACATTCATAACATCTTTAATACGTATTCAAACGCCATCAAACTTTGTGACTTTTCCTAAAATTTATCTGGCAACAATTTCATATGACAATTTTTTTATCACGTGACTTGACGTTTCCATGGCAACAAGATTTTGACAGCCATGTATTTTTGGAAATTTGCATATTTATACCTTTGAATGAAGGAAAACAATGTTTATTGGTATAACTTTAGTATTTTTACCGAATTTAGCGTTTATTTATTGGTTTTGATTAATTTTGCGTCAATTAATGGACGGTTTTTAACCCATTGACACCTGAGGATTTTTACGTTTTTGAGTGATTTTCTGCATACACACGCCCCATAGGATTTCGTGACTTCATATTTGGAGTTACCATTGAAAGTGCTGCTGTTCTAAAACACTGAAGGCTCGAGTTTACTGGAAACGTCATTGTGACGATCTCATTTTGCTTGGTTGATTTGCAATGAAGGGTCCAATATAAATTATCTACGATTTTTGGTAAGTTCACAGCCATTTTTCATCTTTAGTAGCTGCCTGATGAGCATCATTAAGCTTGGAGGTAGTTCAGAGTCCACTTCTCAATGAAGCGAGTTAGGTGTTGTACTTCATTTACGAATTTGGCTCGTTGCTCGTTGAACTGGAAAAATGGCCGCCTGGAAACGAAGTAGCTTTGGGACTCGACTCTGGATGAATTTCTCGACCTACCGCGGCATATTTTGGAAGTTGCGACCACAGGAGAACACAACAAGCGCGAAATTTCGGCGGTGGGTCAGAGTGGCTGTGGACTTAGTATATATATGAAAATTGTGGAGGACGGAATGGACGCTGTCGAAAAATCTGTTTATTTCCCAGCATGCAGTGCGGTGGTGATGTTGAAAATCGAGGCAAGGTGAGTATGCACTAGTATAAGAAGCTGTAGCTAGGCCCGAGAACGAATAAGAGCAAAAAAATTCACATCTAAGCTAGGACTAGGACTGAATTCTGCTGTAAATGTTGACTTTTGGGTTTGCCACGATGATTTGAATAAAAAAAACTAAAGGCAAAAACGTGATTTTTGTTGTTTTTCTATGACGTTAAAAACGGTAATTTTTGTTATTGTCCAAATTCAAACGCCGATATTCTGCAAAAATCGCTGACTTTTTTGTGTTTATTGGGTATCTCAATTTGAAAGACTTTCTACTCAATGCTCACAACTGCTAGTTAAGGCAATGTTCGCACGATTGAGAAAGTTACAATTTTTTAAAGCAGTGGAGTCTTGTACGGGCGGTTACGGGCGGTTCAGGTGTCAATGGGCTAAAAAGCCATAGGAAATTTAAGCCTGCGTTAACTAATCTCCCGTCCTTTGGTGTCAAAAGACAAACTGAATAAACGAAAATACTATTTTTCAGAGAGTTTAAAGAATATTACGGCCTTCCAATAATGTTGCAAGTGGTAAAACGGTCAGTTGTTAGTTAACAATTTAGCCATTTGTCGGTTGTCAGTAAACCCCAGCCTTAAATGGCATTGACTCCAAACTTTTCTTGCGTGCATGATATGGGGGGTGGGGGCACATAAAAATGACGTTGGAGCTTGTCGTGCATTTTAGGGGCCACCGTTAGAATTATCGCGGTACGTTTTAGCGTATTGAGCCAAAAATATGACAGAATATCACATGTGTCGTTTTAGCATTGGTACCTCTTAGGGCAAAAAAATTAATTTGAGACACGCCCTTCAAACGAGATTCTGGTACCCTTTAGGGTGTTTATCGAAAATTTCCGAAAAGCACCCCGTCATCTGTATATAGGAGCCCCTGCGGATTTACACATGCAAGTTTATAATGTTAACGTTGTATGTGCTGCCCCGTGGCGCAATGGACTAGCGTGTTGGACTTCTAATTTAAAAAAAAAAACAACCTAAGGTTGAAATATTTAGGTTGTAAAAAAACAACCCAAGGTTGAAATATTTTTTTTCCAAAAAATGTCCAAATCGTCAAAAGAATAAGCAAAATGGCTTTATATTTGACTTATCATTGTCCGTCGGCAGTAAATTTTTAAAACCTGGCTGAATTCAATTTTTTTTTGATACATGCAGCAATGTTTTTCTTTATGTAGATTAATACAGTTTTAAATAATCGCGGGGGAACTGGGGAGAAGGCGGTCGGCGACCAGTTCCCCCGCGATTTTTCCATTTTTTCTTTTTTCATTTCGCGCGTTCCCCACTATCTGGGTCCTATCTCGGAGCCTGGAACAGGCTACATCAAGATGAACCGCTATGTGGCTGAATTTTCTGGTAATAGAAACGCATTCTCACTGTGTGTTTTAATCTGCGTGTTTTAGCAAAAGAATGCGGTTTAAGGGTTCAAACACTTTTTCCTCGGCGATTTGACTAATTAGATCTCATACATCATGCGTCCCGTTCACAGCAGATGTTTTTCAAGTTTTGTTAGCAAGGAAAATAGCTTTTGCTTTTTCACTTTAGCTGTTACTGTGCGAATCCAAAAACCGTGAACACTTTGATTTGATTTTGACATTTCCCATTGTGCAGCAACCAATGAGAAGCGACTCGAAACCGCAAGAAACCCAAACAAACGGTACTCACTGTTGAGCATAGTAGCTGATAGATGGTCTCAATATTTGAAGCAGCAAACTTCTGTTCTCTTTTGCAGTTACACCGTTGTAAAATTTAATTTTTTTTTCTGCTTTCGCGGTTGATTGGTTTGCGCGCGATCTTCTTCTCAACAGTCATGTCACGCGGTACAAAACTTTCCCCCGTGACATTTCGTTGAAAAAAAATCGACCAAACGGCCAAGGTTCGATTCGGAAGTTAAGAAATTTAAAGCCTATAGAAGCAAAAGAAAATAAAAACAGCGGGTCAGGTTTTCAAACTTTATTAAGATTATTGCAGGTGGCGATTATTTTTCGATCCACAGAAACCCTCATCTGGTGACCTGTGATTATCAGATATCATCGAAAGTTCTCCGCCGCCTTCAAATTTTGCATGCAAGGCCGTATTGCAATTAGCCACACACGGCAAAGTAGCTAGCTGCTGATTAGCAAGAGATCAAAGCAAAAGAAACGTTGTGTCGTAGCTGTAAAACTTACCGTGCTGGGAATAAAAGTTGACAAGTTTACGGCAAGTTTGCGGTGCTGTAGTTTGCATGCCGTAAGTTAAAACTTTCATTCGCCGAAACAGCCGATTTTGTCCTCGCTCAGTAGCTTTTTCAAACATTCACTTTTTCCAGGGAAACTAATCCTCAGGACTGTCATGTGTTATTGTCCGGATTTTTCGCTAAATGTTTTTGCGATACTGCCGCGACGGACAAGTGTTGTGTACAACACTGACAAACCGATGAACGCGACAACTGAGCATGAGGCAAACGTATAGCTAAACGTCTGTCTGGTTTTTAGCCGTTACAGTAAAATCGCTCAGATTTCTACTTCATTTACAAAGAAAGACGAAAGGTAAACTAGCAATAAAAGAAACTACACCAAGGCGGCGACGATTCTTTTTCAAGGAAACAGAGAAGCGTGGTTTCGTGACTAACCGTTTGTTTGGGTTTCTTGCGGTTTCGAGTCGCTTCTGATTGGTTGCTGCACAATGGGAAATGTCAAAATCAAAACAAAGTGTTCACGGTTTGGATTCGCACAGTAAACTAGCTCAGCAAAAACACTATCCATAAGACTATAGCCCTTCCATCCGAAATGTCGTCGTGAATATAGCTTACGCGCCGCGAATGTTAAACTTCCGATCGCCAAAGTAAATAGTCAGCGGCCGTAAGTCAGAAAAACAATAGTACAACTATTCTAATCCTGATCCTATCGCTAACCCTAACTCAAAATGTAACCTTAACCCTAAAACCTTACCCCAAGAAATTGCTTTACCCTTAGCTAACCTATCCCCTTATTCCAAAGAAAGTTAACCCTAGGCCTAGACCAGAACCTGAACCTTAACCCAATCGCCAAGCTCAACTCTATAAGTCATTTAACTCAGGAAGTTACATTGCTTTAAGGTGGAATGGTTCCCTAAATCATGGAAAATTTTTGTCTTAACTCTTTTAGACCAGACGGTTATATGTACCGCCCCCGTGGCGCAATGGACTAGCGTGTTGGACTTCTAATTCAAAGGTTGTGGGTTCGAATCCCACCGGGGGTGTTCCTTTTTGGACATCTTTAGGTTGATAAAAAGAAATGTTTCTTAAAAAATAATGCTTGTAATACAAGTAATAATTTTTTTCTTCCAAAAAATGTCCAAATCGTCAAAAGAATAAGCAAAATGGCTTTATACACCTAAATCAAAAAAGGTTGCTGTCGACGATTGGTGTTTGGTGTTTGGTCATTCATTACTCCCGTTGCATTCTGGTATAGCAGCACTCGTTCTATGCGTCTGAGGCAATGGAGGCTGCCGAGTTGCTGTCCACAGACATTTGCCTTGGTATTCTCGATTAAAAAAAAAAACAAAACAAAAAATCTGTAGACCTTAGGGACGACTTTCAATTTCAAATAGAGAAAGGAAAACCGTCGTGTCAGTTACGTTCTCCACGAAACCTATAATTTGATCATGTGACGATGTTGTTTTGCAGGGAATAACAATATGTAAAATGCACGTGCAGAGGCATTGTCTTCACTCATTAATCGTATTGTTTTGTGCCACTCTCGCTAGCAAATGATAACATGATTTCTTACGTTCAAAGTTAAACCTTCTGAAGTGCGGCCGCTGAGAAAAATAAACTCGGTTATTTTAATTTATTACAACACCTTTTCATCGAGTTATTTTTTTAAGGAATTTTAACCGGGTCACTAAAAAAATTACCCAGTTAACTCACCATGTGCTACCGCAGTCAACATTTTTCGTAGTCATTGAACCGAAAACCCAGCAAGCCTTTTTAAAGCGCACGTGGCTTGAAATCTCATTAATGTGTATTTTATGTGATATGAAGCTTTTTATGGCTTTTTTTTTCGGGTCTTTCTGCATGTACCGGTACCCGCGGTCTTCTATTGTTTGTGAGGTATTGTATTATTGGTCTTGTTTTGCATTTGTATTATTGTCGTTCTTTGTTCGTTTTGTTTTACGTAATCTGTGCTCCGGTACATGCAGAAGGAACCTGTTTTTCCCGCTTTTTTCTTTTTGCAATACTACTCAGTACCGTCACTGAACACCGCAGCCTCTTCAACTGATAGACCTAGGTATATAACGCGCCATCTTAGATCTTGAGAGTGTGGTTCAGGCATACTGCGAACCACAACGACCGTTACACACACAGCGTCGTCAAGCAATAGTCCTCCCCCAGAATACACCGGGAGTAATGACTGACCAAACGCCAAACACCAAACACCAATCAACGAAAGCAACCTTTTTTGATTTAGGTGTATGTACCCTCTGCTAGATTTTGACTGACACGTTAATAAAGTCATTATTATTATTACCGCCCCCGTGGCGCAATGGACTAGCGCGTTGGAGGATGCGGTTGTAAAGGTGGATGCAGTTAAAATTAACATCGAGGCAAACAGAACGGCAAGGCAAAACAGAGGAAATTGGGCGTGACTGGTGCAAAACAGCTGATGTGAAAGGCAAACAAAAAGACGAGTGATGTGAGAGCAGTTGAGTGTGATGAGATGGTTAAGGTCGTCGAGGCCGCTTTTCGCCAAGTAGGCTTGTTGGTCCGTTTCAATGCTTCTCTTGTAATTTTTCAAAGCGTCTTTGCATATCGCGATCTTCACATCGTGGCATGCTTCTTCGCCATTCGTGGCCAAGAGCATCGTGGCCCATAGCATCGTTATTAGCGCAGCATACATACTTCGCGTCTCGTCTCTGTATTCATCTAAGTTAGAAACCACGGTAAACATGAGGGTGCGGTCGAGTTTTGGTAGGTTTGTGGTGTTAATGTGGCGTTTATTTTGTACTGTTTTTAATTCAGATTGAAAACCATAGCAACATTCAACCTCGTCGCCAGGGCCTTCTCGGCTTTTAAAATGGCGGGTGGGCGAAGAAACCCTTGGACGGTCGGCATTAGGTAACATGGGTGTTTCTTGGTGTTGCGGAGACTATTGTTGGTTAGCTATTGTGTTGTGGTGTGGGTATTGCTTACTTTCTTTTGAATCTTTTGTTTTATGGACTGTTCAATAATTATCAGGAGGGGGGGGGGGCCGGAAAATGGGCTTCAAGTAGGAAAATATTAGGTAATACCCCCCCCCCCCCTTCAAAAGAACTGAATTTAGTTATTGCCCCCCCCCCCCCCCCCTCTGATCAGTCAGAAATTTTGTATGACCCCCCCCCCCACCCCCTTCACACACCTTTTATATACAAATACCCAGCATTTTCTTAATATACACCCACCTGTTATTGCTACGAGGTAATGTTTATTCCAGACGTGGATATACAGCAATACTACATGTTTACTTGTTGGACATCCATATCTGGAACAAACATGACCTCAAAGCAGTGTTCGACAAAGCCATCCGATTCCACTTCTGAATCACTTCATTGCAAATCCGAGTTGCTTGCACTGGAACTCATTTCCTCGTTAACGTGCTCTTGGGTTTCTCGTGGGATGCAAGAATGATCACCACGAGCGTACTGGAGAACTCGAGCAACCAGTGCCATTTTACCTCACTGATCTTAAAGGTGGTCAGACATGAGGGGTCATGTAGCAGGGACATGTCGCAGCGACATGTAGCAGCGACAAAAGTTTGTGTAGTACACACTGAGGGACATGTAGCAGGGAGTGTAGCGGGGACATGTAGCAGGGAAAAAATCATAGCGCTTGCACACCGCATGAAAATGTCGCGGGGACATGTCTCAGGGACATGTTGCAGCGACACGTCCCCTCGTGTGAACTCATACTATCATAATTGTGCAACACCAATCTTGGGGACATTTTGTCTCCGCGACATGTATCACGGTGTTCAACTTGTTGAACTTCATGGGACACGTCGCGGGGGACAAAATGTCCCCAAAATTGTGTTGCACAATTATGATAGCACCAGTTCAAACGAGGGGACGTGTCGCTGCAACATGTCCCTGAGACATGTCCCCGCGACATTTTCATGTGGTGTCTGAGACATGTCCCCGCGACATTTTGATGTGGTGTGCAAACGATATGAATTTTTCCCTGTTACATGTCTCCGCTACACTCCCTGCTACATGTCCCTCAATGTGTACTACACAAATTTTTGTCGCTGCTACATGTCACTGCGACATGTCCCTGCTACATGACCCCTCATGTCTGACCACCTTAAGACCATGCTGGTTGAGGTACATCTTCAATCTGTTGCAATACAATTATCTATGTTGTAGTGAAATTATGATTTTGGTACAATTTTGTCTGCACTGGTTGAAATTTATTTTGAACCAGTGCAAAATATTTGAACTGGAGCAAAATATTTTCACCAGGGCAAAATATTTGCACTGGTATATAACAAAATTCTACTGTTCAAATATTGTTGACAATAGCACAATTTCGATGTATTAAAATTCAACTTGAAACAAAAGACAACACTACGAGGCTTAGGGAAATAAACCATATAAATCCTTACTATCATTCCCCTAAGCCTCGTAGTGGTCTTGTTTCAAGTTGAATTTTAATATATCGAAATTGGGCTATTCAAATTTAAAAATCCAGAAACACTTTATCACAATATTCGTCTCTATATTATAGCGATAGAGAAGAATAAATAATCGTATTGCAACAGATTGAAATTGCAGTTCAGCCACAGAACAAATCATCATGTCTTTCAGTGAGAACTTGAAATAAAATGTTAACCCCCCTTTCCTCTTGAGTGACTTATTTTACTTTGAGCCCTCCCTATCCTTGCTTTGATTTTACTTCATGCCTCCCCCCCCCCCCCCCTCTGGTTTTCCAACCCCCCCTCCCCTATAATTATTGCACAGTCCCTTACGTCATTTGGTGATCGCAACACCAAGAAACTGCCGGTAACATAGGGTGAAGTAGGTCGGACACCTTATTGAGAATTATACAACGTAATGTCAACACTTGGAATTTTATTTTCAATAAAATTTAAGTGTAAAAAAGAAAATCTAAAATCACAACTCAGTATTGAACCTGTGACCTCAGCTAGGCTTAGGTTTACATAGCCTACCGTACCACTGTACCACCTAACTTCTCGGGTTGCTTAGTTCTAAATTTAACTAAATAAACTGCTGGCCCCAACTTCAACTGAAAGCTAACCAGTTAATTCGTTATATAACACTCAATAAGGTGTCCAATCTGGTCTCAGTCGATGTTATCGAACGTTGACCCCCTTGGACAAGTCTACCCAAAAAATGCTCCGAAAATCCGGGAGTATTTTGTATCATAAAATATGTTGAAATGTCTTGGTTTTGTTCAAAGTGTACATGCATAAAGTAAAATTTCACCACTATTTTCGGTAATCTGAAAATAGGTGTTTTAAGAATTATTTTGATGGGAAAAGTGGCAACGTGTGGAAGGATTATTTCGATTAAATATGGGTAAAAGCGACGCGTATTTTAACCCCGGGTTCGTCCTCTTCTCCGCCATGTTTTGTTGTAATTGAACGCACGAATGACGTCACAAATACCTTCTTAGCCGCGCTCAAAATGTCGCAAATTTAAGGCACCGGCGGAAGTTTTCAAACCGCTAAAAATAGTGGGTCCTCTTTGCGCAAAAAAGGAAAACGTTTGAAAACGAAATAAAGGTGATATGGATAACAAAAAATCCTAAAACAAAACGGTAGTGAAATATCACTTCATGTGCACTTTAAACAACGATTTCATATTGCCAGCAAGCAAACACCGCTGTCAATCGCTGAATAGATCCTCGAAAGCGCCATTTCATTGGGTGTCAAGTGACAAAATGCGCCACGATTCTTGAAGTATTTTAACAGTCTTGTCCGGGGGGGAGGGGGGGGGAGTTTGGCAGACTTGTCCGGGGGGGAGGGGGAGTTTGGCAGTCTTGTCCGGGGGGGAGGGGGTGGGGAGGGAGGGGGGGATACATCGTTAGGCAGCAGACTGAGATGACTTTTTTTCCGTCAACAGTATCCTCCAGTCAACATTCGTATGAAAGCAATCTTTTAACGGCAAAAATATACTGCTTTTATTTTCAATAAGTCTGGGGAGAAAATATTATATTCACGTCGCTTGCCTTTTTAAGGTGTTTCGATACAGTTTTCTGGAGACCATACCTACATTTTTTAATCGACTTCTAAGCGGTCTTTTCCAAGTCAGATCAACGTGAAATTTTTTACTATTAACTGGGTTTGAATTGAAGACCATTGAAGTTTGGCTTAATATATATTCTGGTAAAATCGATATTACCATGACGACGATAAACAATAAACTTCGAAATCAGGTAAAGTAAAATTTTGCGCGTTTAAGATTTCGCATTGAAAATCACACATAGACATCTTAAAATATGGTATATGGCATATATATTTTGCAAGAATAAAAAAATTCTGTATGTTTGATTTCAAATAAATCGCAAAAACATTTCAAACCTTACTATTTGACACTACTGGTGTTAAATTGGTCGAGAGATAAACACTGCTTTCGTGAAATTACTTCAAGATAGTGTCAAAAAGTAGCTTGATGTTATGTTTGTATACCTTTAAAGTTTTGTTTACTTTCTCTTTTGCGATCTTGAGAACTACCTTTTTTACCGTTTGAAATCATTACTAAGCATAACTTAGAAAAGTGAATTTGTAACACAAACTTTTCGGCCGATTCGTACGTCGTCTTCATCTTCAATTTTAAAGGCGTTCCAGTGAATCAATGTCAATAAAACTTTTAGATAATATTATTCACATCGGTAAGCATACGTGGTGAACGTTTCAAAAAAATCCATGGAGCCGTTTCTCAGATTTTTGCAAAAGCGATTAAAATCAAAATTACCCAAAAATTGCACATGAGGCGATGTTAGGAAAAAGGTAAATCTCAAGATCGCAAAAGAGAAAGTAAATAAAAATTACATGATTTGCAATCATAACATCAAGCTACTTTTTGACACTATCTTGAAGTAATTTCACAAAACCAGTGTCAATCTCTCGATCAGTTTAGTACCACTATACAATTAGTAAGGTTTGAAATGTTTTTGCGATTTACTTTGAAATCAAACATACAGAATGTTTTTATTCTTGCAAAATATATATGCCATATACCATATTTTAAGATTTCTATGTAGGATTTTCAATGCGAAATCTTAAACACGCAAAATTTCACTTTAACTGATTTCGAAGTTTCTTGTTTATCGTTGTCATGGTAATATCGATTTTACAATATATGTTAGGAAGTAATCAACAACCATAACGACTTTATTGAGCCCCCAGCTTTATTTTGCATTAACCTTATTTAGCATCCCAACCTTACTTAGTTTTCACATCTCTGATTTAATTTATGGTTTTATATCTTTTTGAGGCAAAGCCCATTTCTGTGGAAAAAAAAAGAAAAATAACGCACTATTTGAGTGGCATGTCATTTGAGTGAGCAATACCCTTATTCCAAAATGGTGGTCAATTTATTGTTCTTTTATATATATGTTAATTAGCCCTTGTTGCCTCGCCAGCATGTGCAAAATACAACAGATTTTTCACGCGAAACGAGGCAAAGAGGGATAATTGAAATGCATACAAAAGAAAAACAAATTGCCCGCCATTTTGGAATAAGGTGTATACCCTGAATCCTTTCGGAGAAACAATGCAAAGTTGAGAAATAAAGCAAACAAAGCACAAACAAACAAGAAGGCAGTGGCATTTCCTGTTAAACACGTATGTTACGAATAAGTCAACCCTACATGTGATTCAAACAAATGTGTCAGTGTGCCATGTGTTCGCGTATTATCTGAAAGTTCGTTTTACGCTGCTGCATATGCCTCGAAGATGAATGAGCAGTTTTAAGTACAAGTTATGCAGTAATGTTGCTTTAGGTAAAAGAAAAAACGGATCAAACGATCTAAGGCGATCATCTCTCAAGTTTCGTTTGTAATTTTGTCCTGAGTATTTTCTAAAATACTAATGACGCTCGAAAAATATTAAAGTGAGAACAAGCAATAGTAATAAATTCATATTCATTTAAAAGGCATTCTATGACGCATGTGCGCGTAGACACTATGCTATCGACAGTGTCACCGGAAGTTTGTTAAACTGAAGCTTTTGTTATGGGCCCATTACACTATCTTTTGAGGCCGTTGCTAGGGAAAAATCAGTTTGCTCTAGCTCAGCAAATGTTTGCTTATATTTGACCAAATTTGAACAACAACCTTTAAGTACACCTGTGGTCCCAATGTCACGTGACCCAAAACAAAAAAAATGAACATAACTTCAGAAACTTACAATTTTATCCAAAATTTTTAGTATCATTCGAATTTATACACCATTCAAAAAAAATTTTAGCATGCATTTTCCCTAAGGATGAAAAATAAAAATAATACGAAGAAAAATGTGTTCTCAAAACCACATTTTTGCGTCTTAACTTTTTGTTTTTTGATTTTTCGCAAAAAATCTTTGATCTTTCGATTGAATTTTTTTAAAATAAATTAGCCTCTGTTTTCGCCAAGTTAGGTTCGCCTTTGTCTTTACCGGAAGTAGGTTGACCTGTTGTCAGTCTGGGCTTCCTGTGCTATAAATTGGAAACTGCCAATCTCTTGAAGTAAGACCTTCATTTTGTTAGGATTTGTTGAGTATGGTTATCGTTTGTGAAGTACGTTTCAACCTTCACTCGAAAAAGTTGCCTTTCTTTGCAGACAGGGAGAAACGAGCCATGCCTGTGTCTGTCAGATCACAAGCCTTCGATCACTTCAGCCGTCCAAAGCATTGTTCTGGAAACTCATGCATCTGTGAGACGGTTTCTCTTGAATTTGAAGAGCAGTATAGTACTTAGATGGAAACAAAAACTTTTCTCTCTCTTTCTTTTTCAAACAACAATTGAGAATCTTAGGAGCAAAAAAATATAATTACTAGATATCCTCCGTCGGCAATTTTTTTCAATTTAGTTCTTATTATTTCCCCCCTCTAAAATAACAACAAAGCCATTACAGCAGTCCTATTTATTTTATCAGAAGCTTATCAGTTATGTGCTTCTGATTTTATCACATGCAATGTTTTTAATTCATATACAGATCGAAACGGAAAATATGTAATGTTATTTTGTTCTGTTTGCCCAAAATTATGCGCCGTTTAATTTGTTTAAGTGCAAACGGTTATCTCAGTTAAGTGGCCATTGTTGCGGAATAGCTCGAAAGAAATCAAACAGTTAAGAATTACTCGATTAACATTAAAGTGGAAGGCAGAATAGGCGACGTAAAAAGATAAAAGTCCGAGGTTGAAGTCCGTTTTTTAATGAATAACAAGAAACCTTTTGCAACACCAGCGCCGATCTAAATCGATGCTTTTTGTTTGTTTGTTTTTTCAATGAAAATATAAATCTAAAACGTAAACATTTTTTTTGATAGGTACAACCTACTGTTTTACTCCTTTTAAAGTTTTTTTTTTATTTTCTTACTGAAGTTTTTGCATGAAGTTGCATCGTATACTTGTGTAAACGCACAATGACAATTTATCAGTTAATCCCGCAGTTAATCTTCCACGGACGGAAAAACATGCAATGCAAGTAATAAAAACTAAACGAATTGATAATTATTTCCTTTTATTCAAAACTTTTGTCAAACAAATTTGAACTCACTGTACTTTGTTCATGCATACTTCGTTGACTGAATCTGTACAACTTTGACGGCTTCTAAGTTTACACTAGAAATCGGCCCTGATAAATAAATAGAAAACTGTAGCTACGCGAAAAACAAACGCGCTACGCTTCCCATTGAAATAGTACTAGTAAAAACTCGACCACTTTTCCGCAAATGGTAACGTCTTACTCACATGTTGATTCTGCAAAAGCCCGCACTTCTATTTTGCTCTTTTAACAACAACAACAACAACAACAGCAAGAGAGTTAGCCTTCAACCAGTAGAAACCAAAATTTCAAAAGCAGAGAGGTTGCATTAACTGTACGCTGATCCAAAAACTTAGCATTAGACACATGCTCCCCAAAGAGAGTCTATTTTAAGATATGGGAACAAACTTTTGCATTAGACACAGTGGGAGTGAAATAGTGAAGATTGATAGCCGACGTCGCTGAAGTCAAAGAATTGAAGAGTAAAACAGATTTAAAACGACCAAGACACTGGTGATTTAAAAAAGTTTACGGATGATGGAACGAGTGAAAATTTGCGTATCTGTTCCCGTATACTATATCTCGTTCAACGCTTCGCGTATTCACGAGATAAAAAGGATGAGAAAACTCCCTAGGGATTCAGTGAAAGGAGGTAAGATACGTACAATGAGTTCTAGCAACTTCGCGTATTCACGAGATAAAAAGGATGCGAAAACTCCCTAGGGATTCAGTGAAAGGAGGTAAGATACGTGCAATGAGTTCAAGCAATGACATCGAATAACTAATGCCCCATTCACACCAACGGTTAAACATGTTTAAATGTTGTTTAGTTTAACTACGTTTTAGCCTCTATCTTGAACGTTTTGAAATGTATATGACTCAAACTACCTGGAATGGTAATAAAGTCAATAAAGTTTCTTTTAGTAAAGATTTCACTCCAAATATTACGGGTCGTTAGGAGGTATTTTTCTAAACCTGTTTTAAACTAAACAAAATTTAAACATGTTTAAGCGTTGGTGTGAATGGGGTATAAGACATTTTCATGCCTTTTAAATGAATGAGAAGAGGAATTTTAAAAATATTCATTATTTAAAACATTATGCATGGTATGAATCATATCTTTTACCTGAGGTTAAAGAATGGTTAATTTGACAAAATAGAAAAAGGGAAAAGAAAAATAATAAATATTGAATTATTCATCATAAAATAGTTAGCCTGCTTGTTGAAAAAATAGACACTTGAAAACTATCCAAAAGAAAATACGTAGTAGACATTTACAACCGGGGGGGTACTCCCTATAATGGGCTATACGGGGATGCTCCGCCCGAAAGGGGTACCTTTTTTAAGCTGGAGGTATATGAAAGGGTCGGGATTTCACGAGTTGAAGTATGTGAAAGGGTAGGGATTTTACGAAGAAAAGGAAATGGTAGCGAAAACACGAGTTGAAGCATAAAAAAGGCAGCGAAAACTGCCATTTAAGTATTATAAAAAGGGCCTTTCAAAATATATCAAACAGACGCACGTAAAGGCTATATGAAAGGGGTACCATTTTCAATGAAAGGCCTTTTCTGTCAAAAACGGTATATGAAAGGGTAAGGGTTTGGACTTCGGGGCGGAGCATCCCCGTACAAAACTGTGTTGAGTACCCCCCCCCCCCCCCGGGCATTTACATTCAAAATATTATTCATATTATACAATATAATAAAAATGTAATAGATAATTCAATACTCAAAATATTTTTCATATGGTGTCAATCATATTTTTTACCTGACATTAAGGAATGATTTCATCCATCTGAAAATGACAAAATAAAAAACAGAAAAAAAGTATTAATTATATTATCCATCACAACATAGACCTGCTTGTCAATAGAAAAAAAACAATATTCAAATGTTTTGTGCGCGCCATCCCTTCCCATACATCAGTCCAGAGGAAGTTGAGATTCCATGGACAATGTTAAACCAATGCCTATACTAGATACCTGCCTACATATAATATGATATGATAAACTTAGCCTGCGTGGCAGGCGTAAACGGGGAGGGGAGAGGGGGCGCGAAAAAGGAGAGGGGAAGAAAGGAAGGAACACCTGCTATAAGAACCGGGCTATTCGCATTACGCCCACCGATGCGTCAACTGTCAATACGTTCACCAATCAGAAACTGGCACGCGCTTTTACGCATGGACGACTTCACGCGGGAATTTACTATGTTTACCGCCCAGCGCGCATTGGCCAATCAGAATTTTGCGGCCGCCAGCGTCCGCAGAAATGAACAAATGGGGGTCTTTATTGCAGGCGCCCTTTCCCTCTCTCCTCAGTTCTCTTCTCCCCGACGCCTACTATGATTAACTGTTCAACCCATTAGTTCTGATTTACTCCTTTTACTTTGCTTTTTTTTAATTTTGGTCAAGTCAAACTGGGAAAATCCTATTCGAGGTTTTCATTTGTATCTTTTAGTTGGCTCTAAAATAAAAAAAAAAGACTCTTCATACTTTGGATAACATCTGGCCAGAATGCTAAACAGATTAATGTTTAATTTCGAAACAATCGTTATATATTGCAATTAAAACTGAATTGTAACAGTGCTTATTGTGCTAATATGTGTTCTTACCTCGAACCCAGACATAAACAGGATAGGCCAAGTCGGCAGTGTAGGTGTACGGTGTTATCAGTGATGGATCTGTGCACTCGAAACATGCCCAGTTATAACTCTCCCAGAACTCAACAGCCCTGCATTCTGGGTTTTTGATTTGACAGCTGATTTGGCATTGAGCGGCGTTAATCTCCTTGTTTGTGTCCATGGATATCAGAGATCTTCCAGAGACGGTGCACCAATGAGTTTGTTGTGAGTATTTAAACCATCTCCCTGAAAAGTATATGGGTCATGTGATCATTGAAGATCGCAATTGACAGTTTCTAAGCCTTTTATATACACTATAATGAAGATCGGTTTTCACGAGGCCGACGTAAACTGTGATGAAAGTGTAATGTCACTGATCCCCAACCCACGATATTTATCAATCACGTACGAATCGCTGGTCTTGTGGCAGCCTTCTTTATATAAAAAAAAAAAAAAAACAATCAAAATATAATATAATTCTAATATAATTCTTGGCCACATTGGGCTTCTTATTGTCTTGTTTGCTTTAGACAAAATGCTGCTTTTCGTCTGGTACATTAAAATATAGAATAAATGTTTACAGTAACACTAACTTACATCAATTACACCACATAAACCTTGCACTACACTCGAAACAAAAAAAGAGTGGATCCGTACGAATAATTCGCAGTTAATGTGTGTTTTAAAATTTGGCACCACTTTCACTGACAGATCCTTTTAGCGTATAATGGAAATTTCTTCTCTGACCTTGCTGGAATTGAAGGCAGAGATTTTATTTGTTCACTGAAACTCAAAGTCTAATGTACGTGTGGCGGATAGATTGGCTGACTTTGTTGGGCCATAAAAATCCCATATCAAAAGCGCACGTCTATAAAAAATATTTTAACATTTGAAAATAAACTATTTTGTTATGAGCTCCGATCTTAAAAATTCATTTCTGAAACCACATTATTTATTTTATTACATTAAATGAACAGAAACAAACGCCATTTAATTTCAAAATAGTCTTTACTGATCGCTAGACTGCGCATCGCTGAGAAATAATGATCAGTGGTGACAGTGAAAATTATTTACCTTGTTGATGCGTATCACAACCTGCATAACACGCTCTAACTAGCAAAAGTCGAGGGCGCCAGCAAATCAAGCGATCGGCGATTTACCGACCGAACCATGCACTGAAAAGGTCAGCAGTCTATGCTCACGCATAAAGAAATGTTTACATAACACCATTTATTTTCGACTCTTACGACTAACATAAAAACGTTATCGCACAACACTCGGCTTAAGGTGGCTGAACACAGTTTGCGCGCGCTCTTCAATTTCAGCTGCTTACGTGAGTCAACGCGCGCAAAGTTTTGAGAAAAACAAACTTGGCGCTTATTCAGCGATCATTTTATTTTGCTCAGCGTGGATCGCGAAGGTGTTGTTTTTCGTCTTAAAATCAAACAATTTGTTTGTTGAATCAACAGAACCCAGTCAACGCATGCACAGTTGACCAAAAAATTGTGACTGGATGTTTTAGCGACTTTCCTCGAAAACGTGCTGATTTCTACGAAACCACTCATTATAATTTCACGAAAATTGGCACAATAATAGTTCCGAATATGTCGAACTCACCTGCCATCAAAAATTTGAAATCTCACAAAGGAGATTTTTACAAAACGCAGACAATATTAAACAACAAATTACGGAAGATCCCTCTGTCAAAATTACATGAGACCAGTGTTAACATGCGAATATTTTTACGAGTTTACTGGAGATAATTGATGGACAAAATCTAATGACAACATTTTCTGAAAATAAACGAAGCCAAATATTGCAGGCTGATTTACAGTCCACCGTGTTGCCACACCCTAAAAGCTTAACAAAAATATCAAAATATACCGGTAAAGCTTGTTGCTTAATCTTATGCCTCGCCAATTTAGGGCGCCCAGACTTTAGTGGTTTTAAAATGACAATGAATGATGCATAGGCACAGTGAAACTGTGGGGTTCAGCCACCTTAACTGCTGAATACCCTGCCACATCGACTATAACTATAACTATATTTTGAGTACGCGGAAACAAATTAACTCAAAAGCGTGTCGCAATAAAAAGTCTACTTGCAGGTGTACTTGTATTTATCGTTCTAAAAACATGTTCTAAAAACATATGCCCCTAAAAAAATGACAGGGATAACGTCGATATTCAGTTGAAATATATTACACACCGCGTAACCGCGTACTTCTAATCCAACTTTTAACATGTCTTCGACACTTGAAGTATACTCCCGTCACTCCCTTTTTTTACTTCGCGCGTTTCCCACTATCTCGGAGCCTGGAACAGGCTACAGTGTATGTGAATTCGGTCAATCGAGTCTTCTCGATGTTCCATTTCTTTATGCTATAACTATCTGTTCTCGATGCCCAAGCAGGGTATTAAGAGCGATATTCCGAGAGGATCGAGAATCGTAAGACACTCACGAAAAATCGAATTTTTTCTTTTCTGGCCAAATCATCCCTTTTGGTGAAATACTTTAAGGGAAAATAGTTTTAGGTTCCAGCGATTTATTTAAAAGGCGAAATTTAAAAAAGTTTGAAAAATGGAACTATGACGGTTTTCGGCACTCAAAAACAGCAGAATTTTAACGCAACTTTGAGAAGATGCTGAACCCGTAAAAAACATCTTCTAAAAACGAAACTTGGCACAAATGTTACTTTGTTCTTCCTTTTTAAAACCCTGTTTAAAAATTTTGAAAAATGTGCATGTAACGTATTTAACGGACACGTTTCGTAAGTCAACATTTGTGTCTATCAACAAAAGCGGAAATGAAGGCCAATTTCGAAGGCTATAAATGGTCTCTGGTATGTATGATCTGATCATGAAACCTATATGAGAGGAATCCTTGGTTACCGTGTTGTCCTTTAGGAAAGTTTTAGCTTTGGAAATAAAATACCATTCCGACAGTAAATAAAATAATTATGGAATTTGAGCAACTACAACTTTATGCTAATTTGATAGCTAGTTTCAGGAAAACAGCATAAACAGAAGAAAGAACGACTTACCACAGCTTGTTCATCGTTTCTTTTGTAGTAGACGCATATTTCAGCTTTTATATGTCTTGTTTAGTCGTAGAATTGCCAAAAGTCGAATATATTTTAAATAGCGGTATTGTCAAACGAAAATTCTTGATGTCATTTTGAACTCGCCGATGTGGAATTCCTTCTAATTTCGTCGGGATCAAAGGGTCAATGCATTTTGCCAACCGACCTTTTACCATAGCTTACGATGACCTTTGGTATTCATTTTCCGTTATACAGAAATCATTTCTCGCTTTTTTCAAGGGAAAGAATGACCCACATACAAAAATGCCGTTGGGACCTCATCCCAAGATAATTTGATTCATACGTGACCTCAAGATAACCTCTAGCTAAGTAACGCAAGCCACTCGCAACGTAAGTCACGTTTTGTGTCACTAACTGTAAACAAATACAAATTTCTTTCGTTTAAATTGTAACCAAATGTTTATTTTTAGTTCAATATGTTTGTACTTTCTAATCTGAAATAAACGGCACAAAACGGTAATTTATAGGTTGATGGCGTTCCCCAAATTTTCAACCCCACTCCACCCTCACTGCCAGCTCTGTAGTAAAAAAAAAAAATACAAAATTAAATGAAGGCATCTTGCAAATTATTAAAAGCTCGTGTTCAACTAACCTGCGATTAGCCGGTTTTTTGTTCGATTTTATTCCTCTGATAAAGAGGAAATCGCAGATAAGTATTCACACAGCATTCGACGACTTATTTCTTCCTCCCCTCGCGCGATTCGCGATTCGCTCTTCGTTCCAAAAAGGCAATGGAGCCGGGTCTAGTCAACAGTTGGTTGCGACTGACGTTCTTTTCGGATCTCAGGCAATTATCCATCCTTTAGATTAAGCCGAGAGACTCTTGTTATGGCTTAAACATCTCATACCCTGCACTACGAGGACGAAAGAGGCCTCTGCGGAAACTAGAGATTTTCATAGTACCAATGAAATAAAACAAAATACATTATGTTTTTACATCACTGTTTTCATGGAACTAACACGTGCAACTAGCCACAAGAAGTTAAGAAGTTCCACGTAGAGTCCCTTGCGGCGTACAGGTTTTGGAGGCACCTCTAACTCCAGTTGCTGACAGATGTTTCGCAGCATCCCAAACTTCAATGGCTGCAGCAGGGACCCAGTTGAGATGCGAAGCGCCAATACACGCGTCGAGACGTGTTCTTGCGCGCGAGCCTCGTCGACTGGCTTGAGCGCGCAAGTCTCCCGAGGGGGGACTCCCATATAAAAATGACGGGGTGCTCGTCGTACCTTTTAAGGGTCAAAATTTGCAGATTGGCATGGTAGCGCTTAGGGTGCTTAAATCTAAAATGACAACAGTTAGAATTATCGCGGTACCTTTTACGGTACAAAGCCGAAAAAATATGACAGAATATAACAAGTGTTGTTTTAGAATTGGTACCACTTAGGTGTAAAAGTTCATTTAGAGGCACACACATCAAACAAGATTCTGGTACCTTTTAGGTTGTTTTTCATAAATTTCCGACGAGCACCCCAGTCATTTTTACATGTGAGTCTACCCCCCGGGGCAAGTCTCTCACTCACTGTCGAACTTTTCGGCCGCCTTCACGCGGCTTTGCTTCTTGAAGGATTCATCCAAAAACATGGACTGTTCTGCAGTCTGCAATCTTTATTCGCTACAGATGTTTACGTTTTTTACGAATAGTCCGCATTTCTTTATCTTTGAAAAACCACTATTCGCATGTGCAGTCTAGAGTCTCATGTCTCATAGGGGTGGGGTGGTGGCAGAGTGGGAGGAGAGGAGGTTGCAGTTAAACTCAAAAATAAAAGTTGATTTGTTGAAAGAGGCGGGACGTAAACCCCTTGATGAAGATCTGAAAAATGACGACAACTCCAAAGAACATCTTGCAAACTTAAAATATAAGTATAAGCAAGAAAACAACAAACAAACAAACAAACAAACAAGAGTAAACGTAATATTTCGGTTGTTATATCAAACGTAACAAAGATATGATAATGCACTAACAATTAGGGTCACCAGGAAAGTGACAAAGAATATTAATAAGCTAATAGTCACAACAAATAATAAGAACCGAAATATTAGTTTGCAAGCTGTTCTTCGGAGTTGTCATCATTTTGTATTTCTTACATCTGTCGGCGGGAAAGGTTGGCCTGTTTCAAAATAGCGGGTGGGCAGAACCAGCAGCGAGAGCAACGCGCGAGTCTCGCTTTAGCCTACGCGAGACTCGCGCTTTCCGCTCGTGTTCAATTGATCTCCAATCCAGATATGGACAGAAATAAACTTTCTATCAACTTGTGTTTTATAAAAAACTTTCTACAAACCGGGATGAGTTGTCCTTTATTTATTTTGCAATAGCATAAAAAGATTTTGAAGCGATTACGTGACACTTATTATGAATTCAACACGCCGCTGTAGTGTGACGCTTTCTGCGTCAGCAGTCAGTAGGCCGAGGTCATTCTTGTCGTTTATTAACTGAATGATGATGGATATCTTAACTAAAAGGCAATTCAAGATTGATACGGCTTCCACGCTATGCGGTTTGTTGTGTTATTTCATCGTATGGTTGTTTTTAAAAGCAGCTAAAAGTAACTTAAAAGGACGGACAAGCCGCCTCAACAAAGTGCCTCAGCAGCCGTGTTGTGATTTGAATCGCGGATTCCTCGGGCTTGCCGAATTCAACGTCAGTGGATTTATACGAGCAAAAACGACCTATGAAAGCTGGAATTTACTTCTATCACAACAGAACCGAGGTACAAGTAATAGTGAGTCGTTCTTTCGTGTTAATTGTACCATTTAGTATGTATTCCCGAGCCTAGCCCACTAATTTGCATAACTTTGTTCTCGCTCAGATGCCATAACCGTTTAATTCACTGTCTGAATGGTATTTTATTTCCAGAGCTAAAACTTTCCAGTAGGACAGCATAGTAACTAAGGTTTCCTCGCATATAGATTTTATGATCAGATGATACATACCAGAGGCAATTTATAGCCGTCGAAGTTGGCCTACATTTTCTGTTTTATCGATAGCTACAAATGTTGACATAATAAATGTGTCCGTTGAAAATGTTACAAGCAATGTTTTTTCAATTTTATTACAGCATTTAAAAGACCAAGAACAAAATAACATTTGTGCCAAGTTTCGAATTTACACGATGTCTTTTACTCGTTCACCATCTTCTCAAAGTTGCGTAATAATTCTGCTGTTTTTGCGTGCCGAAAACCGTCATAAATCCATTTTTCAAACTTTTTTAAATTTCGCCTTTTAAATAAATCGCTGGAACCTAAAACTATTTTTCCTTAAACTAGGTTACCAAAAGGGATGTTTTGGCCAAATAAGAAAAAATTCGATTTTTCGTGAGTGTCTTACGATTCTCGATCTTATTAGCCTGCGGACAGGCTTCCAGTGGGACAGCGGGGTCATACGAAGAAGGGAAGCCTGCACGCATCCTTCACAATCGCGGCTGCCGCCCACAAGAACCCGCGGATTGCTTTAGCTTGTCAACTGTCAAATTTTAACCAATCAGCGCGCCCCAGAAGTCAAAATTCAAAATCAAGGTAAACAAATGATGATACACATGAAATCTAGGCGCTCGGTCGCTCGCGAGCGCCATGTCTCACGGAGAAACTCCCACAATTACCATACTTTCAGCCTCTGCAATTCAATACCTTAAAGCGGATAAATTTCGGAAATTTTCATTGACGTGTTGTTTACACACCCGTTCGCCACAATGTCTGCACGCATTCGTCAGAATGTCTGGGATTCTGAGAAATATTTCATGTGCTTGAATTCAGAACTAAGTGAAAACGTTATAGTGTACCTGACAAAAATAATTCTGAACAGAAAGAAACGAGTAATTTCTTTAATAATTTCTAATTTCTCTAATCTCTCTAATAATTTCTCTACCGGAAATGAAAAACTACGATTTCGTCATGAATAATTAAAATCCACCAATCAGCGCTTTTTGGTTTGCGTCCAAAATTTGGACGCAGACATTCGATATTCTGAAACTTGCGTGCAGGCTCCCCTTCGTTGCCGGCGCTTCGCGCCGGAAACTAGCGCCCCTCCAAACCAGGAGCCTGTTCGCAGGCTACGATCTTATCGGAATATCGCTCTTAATATTCTGCAGTTTGTTTCTTGCATGGTCTTTGGAACTTCCCATTTTCAACGACCACGTGTAACACTTATCCATTCCTTATCGAAACAAAGAGTGCTAAACTTTGAGAAAAGTGGTCAAAAAACCTGCCTGGTCCAACTGATCACTAACCACGTTACGCTCAAAAAATGTTTACACATACGACTGGAAGTTGACGATATCCAGTTCAAGTAATCTTAAATATTGTGTCCAACAGACAACAACAGAAAGAGACCTTGGTTCAGGATATACTATTTTGTCTTACATGAACAGCCGACCGATCTCGAAGTTCAGAGCTAAGTGTCTTTGGCTCAGTTGAAAAGAGTAAACGGCCTACAAGGTAATTCTTTAATCTTGAAAAAAGAAATTACAACAGAAACGTTATACCCGAACTAGGGGATGAAGATGATGCCATGAAAAGCAAATCTTGTTAGAAATTGATCGTTATTACAGAAATCTTTATACGTCTAAAATACGTGTCAAGAAAAAGCAATTCCATTAATTCACTGAGGAAGTACAATTGCTCTAACTCTTCAATGAAGAACGCGAAAGCTTAGAAGGTCTTTTAACCTATGAAGAACGTAAGAAATGTTTAGCAACTTTTAAAAATTACAAATCTCCTGGAGAAGATGGATTAACAGTGCTTATTGTGCTAATATGTGTTTTTACCTCGAGCCCAGACATAAACAGGATAGGCCAAGTCGGCAGTGTAGGTGTACGGTGTTATCAGTGATGGATCTGTGCACTCGAAGCATGCCCAGTTATACTTCTCCCAGAACTCAACAGCCATGCATCGTGGGTTTTTGCTTACACAGCGTTTATGGCATTCAGCGGCGGTAATCGGGTTGTTTGTGTCCGCGGATATCAGAGATCTTCCAGAAACGGTGCACCAATGAGTCGATTGTGAATATTTACTCCATGGCGCTGAAAAGTATATGGGACATGTGATCAATGAAAATCGAAATCACAGTTTCTATGCAGTGCTGTGTTAAATATCCATGTCAGAGAGTAAGAATACAACTTCAGTGTCCTAACCACTAAGAGTTTTCTACTAATTTATAATGAAGATCGGTTTTCGCGCGGTCAGCAATGATGTATGTTTGTACTTTGATATCCACGGGCTTTTATCTCTTTGCTTTTATCAGCGGATACCAGAGATCTTCCAAATTTGTTGCACCAAAAAAGTATCTGGTTTGTATTTCTCCCATACTGAAAACTATAAGGGTTATGTGATCATCAGTGAAGATCGATCCAAACCACAGTTTCTATTCCATTTCTACTACAATGAAGATCATCTATTTTTGTAAATACACACGCAACAATAGCTTACAAAAGATGTGAACGTGCGATTTGAGATCAAATTGTAATTTAGAACGTTTGTTTCTTTGGAGGGAGGAAAACCGGAGTACCTGGAGAAAAACCCTTGAAGCAGGGAGGAGAACCAACAACAATCTTTTTTTTGTGGGGTGCGATTATTCTCAACATCGCGCCATTCCCTTTTCCAAGGTGGCATAAAAAAAAGAGTTGCAATCACACATTTCCTTAATCATTTGAGGGAGCGAAATTATCTGAGTAGCAAAACATGGGAAAATATAATGATATGTTTTCTTTGTTCCACGCTCGTGACATGATGAACATTACATCCGACCGGTGTACGGAATCATCCGACCCGTGTACGGAATCATCCGACCGGTGTACGGAATCATCCGACCGGTGTACGGAATCATCCCACCGGTGTAAGGAATCATCCGACCGGTGTACGGAATCATTCGACCGGTGTACGGAATCATCCGACCGGTGTACGGAATCATCCGACCGGTGTTCGGAAGGTCAAAGGTTCAATTCCTGTCAGGGACTCAGATTTTTTCTTTGTTCCACGCTCGTGACATGATGGCCATTACATCTTTCTCATATTCATTACCGAGCTTAAAGGGACACTGTCATCTATTTTTAGTATTGCTTTGAAAAGCTAAAAAACATATTTGTTGCAATGGAAACCTTAAAATAATGGTCCAGTTTTGTTAACAAATACTCTTCTAGTGCATAGAAATTAGTATTTGTTATCTTTGGTTGCGGATGGCCAGGATGGAAATGGATTGCAATTTGAAAACACTGGCCAATTTTTTTCAAGTTCCTCCCAAGTGTCGTGGAAAAATCGCAGAAAAACGTATTGTGGTTTGTTCTTCCATGAAGAAATTGCTTGATATTATCTTCTTGGTGTTCTAAAAGCAATTTTTTGATTGAGCAACGGTACTTTGTCATATATCTAGTGTATTTTGACCAAAACACGGCAAAATCTGCGTGACAATGCCCCTTTAACATTTATCATCTTTCTTTCTTTAACACCACACATTGATGCTTTCGACATTGCTGATCCAAGCAGTACACAGCATGCATGTCATATGTGAACTCAGTATATGGTTTAGCTCACCACGAGTCTCTCGTCGCTTAGTGGTAAGAGAATTTCACCGTTGTGCGGAAGGTCATAAGTTCAAATCCTGTTGAGGACTCTTATTTTTTTTGTCCCACGTTCCTGAAATCTTTCTCATATGGGAAAATATAGTTTATCATCTATAAGAAAATTAACAGTCAAAAAGGCAATGAGAAACCGATGCAGTAAGAACTGTTCAGCGCGAAATAAAAATAAAAACACATTCTTAAAAACAGGATTGCTAATAATCGTCTTCTTCACTTGTATCCCTGTAACAGGAATCGATATTTTTAAGCATTCTATCTCCTCAAAACAAGAAAAACTAATCACTACATTATTACAAAAATAAGAGACTGAAATCTTAGAGTGGTATGTTTCAACGATCGACCTGGTGTAGGTTTCTCAAAACTCCTTAAGACTCCGGGCTCAAAAAGCTATTTTATATGCAGGCTATTTACAAACAGAGATTTGATTTTCGTTCGTTTTGAATTCTTAGCAATAAAATCTTAAGTCGACGAGAAACTTGCAATGGGTTTCGTGCTAAATTTCAAAAATCGCTTTCGGGCCCGAAAAGTCTTCGGGAGTTTTGAGAAGCGCACGCCTGGGCTCGATTGCATAAAACGCCCGTTGCATTTACGGCCGGCCGGTATACTTTAGTGTACTCCTAACTCGCGGAAGTTGCATGAAATCACTCATAAATAAGTGGGCCACTTACGCAGTACACGTCTGCACTTAAGTATCCTTTATGCAGCAGAAATCGCGGGTGACTTGCATAAAACGTATTTACATGAAAAAATAGCAAGTATATGTCGTATCTTCCAATCACTGTAATTAACGAAGCAAACTTTTTTCTGAGATCAGAGGCGAAATTAAAGGTTTTGTTCTCTATTAAATACTTATATCGCGCTCTTACCCACTGTCTTGAGTTATGAACTATTTAAAACAAAACTTTCCAGTAGATTCTCAAAGTAGATATATATAAACTTGTGTAAATTCAAGCTTTTACACTAACCTCAACTTTCTTTCTAGTTAGAGAAAGCTTACTGCCCTTTTAACAGTGAACCCGTAAGTTACCCCGTAAGGAGGACACGATCGAGCGAGAGCGCTAAGTTTATGTTATACTGCAACTGTAAATGTTAAGTACCCATACACCGAATGCAAATTAATGGCCGTCCAACAACTTTTTGTTTGGACAGGTTCTCAAGAAAAGAAAAGCAATTGCATAATGATAAAGATCAGGTCAAAATAAGTCATTGTGTGCATTTTCAAGGCCATATTCTTATTTTAGGAGAAGTTATAGGCAATCAAATTTTGGGAAAAACACGAAAGCGAGGCTAGTCAGGATAGAATGTCTTTTCTCATACAAATGCTTAAAATTTCAGTGAGCCATAACTTTGCAACCGTTAAACCCAAAACACTCAAACTTTGCAAGATGATACACTTAGCAGCACTTGTGTACGTGATATCATTAATTTGTCTGAAAACTTGGCCAAACAAAAAATTGCCTGGCGGCCATATTTGCATTCGGTGTATAACGGATTCGTTAGTGTTTTACTTAAGTGAGAACTTAAGTAAAACACAACTTGTGCTGGTCTTTGAGTCGAAGAGGGATTGGACTGACTTTGTTATGATACAAACTTCATACAGTGGTTCCTAAATGTAAAGTAGTTTCTAGCACGAGAAGAAAAGATGATTTTTATATAAAAAAGCCGAAAGGTTTGTATTACTAAGTATGAGTTGTTACCTGCAAACATCCTAGTATCAATATCAGCTGGAATGACGTCCACTGAATCATATGTTTTTTCCAGTGCAATCCCGTGGCCGTTAACTTGCAACCTGCTCTGGGCTTCAAGATTAGGGCTACCTTCGTCTCCAGCTCCATTTACTGGGGGCTGGTTATCAAGATTAGGGCTGCCTTCGTCTCCAGCGCCATTTACTGGGGGTTGGTTGTCAAGATTAGGGCTGCCTTCGTCTCCAGCTCCATTTACTGGGGGCTGGTTGTGAAGATTAGGGCTTCCCTCGTCTCTAGCTCCATTCACTGGGTGTTCGCCGACTGTCTTCGGTTCATCTTTAGACTTCAGAATCTCGACTCCAACCCCATTGATTTGATGAATTGGATCTTTATTTACTTCACGTGGCTTTTCTGTACAAAAACCGAAGAAAACAACGAAAACCGCTTTGTTGACGGGAATCAAACTTTAAACTTGTTGTTGTGCTAATTTGGGGTGATTGTATCTCTTTTTTTACATGATAGCATTGCAATATTAAATATAAAACATTTAACTTGATGCATGTTCTATAGAGTATGGTTTACACTTCTATCTGTAATATAATGCAGCACCAGTGCACCTGCAACTGAACTCACAATCCAATGTATTTGTTTCAAAACCTTTGGTTTAAAATAATTTAAGTCAATTTTCCTTCGAATCACAACTACGACCTGTGCCATTTGTTGTAAAAATATGCCCAAAAAAAGTTATTGATGAAACTTAACCTTAAACATTATTCAGACACTTGAGGTAGTGGTGGCGGGGAGGGGACGAAGGGGGGGGGGGGGGGGGGGGGGGGGGGGGGGGGGGGGGGAGGGAAGGTTTTCGGGCGGCCGCTTCGGAAAGTATCTGTAGTAGTTATTCCAAATCAAGCTTATTACTCGTGGCGCAGCACACGAGTTGTTAATCCGGCGCATGCAAAGTTATCCACGCATATTTTAGTTTATGTCGACGACTATACGGCTTTCAGCCATGAAATACATACCGCAAAATCTCTCCGTGTGTTGACTTGAGAAGCAAAAGCAAGAACAACAGCGTAGAATTGCACGTTTTCAAGACAATGCAAGACGTTCATGGATGGATAGGACCGTTTGATATTGTACGAGAATTTAGTTTTATCGACTGAGTCGATAAGGTAAAATGACCACCGTAAAAAGATTCAAATAGCTGACGTTTCGAGCGCTAGCCCATCGTCTGAGCGAATCAAGGAATTGTGGGTTGTGTGTGGTTTTATATAGCGACTTTTTAGACATTTCCCAGGTATAATTTAAAGCCAGATGAAAAGAATTGACAGACGTTATGAATTGATTAAGTTTTGTTTTATTGCAAGAGGTAGCACCAATACAGTCATCGATTTAGCGGCCATAAAGTTCAGGTTTGGTTCCGTGATACTGATTGAAAAATTGGTGTTCGGTATAGCCTACGAAAAGGTTAGCGTAGCTTGGCCCCATTTTAGTAGCCTGCGTAGCAGGCGTCGAGGAAGGGGGAACTGGGGAGAGAAGGTCTCCATACGCGTTCTGATATTGCTTTCGCTTTGAATTAAAGGGCAGCCCATAGATGATCGAACAACAGTCCGCCAACACCAACCCTGGACTTTCTCTTCTTACAAGTTTTCGAAAGAAGCCCTTGATCCAGAAGACACGAACTCGATTCTACAGAATCTGCAACAATTATTTAAAGTTTGTTCTTTCGGTTTTCTCCTACTTTTAGAACTCTTCGTGGGAGTAGCTGACATTTCCACTCCAAGATCTTCTCACAGTTGAGCCTTTTCCCAAAATTATTTTTCTCACTTCGATAAAATTCGCACGAGGCGGTTGGTAAATTCCTACGTGAATTCAGCCATGCGTAAAAGCGCGTGCTAGTTTCTGATTGGTCGACGTTTTGAGAGTTGACATAATCTGATTATCTGGAAATCGGTGGGCGTAATACGAATAGCCCGGTTCTTATAGCAGGCGTTCCTTCCCTTTTCCCTCCCTTTTTTTTCGCGCGCCCCCCTCCCGCTCCCCCTCCCCCTCCCCCTCAATCCACACGGAATCAACGAACGCTTTTCATTAAACTAATTTAAATTTGTTTTTCACGTCACCAAACTTCAACCAATAGCGTAGCTCCACCATTTACTATATAAAACCACACACAACCCACAATTCCTTGATTCGCTCAAACGAAGGGCTAGCGCTCGGTGATCAATTTACCTTATCGACTGAAAATTCTCGTGTTTCAACCCACCCCCACCGACGCAGCACCACAGTTTCTCTAGAAACTAACCCCATTCGTTTGATATTGTGTTCGCCGCTTATTCCTGTGGGATTTTTGTTCCGGCAAGTTTTTGTGTTTTATATAAAAAACTTGCAATTTGCTTAGCGATCGAGCTTTGAAGTGTCGGCTACCGAGTGTAGTCTTACTTTTAAACCCGTGTATACGCGCAAGCGTAATGAACGGGTTATCGGTAACGGTGGCAAAATAAAATTCACTCACTCACTCCTACCATCATCTGTAAACTAAGTGAGTAATGCTTTGTTGCGAATACTTTTCGTAACAAGAACAACGTGAATCCAGCAAGAACAATAGTTAATTTGATGTAAACGAATATAGACAACAATAAGATTAAAGATGTTTAGCATTTGGAGTTTTTAGTGCAACATTAAAATCGATTTAAAAGGATTTTTCAACGGAGACATGCGTTTTGATGCGTATCTACCTTAAAATAATAACATTTAGTCTTAATTGAGCATGTGTTCCTCGATAGTGTAGTGGATTGACGTTGTGACTTATATTAGTCCCGATAAGGCCAGAGTTCAAGTCACGCTCAATGACCTGTACTGTTTTTTATTTTTGCGTTTAAAAAATATCGAACCGTGTCAGTGTGCAAACGTAAGCTTACGGCAATATTGCGTTTAATACGCGTTAGCATTTCTTCTTCACGGATTGGCTCTCAGTAGCCTTTGATTAGACATAACTTTATGGTTACGTTTCTCCGTAAAAGCACTCATTATAAACACTCGGGAATCAATGCTGTAATGAGTAAAAGGCGCCACGAGTTCAAGCTGTGTACAGCTTCTTGTCTTTTATAATTTTCATTCATTACGTATTTTATTTTTTGTCTCGCTGGCACATTGCAATGAACCTGCTAAGAGCCTAAACAGTCCCACCAACCCGAGATTTAAATCAACTTCGTTGTCATCAACATCATCAATATTCATCAAAGTGCCCGCGCTGACTTTGAACGGTTGTAACATTCGGAGCATGTAACCAATATCCACCAAACTTTGATAGAATTTTTTTCAAATTTATCTGGGAACATTTTTTTACTTGCGACAGATTCTTGTTCATGAAATTTGACTTTTCCATGGAAACCATATTTTGACAAGCATGTTTATCCAAATTAACGTTTAAACAGAAAATTTTCAACTTTCTTGTACAAAATTTTAACAATTTAAGATAACTTTAGCATTTCCTATGATTTTGATTAGTATTAAGAAGAGGGTGCTGAATTTCGTAAACTATTAACGAAATCTTATAGTAAAAAGGTTTTATTTATTTACAGCCTACCAGCCAAAGTCAGGGCGAGGTTAAACTTAACGTTTATGTTGATGGAGTGTCACCAACAAGTATGAAAAGGGGAGTGCAGAACATACGAAAATAAATATTATTAATATAATTCATACCTTCAAACGAGCGTGCTGCACAGTGAAATGGTATCAAGAAAAGAAGGAAAGCTGTAGTTTGCAGACGCATCTTGCCTTTACTGTAGCCGTACAGGTACCAAATGACTTAAATCTGAGAAGAATAAAGGTGTTAGTTTCTAAAGAAACTGTACTGCTGCGTTGGTGGGGGAGTGAAATAAAAAAAAAAATTGGTTTATCGACTGTGTTGATAACATACATTGGCTCATGATAACTTTTCTTTGTGAAACCTGTGCAATATATTGTATGTATTTAGCTTTAAAGTGGCTAAAGACGGAAAATTCGCACATAATTATTTATTGTCGTTTCGCTTTCGCCTTCCAATACACTGTACATGTTTAGTGCATGGTACCACTTATTTATTAATTGTCGTACCGCTTTCGCTGTAAATCCTTTTAGTTTGGCCTCTTTTATTTACGGATTGTGTGTTGTTTTAAATTGACAAGAAATCAATCACGTTATGATACCTTTCAATACTTTTTCACTCAAACGAACTGATAAATCTAAAATTTAAGGTGCGAGTATCGTTGCAATAGCTTTAACCAAAATGACAACGTTCAAAATAAAGTCCAGAAAAACTGATCCAAAAACCACGCCTACATGATAATTTAAAAGAAAACAAATTAAAGTCAAAATAAGTGCACAATATGAAACTTTTTACCAACAATTGAATAAACACTATATCATGAAAATTTGTTAATGTAAGATGCAAAATACATACAGCTATTATCGAGCAAAAATGGGACGACTAATTAATTTTGGTCTTTTATCACAAAAATATAGTCAATCCGATATGAGAATTAATAATTTTGAAAATTGAAAATTGCATTTCATCATTTTGGGATTTGTCGAGACTTTTTGTTCAACCCTTAGGAACATTCGCTATCAAAACCTAAGGTGAGAACAGCATTCCGGTAGCTCTAACTGCAATTACGACGTTCAAAATGAAGTACAGAAAAATGATTCTAATATCACAGTTCCTCAACAATTTTCCAAAAAACGTAATAAAACATAAATAAGTTCAGTTAGTCATGCTTAATGTGAATCGTTTTTCCTTTTTTTTAGCATATCCAACAGCTGAATAAAAATATCATGCGCATTTGTTTCGTTTTTAAAAACACAACAGTAATATAATACAGTAATATAATAAATGAATGGATTGATTGTGTTCTTCGCTGCGAAAAAAAAAATACTGAAGGTAAAAGAAAGAGAACGCAATGAAAGACGATTGCTTATTTGTGTACTCAATTGTTTTTTGTTGCCATGTAATATATATGATTTGCGATTCAGTCTAAGACAAGAATAAGTAGATGTTCATTAAAAAACAGTTATACTGTTTCACTGTTTAATTTCAAAATAACAATTTCATTCGTGTCGGTGTTAAGTTTAGATCGCGGCTGGTGGCTTTATCTAACGGTTTATTAGTAAAAAAGTCATCTTAGCTTATTTAATTACTCTTCGTTAAAGTGTCGTCGCCATAATTTCTTTTCAAACCTTTTTAAACACACAGATAATTAAAGAAGAACATGCCAAACAGATTAAAAGCTTTTTTCACTAATAACTTCACTAACTTCTTTCATTAATAGGTGTAATTTTGATAAAAGCTTTTTTCAGTATGTATGATTATTTCAATCAATTGTTACATTGTTACAAAGCTAAGAAAATTCTTGTTGCTTTGATCTTTCTTATTTGTAGACACACTTGAACAATTCCGCTCATCAACAGATTAAAATGTAGGGTCTCTTCCTGAGGTAGTAAACACGGATAGGCATATCCCAAAAGACTGGCTAATTGGCTAGTTTTACTAAAATTATGTAGATACCTCTGCGATTTGCTTTGTCAATCCAAATTGAGCATCAGTCATAGTCATTGCATGCAAAGCAAAACGAAGTTTATGGCTCTCATTGCATTTCAAAGAACATATAATTTTAAGTTTGTCTGGCTTTAAGTAAGGAATTTCTCCTGTCAACCACAACTTCTAGGAGGCATCTATTAAGATGGATTGGCTGTAACTTTGTTCGTGCTAAAGACCTCTCTAATATCATAGAATTTATCTATTTAACTCAAAACTGGCAAAAGTGGGAAAATTCGCGCCTTCCAATTACACTGCACATGTCTAGTTCACGGTACCACTTATTTATTATTTGTCGTATTGCTTTCGCTGTAAATCCTTTTAGATTAGAATCTTCCTTTTAGGGATTGTGTGTTGTTTTATATTCATTGATATAAAAAACAGTTACTTTATATAAAACATACCTTTCAATTCCTTTTTCGCTCAAACGAATGACTCTAAAATGTAAGGTGCGAGTAGCGTTGCAATAGCTTAAACCAAAATGATAATGTTCAAAAATTAATAAAGTCCAGAAAAACTGATCCAAAATCCACGTCAACATGATAATTTAAAAGAAAACAAATTAAAGCCAAAATATAAGTGCCCAATATGAATCGTTTTACCAACAGTTGAATAAACACTATATCATGAAAATTTGTTAATGTAAGATGCAAAATACATACAGCTATTATCGAGCAAAAATGGGACGACTAATTAATTTTGGTCTTTTATCACAAAAATATAGTCAATCCGATATGAGAATTAATAATTTTGAAAATTGAAAATTGCATTTCATCATTTTGGGATTTGTCGTGACTTTTTGTTCAACCCTTAGGAACATTCGCTATCAAAACCTAAGGTGAGAACAGCATTCCGGTAGCTCTAACTGCAATTACGACGTTCAAAATGAAGTACAGAAAAATGATTCTAATATCACAGTTCCTGAACAATTTTCCAGAAAACGTAATAAAACCAAAATAAGTTCAGTTAGTCATGCTTAATGTGAATCGTTTTTCCTTTTTTTTAGCATATCCAACAGCTGAATAAAAATATCATGCGCATTTGTTTCGTTTTTAAAAGCACAACAGTAATATAATACAGTAATATAATAAATGAATGGATTGATTGTGTTCTTCGCTGCGAAAAATAAAAGAATGAAGGTAAAAGAAAGAGAACGCAATGAAAGACGATTGCTTATTTGTGAACTCAATTGTTCTTTGTTGCCATGTAATATATATGATTTGCGATTTAGTCTAAGACAAGAATAAGTAGATGTTCATTAAAAAACAGTTATGCTGTTTCACTGTTTAATTTCAAAATAACAATTTAATTCGTGTCGGTGTTAAGTTTAGATCGCGGCTGGTGGCTTTATCTAACGGTTTATTAGTAAGAGAGTCATCTCAGCTTATTTAATTACTCTTCGTTAAAGTGTCGTCGCCATAATTTATTTTCAAACCTTTTTAAACACACAGATAATTAAAGAAGAACATGCCAAACAGATTAAAAGCTTTTTCCACTAATAACTTCACGAACTTCTTTCATTAATAGGTGTAATTTTGATAAAAGCTTTTTTCAGTATGTATGATTATTTCAATCAATTGTTACATTGTTACAAAGCTAGGAAAATTCTTGTTGCTTTGATCTTTCTTATTTGTAGACACACTTGAACAATTCCGCTCATCAACAGATTAAAATGTAGGGTCTCTTCCTGAGGTAGTAAACACGGATAGGCATATCCCAAAAGACTGGCTAATTGGCTAGTTTTACTAAAATTATGTAGATACCTCTGCGATTTGCTTTGTCAATCCAAATTGAGCATCAGTCATAGTCATTGCATGCAAAGCAAAACGAAGTTTATGGCTCTCATTGCATTTCAAAGAACATATAATTTTAAGTTTGTCTGGCTTTAAGTAAGGAATTTCTCCCGTCAACCACACCTTCTAGGAGGCATCTATTAAGATGAATTGGCTGTAACTTTGTTCGTGCTAAAATCCTGTCTAATATCATAGAATTTATCTATTTAACTCAAAACTGGCAAAAGTGGGATAATTCGCGTCTTCCAATTACACTGTACATGCTTTAATAGTTCACGGTACCACTTATTTATTAATTGTCGTACCGCTTTCACTGTAAATCCTTTTAGATTGGTCTCTTCCTTTTAGGGTTGTGTGTTGTTTTATATTCATTGATAAAAAAAAAAGTCACTTTGTATAAACCATACCTTTCAATACTTTTTCACTCAAACGAATGACTCCAAAATGTAAGGTGCGAGTAGCGTTGCAATAGCTTTAACCAAAATGATAATGTTCAAAAATTAATAAAGTCCAGAAAAACTGATCCAAAATCCACGTCTACATGATGATTTAAAAGAAAACAAATTAAAGCCAAAATATAAGTGCCCAATATGAATCTTTTTACCAACAGTTGAATAAATACTTTATCATGAAAATATGTTAATGTGCGATGTAAAATACATACAGCTTTTATTGACCAAAAATGGGACAACTAATTAATTTTGGACTCGTATCACAAAAATATAGTCAGTCCGATGTGAGAATTAATAATTTTGACAATTAAAAATTGGAAACTGTAAATGTCATGACTGTTCGCTTACCCCTTAGCGACATTCGTTGTTACACCTAAGGTGCATGCAGCGTTCCGGTCGCTTTAACTGCAATTACGACACTCAAAATGAAGTACAGAAAAAGAATCCAAACGTCACGCTTTCGGAACAATTTTTTTTTTAATAAAGTTTTATTATTACATATACTACTTACAATACGATACTTACACTACTTACAATATGATACTTACACTACTTACAATATGATACTTACACTACTTACAATACGATACTTACACTACTTACAATATGATACTTACACTACTTACAATATGATACTTACACTACTTACAATATGATACTTACACTACTTACAATATGATACTTACACTACTTACAATATGATACTTACACTACTTACAATATGATACTTACACTACTTACAATATGATACTTACACTACTTACAATACGATACTTGCGCTACTTACAATACGATACTTTTTTAATGCAACGTCTTTTTTATTAATATTTCCACATATATGCGTAGTGTTACATACATTTAATGCAATACTTATAATTAACATAACATAATTTAATGAACACTCAGTTATAAGTAAAATAGTAAATATATATATATATATATATATATATATATATATATATATATAGAAAGAGCACATACAGAGAACTAAAAGCTATCCACTTCAAGTACGTTATACATTGCTTTGCCACAGTACCACAATGTTAATTATGTCGTCTCATTTTGTGAGGGGTTTTTCTTAAAGTGAGACCACTTCTTTTGAAAGGAGTTTATGGTGTTGTTGTCAAACGCAATTTGTTTTTCAAGTTCCATAGAGTTCTTAAGTAATTGTATATATACCTGCAGCTCAGGTAAGGTATTCCCAAGTTTGCATGTGTATATATAATGTGTAGCTATAAGAAGTAAGTGGTGGAAGAGCAAATCTTTTATGTCGTCAATTAACCAAGACAAAAAGATGGGGAGAATGAAGAGTCCTCCATTCCAGTAAAGTTTTGAGTTATCCACTTAGACATATTTTTCCAAAAGGTTTGGGTATGTTTACAATTCCAAAACAGATGAACAAGGGTTTCTGGTGTTTCTTTGCAGAATGAGCAGGAATCCACTTGTTTTATACCTATCTTGCAAAGAAAATCATTCATAGCTATTCTTCTATGAAGCAGTTTAAATTGGAACATTCTAAGTTTTGTTTCTATTGTACATAAAAATGGTAAGTAATAGGTGTTTTTCCAATTAACCGCTACAGTAGAATTACCAAATATTTCCTCTTCCGCCAACTATTTTCCCTGACTCTTTGAAGGTATGGAAACCCTTTTATTTACAAGATGTTGATAGAATTTTTTGCACACTTTTGAGTTAGACAGAAAGTTCTCAGCGGAATCTTTTTGGGCAGGGCTATTGTGAACTGGGGAGTATTTTTTCCTGTAGTGCTTTATAGCTGATACTACTTTGTAATACTCCAAATAGTTGGTTTTAATGTTGTATTTGTCTATAAATGCATTATAACTTAAAAAATTCTGATCATTATCTAGCAAATCTCTAATCTCCTTTACCCCCGCATAAAACCATGATTTGTAAAAAAAAAGGTTGGTTCTCTATTTTAATGAGCGAATTATGCCAAATACACGTGGAAGCAAACTGAAGGTTCTCAGCACTGAAGTTGAAATTGGTCCAATATTCTACAATCTCATTTAAAAAAGGGTCCTTTAGATTAAGCTGTGAAGTATCCTGTTGTTTTAGATTACTTTGAAACAAAAGCCTGCCTCCGTGCTTCAATAAGTAGTGATCAAAAAAAAGTTTCCATTTCCCTTTATTATCTTCATTTAAATACCCTTGTATTCATTTCATTTTAAGAGATTCATTGAAACTTTGAACATCAATCATCTTTAGTCCTCCTTTCTCGTAATTGTTTATCATTTCTGTCCTTTTAACTTTGTCGCCTTTTCCATCCCATAAGAAATCATACAATAAGGAATTGACTTCTTTAAGTGCACCCGAGGGCGTTGGAAGAGAAGACAAAACATAAACCAATTGTGACACGGCCATGGTTTTTATGATTGTAATTTTACCCAAGAGGGTTAGTCTTCTTGCTGACCAATTATTCAAAATACTGCGAATTTTTTCGATTTTCTCGCTTAAGTTAACATCAAGAGACTTATCTTCCAACGTGGAAAACCAAACTCCCAAGGCGTAGACCTTTGTTTCAGCCCATGTTATAGGTTTTATTGAAGGGAAAGTAATGTCCGAACTTTTAGATGATCCGATCCAGAGGGCTTCAGTTTTGTCATAATTAACTTTAAGACCAGATATGGAAGCAAAGGCATCTAGTAAGTATAGGGATCTTGAAAAGGAAGATTCTGAACCATCTAAAATCATAGTCGTGTCATCAGCGTATTGAGATAGTTTGCACGCAGTGCCAAGGACCTTGATTCCACGGATCTCTTTGTCATTCCTTATCGCGTTACCTAGTATTTCGGCACATAAGATAAACAAATATGGGGAGAGCGGGCATCCCTGTCTCACTCCGCGACCTAAGCTAAAGAAATCAGAGGACCAACCGTTGTTCTGGATACAACTGCTGATATCCGTATAGAATATTTTTATCCAAGATACCAGAGAAGCTCCGAAGTTATAATATTTAAGGGTTTTCTCTATAAAGGACCATTCTATACTATCGAAAGCTTTTTCGAAGTCAATGAACAGTAAAAGACCCGGTATTTGCTCATTATCTGTGTAATTTATTATGCTCTCTATAAGTCTGATGTTTTCCCCAATAAAGCGATTTTTTAGAAAACCCGTTCAGTTGGTCATTGTTGATAATCTTTGGCAGGACTTTTCGTAATCGACTAGCAATGGATTTAGTTGCTATTTTGTAATCACAGTTAAGAAGAGTAATAGGCCTCCAGTTTTTTAAAAGATTAGTAGGTTTGGTCTTCTTTGGTATGAGGGTAATCAATCCTCTCCTTTGTGTAATTGATAGAAGGCCCTTTGCATGTGCACAGTTTAAGGCGTTTAGTAGGTAATGATGGATATCATTCCAGAATACTTTATAGAATTCTGCCGGGAGGCCGTCACTTCCCGGACTTTTATTTGATTCCATTGATTTTAAGAGCCAATGTCTGAAATTTTCGAAAATCGGGCGTCACTCACAAAATTTCGGATTTCTTCATATTTTGCCCAAATAATCTCTATAGTGAAGTATTTTCAAAAATGACATTAAAAGTTGTAACGGCGTTTCATTTTTTTCGAAAACGGGCAAAGTTTGAAAAACGGCAAATCGGCGGCCTTTCAGTTGTGAAACTGGCGAAAAATTACACATTTTCATCTCGCTCGTACAGAAAAACGCGATGCCACACATAAATAAAATGTTGCCACAACATAAACACGCTCTTGTTCTTCACACTACTGTTATTTACTTTGGATTAGCAGTTGAAATAAGAATATTTCGGCCGTTAGAAGAAACATGTTTTCTTCCATTTTAAAAATTAGCAAATTTGAACCAATTTCAACGTCGTGGAAACCCAATTGGTACGTTGAGTTTGAAAACAAAATTAAGACGGTCTTGAAGCACAACATCTGTTGTTTACTGTGGTAAAATATTTCTGGCGGCACTTTAAAAGTGCCCCGTCAAGAGACCAAAATGTGAAGGGTAGTTTGACACCAGGAGAACTTGTGACACGAACCTGAGCGCCGCCACTACGCACAAAATGTTTATCGCTAAAAATAGTTCCTTTGAGATAGAGCCTTTTTCAGAATCGTAAAAACTTCAGAAGAACTTTATCTATGCTTTGCTAACTTAAAATGATATCTTTTAAGCAGTTTGTTGGGATACGGAGTAGAGACACGAACATCATGTTGTGCGACCTTACAAATAACAGCGATCAACACTTACCCGCTTTTTCATCAGAAAATTAAACTGACCCGAACCTTGAATTGCGTTTATAATAAAGACAATCCTGCACTCCGATCCATTATATTGCTGTGTTTGGAATATCTGAGCCTTGACGTTGTAGATCATATCATAGCGTTATTTACTCCAAATTTGTTAAAACAACAGTTCGGAAGTTTCCCACAATGTGTTGCAAAGAGATTGCGTGACGCGTAGCACACTGGAATTTGCTGCATGCTTATGGTATCGGTCAAGGAAAGAACATTGCCGTGGAAAAGTCACAGGAGTAAGGTCCGTTTTTGGAAATGTATAAATGTATAAAGTCTGTTTCCTTCGTTAATTAATGTTCAAATCGTCTTTCAGGAATATTTGGTAGATAAATATACAAGTTATTTATGGGGGGGGGGGGGGGGGGGGGGGGGGGGGGGGGGGGGGGGGGGGGGGGGGGGGGGGGGGGGTGGGGGGGGGGGGGGGGGGGGGGGGGGGGGGGGGGGGGGGGGGGGGGGGGGGGGGGGGTGTCACCCTTTCACTACGCCCCTTGCCGGCTCTTTTGCGATAACACACCGCCTTTATTCTGCTACGAAGTTATGTTTTCAATACTCTTATAAACTAATTTCGATTTTGAGGTGTTAATTGCAATACTGCATTATATTGACGGCTAGTTGGGAGAAAATATATTCCGTATTGGGCGGAGTCGCGAAGCGGGAGTCGCGAAGCGGCGGAGTCGCGAAGCGGCGGAGTCGCGAAGCGGCGGAGCCCCGAGGACGGAGCCCAGTACGGAATATATTTTCTTCCAACGCCGTCAATATAATGCAGTATTGACGCACGCCTTAAAATCGAAATTAGTTTTGTCTAGATTTTTGAGACGTCAATACGACTTTATATTGACGTCTCAAAAGCAAGCAAAAGTATCTGACAATAGTGATACTATTACAGATGTGAGCTACAGCTGGCTGTCAGTTCTGTTTTCGGCTGGTGGGTTTAAAGCTGTTTCTGTGACATCTCCACCGCAAGTTACAGTCTCAACAGCCACGTCCGATGACAAGGAAAACAGTCCTGAACGTCCAACATCCAATGTATTTTCATGCCCACAGGAAGGCTGGATCCCGGGGAGGAGGGGGGGGGGGGGGGGGGGGGGGGGGGGTACTTCCCAAAAATACCTAGACGGGTATGTGACGCCTAACGGGGTCGTAATTTTGGGACTCCTGGTCTAGAACGAACGGGTATCCATTTTAGAGACATTTCCTAGAACGAGGTATAATATTTCGAACGCACGAAAGCTTCATAAGATGGTGAATAAAGAAATTGTAGATCGTGACTTTATCGTCTTTATCTTCTGTTTGAAATGAAAGCAATTATGTTGCTGATTTGTGTAGAAGCAGAATTGTCGTATTTTGATGTATAAGTCGAACAAACAAAGAAATAACTTTTTTAAAAAATGGGCTATTGAAAGTTACGCAATTTCTATGAAATCTAAGTTAAATACTGCGCAGGATATTCCAGAAGTGGTGTTGACCTTGGGGTTGTCTAGTTACACGCCCATTTGTACTCCTGACCAGAATCTGACTTTCAACGTCCACAAGGCCGTGGACAATCAGGGATAGGCGGCTGACAGCCCAGCGAGTTTCGAGGCTCTGCCATCCGAGATCGCATATCATTTCCGTATCATTTTTCTAGAATCAGAGTGTTAAAAATTGACCTATTTTTAGAATGGGGTAACATTTTGACTGCAAATTCTTTCTAAAACGGGGTCTAAATTTGGAGACCCGGGCGGCACATACCCAGCCAAGACATATCCGAGTACCCCCCTAGCCTCAAGCAAGCTCTCGGGGTCGGGACCGGGCTCGCGGTTTGGGAGGGGAGGAGGCCCCCCGAACCCTTTCCTCCCAACCCCTAAGCCCGAGAGCCTTGCTCGCAGGCTAGTACCTCCCGGGGGCTGCATCAAAGTGTTTCAATGGCCGTCCGCCCTGGAACACCATCTGTCTATCTATCTATCTATCTGTCATTTGAAGCCTGCTCCAGGTCACCGGAGAAGCACACCCTAATGAACCTGGCCAAACAACAGTACGCCACCCTCCTCAGCGAAAGCGTTGAACTTCTCCCTTTCTTTGCAGGTCTCAAGCTCAGCAGCTCAAACAAAGGCCAAAGCCTCAAGGCGGGCTGGGCGCTAAAGGAAATGGAACAGCTCTTGCTACCAATTCAATTAAAAGCAGAAATAAATGCGTCGTGCCTGTGCCGGCAGTAAAAAAAAAAGCGCCATCGATGGCCCTCGTTGAAGATTTTGAGGATAGTTGCCCTTGTAAAGCTAGAAAATGAAGGGCCAATGTAATGCAAGATTGCTAACCACTTTTACAGTTTTATTTTCTCTTGTAAGAAGATTGAAGAAGCCTTGTGTGATGCATGATTTTTTTTCCGCCTTGAGGCTGTGCAAAATTTTTTTTTTCGAGATTATTCCATACTTTTCTTTCGCTCGCTGTGAACGATTTTTTTTCTCTACTTTTGCTGTGCAGGAATTTATTGGAGTGCATGATTGGCTTTATCATAAACGCAACTGATTCAAGGCTCGGGTTAGTTTAATTTTCTGATGAACTATTAACGGAAAGCGGGTGCAATAGTGGCTAAAAAGAAAAAAAATATCTTTGAATTTCACTTCTGTTTTCGAAAATATCTTGTATTGAATGATGTAAAAAGCACTTTCGAGCCTCCCGACGTCAAAATTCAATATAGAAGACATGCACTCGGACCCCACTAGAGCCTCAAGTTCTACAACTAAAGGACCCCCAGCCCACTTTATAAATGACACTGACCTGAAACCTTTTCCACGGCAATGTTCTTTCCTTGACCGATACCATAAGCACGCAACAAATTCCAGCGTGCTACGGGTCACGCAATCTCTTTGCAACACATTGTGGGAAACTTCCGAACTGTCATTTAGCGACTGTTGTTTTAACAAATTTGGAGTAAATAACGCTATGATATGATCTACAACGTCAAGGCTCAGATATTCCAAACACAGCAATATAATGGATCGGATCAAATGGATGTTTTCTTTATTATAAACGCAATTCAAGGTTCGGGTCAGTTTAATTTTCTGATGAAAAAGCGGGTAAGTGTTGATCGCTGTTATTTGTAAGGTCGCACAACATGATGTTCGTGTCTCTACTCCGTATCCCAACAAACTGCTTAAAAGATATCATTTTAAGTTAGCAAAGCATAGATAAAGTTCTTCTGAAGTTTTTACGATTCTGAAAAAGGCTCTATCTCAAAGGAACTATTTTTAGCGATAAACATTTTGTGCGTAGTGGCGGCGCTCAGGTTCGTGTCACAAGTTCTCCTGGTGTCAAACTACCCTTCACATTTTGGTCTCTTGACGGGGCACTTTTAAAGTGCCGCCAGAAATATTTTACCACAGTAAACAACAGATGTTGTGCTTCAAGACCGTCTTAATTTTGTTTTCAAACTCAACGTACCAATTGGGTTTCCACGACGTTGAAATTGGTTCAAATTTGCTAATTTTTAAAATGGAAGAAATCATGTTTCTTCTAACGGCCGAAATATTCTTATTTCAACTGCTAATCCAAAGTAAATAACAGTAGTGTGAAGAACAAGAGTGTGTTTATGTTGTGGCAACATTTTATTTATGTATGGCATCGCGTTTTTCTGTATGAGCGAGATGAAAATGTGTAATTTTTCGCCAGTTTCACAACTGAAAGGCCGCCGATTTGCCGTTTTTCAAACTTTGCCCGTTTTCGAAAAAAATGAAACGCCGTTACAATTTTTAATGTTATTTTTGAAAATACTTTACTATAGAGATTATTTGGGCAAAATATGAAGAAATCCGAAATTTTGTGAGTGACGCCTGATTTTCGAAAATTTCAGACATTGGCTCTTAAGCTTTCAAAACATTCAATTTCAGTCAAAGGGCCTTCACACTGTTTCTGCTCTATCTCATCTAGTGTCAAAGTATTTCCTTCTGGGAAGAAAATTGTTTCGTATGCAGCATTAAATTGTGTATCAGTTGAAGAATATAAGTTCTGGTAGAAAGTTTTTGCTTCTTGTAAGATCTCACTATCCATGTTAATTACGCTTTTATCCGCCAGGGTAAGGTGTTTGATAGTTTTTTTTATTAAAATGCCGTTTTTCTAAGCTAAAAAAGTATTTTGTATTCTTTTCTCCTTCATTGTACCATCGAGACTTAGATCTAATTATTGCTCCTCGGGTTTTATGCTTTGATATTTCTTCTCTTTGTAGGATCTTAATTTTAGTTCATTGTAGATGTGGGCTTTTTCGTTTTCAGATAGAAAGTTTTCTTCAAGTCTTTTTTGGAGAGATAATATGTCAGATTCTAGGATCGTCTCTTGTGATTTCATTTTAGCTTTCTTTCTCCTTGCGTAATTTAGTGAGCTTGCTCTTATTTGCATTTTCATGGTGTCCCACAAGAGAACGGTGTCAATCTCTTTATTGTTTACATATTCATTTTCTACTTCAGCAATTGTGTTCTTAATCAAGTTGGCATAATCATTGTCCAACAAAAAGGAAGTGTTCAGCTTCCAAAAACCTGGGCCCCTGGGATTTGCATTGTTTGCAAGGTGGATAGTTATTAGAGAATGGTCAGTTTTGAATCCAGTTAAAATATCTGCTTTTTTGTAATTGCTGTACTTAAGCTAGAGCTCGTCAAAAAGAAGTCGAGACGGCAGTGTATATCGGGTTTTCTTCTCCTCCAGGTGAATCTTTTAGCGTCTGGATTGAAAATACGCCAGATGTCTATGAGATCTTACATATTTGCGATGTACTTAACTTCTTTTAACGACTTCTCGTGAGTCACCGGCCTTCCGCCTTTTTTGTCTTTTTGGACATCGAGCACTAAATTAAAGTCACCCCCCAGAACTATCTCATCGCAGTCAAAAGAGAGAAGGTGATTGAAAACATTTTTGAAGAAAGCAGGATTGTCGTTATTCGGTGCATAAATATTCACTAGAGTCAAAATCTTATTCTCTGCTTTGATATCTACTATAACGAATCTTCCCTCTGGATCAGAAAACGATTTCAAAATTTGGAAATTGAAACTATTATTGAAAAGTACAATTACTCCGGCGCTGGCGCTAGAAAAGCTACTAAATATAGCTGAATACCCCCATTCAGCAGACCAGAAGACCTCCTTATCTTTAGTGCAATGAATTTCTTGAAGAAAATAAATTGCATATTTTTTCATCTTGAGCCATCGAAATGTCTCGCGCCTTTTCATAGTGTTTGACAAACCTCTCACGTTTAGAGAACAAATAACTAATTCGTCAGTATAGGTGATGATTGATAGGTACTTAACAAAGCAATTGTAAAACGCAGAAGTGGAATTAACAAGCCCAAATTATTAACACTTAGTAGTATAATAAAAAATACGAACTTATTTTTTTTTAAACCGAAAACGACTTTCGCCAAATCAGCCCAGCATTTTTTGATTTCTGTTTTTTTGATTTCTGTTTTTTTGATTCTACGTTGTAGGGTGGGGGTGGGGTACAGGACGGAAATAAGGCGAGAGTAAAGTTCAAAGCAGTAATTTGTGCTACAGTAAACTGACAACGATTGCGCGAGAAGCGATCATTATCCTAAGGAACAATTTTTTTTAATAGGCCCGCAGTAGTTACGGTCACCCAGCCAATTTATCTACTGATGTTATTTATTTGTGTTATGCTTATTTGTTTCTCGGTGAAGCTAATAAATTAAATGAAATTAATCTTGTTTCCGCTGTCCGCAAGCACAAGTGTCGTTTTGTTCATCAGTCCTTTTGTTCGTCTTCCAGTTCTTGGTTGTTGAACAGCTGAGACCGCACCTTACGTTCACCTGCTTCCATGCCCCGCCGGTTACTGGTCAGCGACGTATCCTAAAACGATTCAACAAAACAATCATTGTTAGAAAAGTACAATCCTAGACAAAAGGTCTTGGGACAGAGCTGAGAATGTGCGACTAAAATAAATAAGATCTATCGATTTCCCCGCCTTTGCGTTAACTTTCCAGTTAAACTTAACACACGGATACAAAACACTTCAGAAAATTAAATATAAACGGCGAAAAAAAAGCACAACCAAAACAAAGAACCTTTTCCTATTTCTGTTTCTTTTCCGATTGTACCAAACTCGTCTTTTAAAGGTCCTTCTCCTCGTTCAAACGGCCAGGTGAAACCTTCAACAAGCCTGTGTTGTTTTTCAAGACGGCCGGTACAAATCTAAATGTCCGTTGGAGATCACAGTACACTTTAGACATATATAATTGATCAGATTTCTGATTAAACGCTTACCTTTCGCAAGATGCGTCGCTTGCTTATAGGCGGAATACGCCGTCCTCCTACTGATCCATCACTGTTGGTTATCAGCAACAGCATTGTCACACAAAACAAAACCGCGACAAGTCTGGATTTCATTCTCTCGACTTGCAATTGACCTTTCTCTTTAGCTGTGTTTCTGTAAGTCACTTCGGCGCACCAAATAACTTGGAAGCCTGTATTGGTCCTTTTATTTCAACATCGAACGATTAATTTAAAATGTCAGGTGTCTTATCACCAATACTTGTAATTCTAAAGGGATTCAGAAATTCTGGTCCCCCCGTCAATTAACCAAACAAATACAGCTTTATACATCTTACTCCAAAATGATTCAGAATTTCTGATCCCGTCGTCAATTAACCGAACAAAAACAGCTATATACATCTTATTCTAAAAGGATTCAGAATTTCTGATCCCCCCGTCAATTAACCAATTGCAAAAACAGCTATATACATCTTATTCTAAAAGGATTCAGAATTTCTGATCCCGTCGTCAATTAACCGAACAAAAACAGCTATATACATCTTATTTTAAAAGGATTCAGAATTTCTGATCCCCCCGTCAATTAACCAATTACAAAAACAGCTATATACATCTTATTTTAAAAGGATTTAGAATTCAGGATTAAGGCCCATTTAGGCGACATAACTTATAACAATTTTTTTAAAGGACTAAGGCCTGTTCCTGAATCGTTCTGCTTCTTCGTATAATGTTAATGTTGAAAGTAGTACCTTAAAGCTATCAAAGCATATAAAAACAGCCCATAATAGGCTCCTGCCCATAATCATTTCTTTTTCTTTAAGGGTTTCTAGTTATATTTCGTGTTTATTTTTCTCAGTCAAAAGGCACAGACAGCGTTTCTGGTGGCAGCCATCTTTGTTTGAGTTCCGACGCAATGAAGAAGTGGACCTCATTACAAATTCAAACGTTGAGCATATAAAAATTAAATGCAGTGTCTGTCATAATATTAAAGCGAAAAACGGCTTTCACACACATGCATGAGCCCTAGCCTTCCTTTGTTTTTTATTCTACGTGGGAGGGTGGGGTGGGGGTACAGGGAGGAAATGAGGCCAGTGCTGTGAGAGTTAATATCAAAGCAGTATTTTGTGCTATAGTAAATATTTCGGTTAAAACAAATCTGACAATGATTACGCAAGAAGTGATCATTATCCTAAGGAACATTTTTCTAAATATATAGGAAATAGATTAAAAGATTTCCTTGTTGTGAAATATTTTGCTATTCTGCGAGCAGTCTCTTATTTTTCTTCACTTAAAGTGGGGTAGCAAGCGCGCGAGTACTGAGACTCAGGTATGGATTCGGGTCAATATAAATAATAGCACTGGGCGTTTCCGGGTTTCTATGTTACAAGTAGTGAATAACCGTGAATATGTTTTTGTTTTGGAAAAAGTTCTTTTGGGAAAACTTCAACATCCTCTGGTGGCGAACACCAACCGTTTGAGTTGTGGGTGGGAGGGAGAAGGGGGTAGAGAATATGTCGTCACCACTTAGGTGTTTTTCGGGTGGGAAATTTGACACCGTATGGAAAGGGGCAAGGGGAAAATGAACAGGTTGCTTCAATTTTATTTTACCTGTTTCGAAAATTCAGTTGATATATGACAGCTGCTGGGCAAAACTACTGGCAGATTGTTGCTATTAGGATTGTTAGGCAGAGCCAATAAAAACACAAATAATTGCTGCAGCGATTTTTAGCAAATTTATTTTTTTATGGGCCCGCAGTAGTTACGGTCACCCAGCCAATTTATCTACTGATTTTATTTATTTGTGTTATGCTTATTTGGTCCTCGGCGAAGCTAATAAATTCAATTAAATTACTCTTGTTTCCGCTGTCCGCAAGCACAAGTGTCGTTTTGTTCATCAGTCCTTTTGTTCGTCTTCCAGTTCTTGGTTGTTGAACAGCTGAGACCGCACCTTACGTTCACCTGCTTCCATGCCCCGCCGGTTACTGGTCAGCGACGTATCCTAAAACGATTCAACAAAACAATCATTGTTAGAAAAGTACAATCCTAGACAAAAGGTCTTGGGACAGAGCTGAGAATGTGCGACTAAAATATATAAGATCTATCTGACCTAAAAAAAAAGCTAGTATGGTTAATATTGTAAAGTTTCATTAAAGAAATGGGGATTTCTATTTCATTCAAGATAATGACTGGGCTGACAAGTCCTTCAATGTTTAATGCCATTTCAAATTTTCAAACACCTCTTGGGTTTCGGTTCATAAAGGATACGGAGGGAGCGCGGACAATGGAGAGACTGATACCCCTGAAGATAACAAAGGCTAAACCAGCGACAAATATATGATATGAAACCAAGGTGACTTTCAGGGGAGAATTTTCTCTCAAAGCGCCACTTCGAAAAGATATCACAAGACGGTCGTGTGATTAGACCCTGAGGTACTACAATGGAAATCCCAATTGTCTCATTCGGCTGGACTTTTTATTACAGCAGAAGGTCACAATTACATTTTGTGTCGATACGATCGAAACGATTTTGCCAAATAATTTACTTTGCAGAAGCGCCGACGTTTTGATTTCAGTGACGTGTACGTGACCTATTGACATCATTAATATATGAACAACAACAACAACAGACATGGAATATGATTTACAGTATTTATTCCTTCCAATATTGCAAATGTTTATCATATAACGCTGTATAACGACATTCCACAGCTTCACTGGATTGTATATTTAACAGAAATAGAGCGGAGCTCACAGGAAATAATCTTGCTTTCACTACACTGTAAATTCAAAAGATCTGTTTCAGCCCCAAAGTGCTGATGGTAGACATCAAGAACGCGTTACAAACAAACATGTAGTATTACGATTTGGACGAATTCGGTGTAAAATTACTATTACTCACTGAAAAAAATTGCCATTCCAAAACAACTGCTAATTGGAAAGGGAAAATTGGCTTCCGTCAAATCACGAGAAACAAAATAACAATTTTTCCGATTCAGTTATTTTATTCTCTGTTCCTCTTTCCTTCTTATAGAGCTACAAAACTGCAATCTCGGACGGAATAAAAAGAGAAATAACACCTCCCCACCCCCCGATTCAGTGATGGATTCGCACGAAAACCAAAACGTGTTTAAGAACCTTTACGTTATCTTTAATTCAACTTTTCAACAACTTAAATACCCTTAAAGGCAACTTAAATTGTTCATTACTTGCTTTAAGTGTGAAGTAAAGGCTTATTTAAGTAATTTACGGTGCACTTAAAGATAGTCGAAATTGTTCTTTAAGTTTTCTTTAATGAACCTTTACTTGCACTTAAAGTCGTTATTTCGTCCTGTGAAAAAGTTATGATCCCACCGTAAATAAACCGAACAAAAAAAGCAATACACATCGTATTCTAAAAATTCTGATCCCCGTCAATTATCTGAACAGAAACAGCTATACTAGTACATCTTAATATTCTAAAAGGATTCAGAATTTCTGATCCCCACGTCAATTAACCAATTACGAAAACAGCTATACACATCTTATTCTAAAAGGATTCAGAAATTCTGATACCCCCGTCAATTATCTGAACAGAACAGGGGCGTAGCTACCTGTACGCACGTACGTCGTACGTGCGTACCTGAAAAAAGAAAGATTTGGGACTTTCGGGTTGGGGTTGGGGAGGTGAGGGGTGTTTGAAATTAGTAATTGTGCGTACCTCTGAAGAAATCCTGGCTACCCCCCTGCAGAAACAGCTATATACATCTTAATATTCTAAAAGGATTCAGAATTTCTGATCCCCACGTCAATTAACCAATTACGTAAACAGCTATATACATCTTATTCTAAAAGGATTCAGAATTTCTGATACCCCGTCAATTAACCAATTACAAAAACAGCTATATACATCTTACTCTAAAAGGATTCAAAAATTCTGATCTCCCCGTCAATTATCTGAACAGAAACATCTTATTCTGAAAGGATTCAGAATTTCTGATCCCCCCGTCAATTATCTGAACGACTAAAACAGCTATATACATAGGCTCGACTATACCAGCCGCTGTACGGGAAATGAGCCCGCGCTCCTTCCTCGAAAAGACTTCCCCGAAAAGTTCTTCTCGGGGAGGCTCAGAGACCTGACGCGAGAAAGCGGCGGAAATCGAGCCTGCAAAATAGTTTAAAAGAATTTTTGCGGTCTGTGAATATTCTCATAAGTGAGGTCCGGCAACTGAAATGTCAACTTACTGACAGATCAGTACCGCGGCGCCAACGAAAGAGAGCCATGGAGATATCCGAGCGATTGCAGCATGCAGGACCAGTTTACATGGGATAATTGTTAAAATTAGCATACACAGGCAATGTACATATAAGTGAAGGTATTAAAATATCGGCTGTACAAGTCGTAAACGCTCTCGCGACGAAAAACCATTACAAAAGGATTACGATACAGCGAATCGACCAAACGATGGAAACAAAGACAACATGCTTATCAAGGGAGTTATATTCTTTATAGCAACTCTAACTGTACTATTTATAGAGGGTGAGTTTAATTCGTACTTCAGTAAGCCGTAACTGCCTACTACTCATTCCACAATTATCTACCTTCGACGCAATTGCTATTGGACAAAAGTTGAAGTAACGGTTTGGCACTACTCGTTGTAAATATATAAAACTGCGAATAAGCGTTATTTAATTAAGTTCGTGAAGATGGATTGAAATGTTTACTTTTCTGGTGAGAAACAAGAATTTAAGTGATTCTGTTATCGCTCCGTTTCTTCGCCTGATTAGGTTTCAAAGAGAATATATATTTTATACTTAAGTGAAATCAATGAGAGTAGGACTGGCGTAACACATTGACTAACAATCCAGCGAAAAAAATCGATCGACATACATCAACAAATGCATCTTATTTTGTCGACAATTGGGTTCATTTTACGTTGAAGCACTAGGAGGGCAGTGATTTGAATTATTTATTTCAGTACCTAATGAGGCTGTTGAATTGGCAGATTTTGTAAATAATATTGCCCGGGTTTCGGATTTAGAGGAAAATTTGAATGGATTTGTGGAACCTAAAAATATAGGTTTATCTTTTTTCGGGACCCGAATTTTGGTTTTCGCTTGTTATAGAGTTGGCATCTTGGATATCAAACCCTCTTCAGAAACTGGTTGATCTTTTGTTTTCATCACGACCGAGATGTGCAACCATCCTCGAGTTGCTCTCAATGTGTAAGAAAACATATACGACAACGGCAAGGTGTAAAGGAGACTCTCCTCTGACTCGAAACCATGCCTATCGAGCATGAAGCAGCGTTACTAAGCGACCAAACAACTTTTAAAAGCACGTGATTATACTCATATGTAACCACCTTTCAATAGCCCAATTTCGATATATTAAAATTCAACTTGAAACAAAAGACATCACGACGAGGCTTAGGGGAATGATAGTTAGGTTTGTATGGTTTATTCCCCTAAGCCTCGTCGTGATGTCTTTTGTTTCAAGTTGAATTTTAATATATCGAAATTGGGCTATTATAGTCGTTACCAATCACAAGTCTGAGGATTTCAAGGAAACAGAACCAAAAAATCGACAATGTTTCCCCGCTGAGAATTGGAAGATAAAACTTAAACAAAAATTGAGTTTCCAAGCCGTTAGATTAACCTAAAAGAAAAGGACAGTGGCGGTAACACTAGGCAAAAACAATATGGACAGGCTAAAATCAATATCGAGATAAAAAAAACATTACCATGTTATTCTGAGAGTTACCAGCTTCAATCAATCAAATCAATTCATTTTCAGACGAGATTTTTTACGCTACCATTGCCATGAATACAGGAAAGAAAGAGATGATAAAGAATAACAAATGTTTCACATATATATCTCGTAAAAGCAATTGCAAGCAAGAAAATTGCCGGTACACATACCCTCGGACGTACACGCAAACTTTACCCTCACCGTGGTACAATATTTCGGAAATATTTTACGTCTAACAGATAGCCTGTGATGTGCTCTACAAGATAAGGTAAATATTATGGATTGTGGCACTGCTGGGGTCCGTGACGTCATCCAAAATGGCCGCCGCCAAGATTGCGCCATGTTCTGCCCGGGCGTTACCAGACTTCGTTCGATGAGAAAAGCGATTATCAGCACGTTAGCTTTCACCCTTCTTCCCGCACCTTTTTCGGTCTAGTATGGCAAGGTATCTACTTTACCTTTCCTACGTTACCTTTTGGCTGGAAAGCTAGCGCTTTCCTTTACCACAATTTGGGCCTCGCAGTTTCTGGCGCTGCACGCACGTTCGGTGTCCCACTTTCCCAGTACATCGATGACCGCCATGTTGGTCAGCTTTTGGTGCGGTCATCCGAGCAGCCCTGGTTACCAAGCGTTCGAAATGCTGAGGCAGCGGGTTGGCGCCCCAGACCGTTACAATGGTAACTTTGGCCTTTCCGCTGCGTTTTTTGACTTTTAACTGTATGTACATATTTGTTTCGTTGTACATTTGACCTAGAAAGAATTCCGTTCTCTAGGTTACACGCCCCTGGAAAGCAGCCAGACGGTGCGCGTCGTGCCTCTATCCTACCGACCGTGACGCTAATTTTTGTTAAGCATATGGTGCGGCGACAGAAACTCCTGTACCACCTGTCATCTAACCTGACCTGAACATGGCTTCTATTAATAACCGCTTTGTGGAATTCAAATCTTTTTCGAGTAGAAAGCATTATCAGAAGCAGAAGTCCGCTCTAGAGCAGCAATTGTCTAATTTCCTCGCCGTTCTTACACCTCCAAAGGTTATGTCTTCCTCTTCGTCCGAGGACTGATCATGAAATTCCTCATCAGTAAAGATATAAATGGGGTTAGCTTCTAGAGAAACTGTAGTGCTGCGTCGGTGGGGGGATGAAACACGAGAATTTAGTTTTATCGACTGAGTCGATAAGGTAAATTGACCACCGTAAAAAGATTCAAGTAGCTGACGTTTCGAGCGCTAGCCCTTTGTCGGAGCGAATCAAGGAATTATGGGTAGTGTGTGGTTTTATATAGTAAATACAGAATAATATGCGAGGAATTAGCAAGAATTTTTTATTCGTTTTCGGTACCGAAATCTACAAAGTTGTTAGCTATTTTAAAAAGTGGGTGACATTGCCGTTAGCTAAGTGTGAAGAGGACAAAATAAAATGGTAGTCAGCCCTTGCAAAAACAACATCTTTTGCAGTTAGCTTTTCTTTCGAGATTTGCATATGAAGTGTTATTCGCGAAAATACATAAACATGCACTCGCCAGGTTATTTGCATTGCATGATGCTGACAAAATAATGAAACAAGTACCCCGAAATCAGTGAACGAAAATAGGTAATATATACAGTGTAGATAGGCTAAGCCTACCAGCAGAGCTCTCTGAATTCTTCCAACCATCATATAACCTAATTATTCAAAAACCTTTTTAAATGGACGCCAAAAATGCGCAATATAGAACAGAAAGCTGATAATAAACTTAACTAAGATGAAAAGGTCGGAAGCACAAGAATTTAGCTTAAAGGAGTTTATCTGACCCTTATCTCTAAACAAATACTTCGACGATCTACTAGCTTGAATTGTCCTAAGACGAAATCAGGTTTTAAAATAAGCACTTAGTTTTATATCCCTCAAAAAACGCTTGCAGAGTGACGCCGTTTTCTCCGCAAAACACAAAAAAAGTGTTTACTGTAGCTGACGTTACATCGGCCGTGTAGCCGCGGAAAGCGCGTGAAAAATAAAGCCTCGTTTTGGTTTCAAAATTCTTAAAATCCCGGATGTTGCGCTACGTCGTACGCTCATGTTGAGCGACGTCGTACGCGCCCGCGAGCTAACCATGCGCGACGTCGTACGCGCCCCCGAGCTAACCCTGAACGACGTCGTAGTGCCCGCGAGCTAACCCTGAACGACGTCGTGCGCGCCCGCGAAACATTCCGCTACCCATGACCATTAAAACTGATGGGCATGGTTCTATGAGTATGGAGCTCCGTATCTGCGAGCGGGCCTTCGGCCCGCGAGAGCTCCGCTATAAAGAAATAAGCATTGATTCTCTGTGGTGAAGATATTAATAAAAAAAATCTCACACGTTAATCCCGAGTTTGAGTCTACACCGGTTTTCACGATAACTAAAATTATAATTCAACATATTGATACACTGCCCAAATATGGTCAAAACGTTATCGATATACGTTATATCTACATAACGTATATCCAACGATGGATGTAATTTTCGCATTTTGACAAGAGAATGTAAAAATGACGGACCGGCCTCGATATATTTTCTTCAAACTGTGCTTTGTTATCAATGTGTTGCGTGATATCGCCTAATTTTAGCCGACTCGGCCAAGAATTAGGCGATATAACGCGCGCTTTCGCGCTACAATAGTTAAATATATCTTATATCTACTGCGAAAAAGTGAGAAGGCTAATTTAAGGTTACTGTAAACCTTTTATGGTACCATTTTGCGTAATTTTAGTTTTTTTAATTATTGTAAAAATGTAACATTAATCTAGAAAATATTGAAAGAACTTTTGCAAAATCATTAAAAGAACTCGAGATATTCTTAAAAAAAGAGTTTCAAGAGAATAGTTGACAAGTAGCTATAGGTGTGATAATAGAGATTCCCTATTTTAGAGATTCCCCATTTTAGAGATTCCCTATTTTAGAGATTCTCCATTTTAGAGATTCCCTATTTTAGAGATTCCCCGTTCCCCCATTCCCCGTTCCTTATTTTAGACATAGCCGCCTTCTTGTACTTTTCCCGCTAACTTATCCGGAATCTCTCATTACATGTTATATGCATATTTTGTTTACATCGCAATGCGGAGCGCATTTCGCATCGTCATAGCGTATTCTATTGTAGCGTCATAGCGTATTCTCCGCGGCCATTTTCCATGTTTCACACGGTCGTCTACGCTTGTTCCTTTTCCTGAAAATTTACAATTTGACCATTAAAGCCAAAGTGGAAATTTTTGGTTAGCAGAATTGTAGAGATCACGAGTGAAAAGAACCGCGGCGAAGAGTAAAAGAACAATTATGAATGAATATCTTACTTGCTTGCATTTATTATTCTAGAAATAGGTCAATTTGTAATACCACGCTCTAGAAAAAATGACTGCTGATAATCTGACGCTTTCGTGCGTTCGAAATATTATACCCCGTTCTAGGAAACGTCTCTAAAATGGATACCCCGTTCTAGATCAGGAGTCCCAAAATCACGACCCCGTTGGAGGGCACATACCCGTATAGGTATTTTGGGGGAGTACCCCCCGGGCAGAGAAACCCCTGGCGTGATAAAAATCCTCCAAAAATCCTGCAGTATTTTGCGTAAAACATGATGACATGTGGTTTCGTTTGAACAACGGATATTGATAAGCACGAACAAACACTACTACATATCACTAGAAGTAACCTCTGAAAACACCATTTCATTTCATGTCGAAAGCGTCAGGTGAGGTGATAAACAATTATAAAGAAAATGGTAAATTTTAAGAGTAGAACAAGGAGCAAAGGACCGCGAACGAAAATGCTGCTGGAATACGTAGGATCTATAGAAGATCTGATCAGCCAAAAATAGTAATACAAATTTGAACATAGTGAGCAAAGCTGATACTAAGTAGAACAATTAACGCGACAACGACATGATAGAGCTCAAACTGAAAGCCAAAATGCAACCGTGGACAGCTGTTTGGACCTGGTTGGGTCTCGTCAGCACGGTGTAGCAGCAAAAAGATAGAAAAACTAGCGCGAACGCCAATTCTCTACCAAATCGCACGTGGTGATGGCAACAAAGAGAGCTCGAATCCAAATGTTTGCCAATTGGCCCACGTTACAGCGGCGCGTGACCATGAGTAATAGGCAAAGAATTAATTTGAAATATCATGTCGTTGTCGCGGTAAAGAAAGTGAGGATAGACATAAACCATCCCTCAGCGAATACATGGCCAATACCTTTTTTACATGGTATTGGCCATTCAAATTCTTTGCCTATTACTCATGGTCACGCGCCGCTGTGACGTGGGTCAATTGGCAAACATTTGGATTCGCGCTCTCTTTGTTGCCATCACCACGTGCGATTTGGTAGAGAATTGGCGTTCGCGCTAGTTTTTCTATCTTTTTGCTGCTACACCGTGCTGACGAGACCCAACCAGGTCCAAACAGCTGTCCACGGTTGCATTTTGGCTTTCAGTTTGAGCTCTATCATGTCGTTGTCGCGTTAATTGTTCTACGTAGTATCAGCTTTGCTCACTATGTTCAAGTTTAAATTTTAAGCTAGGTATTAAAATGAAAAAGATGTAAATAAACACCATGTTATGAGCGCAGGAGATACCTCTCAGCTAATTCCATTCGACCTGGGTATCACGCAGCTCTATTGTTTTCAGGGCTAGGGTCCATTGTCGTGTTATTTGTTCTATTGTTTTCTCAGCAAATCAGAGAAGACCTTACCTTGTAAGAGCTGCGTACTTCCCCAACGAGGAACGAAGAAAAAATAGGAGTCAGAAATACACCAGCCTATGATCTTTTAAAATAACAGCCTTCTAGTCTTTTAAGCCAAATTATTTTACTCTTTTTTTTAGCAAAGAAGGTCTGTTATGGGAAGTATGGCTGCTTTGACAGTCATCCAGTATGGCCGGTACTGCTTCCACAGAAACCATCCCACATTGGAACAAAGTTTAATCTCTTCACGAGGGACAACAGAAAATCTGCTCAGATTATTGATGACCACGATCAATCTAAGCTCAGTGATTCCTATTTCAACATTTCAAGGCGAACGATTTTTGTGATTCATGGTTTTACAGGTTAGTGTCCATACTCCTCTGTCAACTATGATGTCTAATGCTGTGTTCACACCAGGGCGAAACACGCTTAGACTACGTTTACACTAGAGGAGATTTTTCCGGATTCATAAATGTTTCCCGATTTATTAAATTTCGCAGGCGTTTATACTAAAGGGTATTCGGATTTCCAACCGTTTACACACATCGATAAATCCGAGGACATTCATGCGGGAACGGTTACAAAGCAGGCGAAAAAATATCCGGATTCATGGGAACAACTGTTTACACTTCAAAACATTGCGGATTTACAGTAATCGGATACAAAGTATTCACTTTAGATTTCGGATTCAAAATCTCGGAGACGCGACCAAACCGGGACGTTTTTATTTCGGATTCATCCATCTGCGTGTAAACGGCAAAGCGAATCCGGTACCAAAATGTTCCGGATTCGTCACGAATCCGGAAAAATTTCCTCTAGTGTAAACGTAGTCTTAGTCTCGACACGAATAAAACATGTCAGTTCCTCTATGAAACGTGTTCACATCGGGCAGCGCATTGCGCCAGTTATCAGTGATCGAAACATGTTTATTCTGAGTGTCTACAGCTGTGTTCACACTAGCGCGAATTATGTTTACTCTGATAACGAATGAAACATGATTTACTGTGAAAAATGTTCATATCAGGCGTGCGCATTGCATTAATCATGATCGAAACATGTTTATTCTGATCAAGGATGAAACATGATTTACTGTAAAAAGTGTAATTTTTTACATGTAGTTTCTAACGACAGGCGTTGAAGTTTTTAGCCCACAAATAGCTAAAGTTGTGTAGTAAACGTAAGATTTTATTGCTTAGCTTTCAAAATCAACAAAAAACGAATCTTTATTGGTAAACATTCTGCACGTAACACAGCTTTTCGAGTCCGAAAGATTTTCGGGACTTTCGAGAAATGTACGCCAGGTTTGCTTTCGATGTGCTCTGTACAAGAATATGCAGCAGAATGGTCACAATGTGACTGGGTTTGGAACAAGTGAAAAACCTAATTCATCATATGAAAGCGGTTTTCAATTATTTTACAAAATAAAATTTGGAATTTTTCTTGAATTTTGATCTTTGGTATTCGTGGGAGTTATAGGGGTTAATTAACACTATATTTAATACACAGAAAATATCACCACCTGGGCTCCACCAATGAAGGACGCATTGCTAGATCGTGAAGACTGCAATGTGATATTGGTTGACTGGTCTAAAGGGGCTAAATCCCCTCGCATACAAGCCACTGGAAACACGCGGCTTGTAGGAGCTCAAACAGCTGAGCTTATAAGGTTCCTGATTTCTAGTCATTCTTGTTCTCCTGATTTTGTTGATCGATTCTACATCGTGGGTTTTAGTCTTGGAGCTCAAACCGCAGGATATGCTGGAAGCTATTTGCGGGCTCACGGAATGCAGTTGGGTCGAATAACTGGTAAGGTTTAAAGAAAGAACAGTTTAAAATAAAACTACATCAACGGATTATATGTATTTATTGCTGTTTCGTGAAGCGACAAACACACTTACTGTAAAGATATTTGAGAATTACACACTTGCAGTTAGACTTGCAGTTAGACTCTAAACTAACATTGCTTAACTCTTATGCGATATGAAAACATTGGATGAAAAGCCACTTCGCCGTTATTAACATTTATTTATTTCTATTAATTTTAACTTAAAAATATCATTGTGTCTTTTAAACATTACAGTTCCCGCCAACTAGCCTGAAAAACAGACGTCGTTTCGCGGCGCCACCACTGGGGCCCCTGCGAAACGACGTCTGAGCAATGAGCGCCAAAATGCCGTACTTGTCACGCATTACCGCTTCTCAAATAACCCTTGCGGCACGCGTGGATCACGCGCGAACACAGGCTTGAAAAACAACATCTCCGTCTAGAATAATTAGTTTGAATGATTTTTGAATTCAAAACATCAGTGGCGTTTCAAAAAAGCCTGATAAAATAACTTGAAAGTCAAAATATCAAAAATTATGGAGACATTTTGAATTTTGCGATGCAAATGAAATTTGAGCTGCAAAATATAAATCTGGTTTTGTTTACAAAAGATCGCTTTCCAAACCAATTCTGATCTTGAATGACAAACACAAGAAAAAGGACAACAAATTCAAACAGTCGAAAGTTTTATTCAAATATCTATCAGATTAAGGTGGATTTCCACTGTCGCGTTTTTGCTTACGCACGTTAACGTACGTAAAAATTTTTAACGTACGTAAAAATGAAATTTTACGCGCGTAACTACGTGCGTTGACTTTACGTTGTCCAATTTCCAGTGCCGCGTTTTTTTCTAGGTTTTTACGTACGTTATACGCACGTAAAGGCACGTAGCCCTCGCGAGCGTTTTCGGAAAAGTTGAACTGGGTTCAACTTTTTCGCGGATGTCTGCGTTTACGCGGCGATTTAACCAATGGCAATTTCGGATTTTGTCACATGACACCAACTCCATGTAGACGCCATTTTGTTTTATCTGCTTTACATATTCCTGTAGTGCAATCCACAATGCATCGCACACCTCAGGAATTATTCTACTCACGGTTGTATGGCCAAGGCGGTAGCTAAATGATATCGTCTGTAAGGAATCACCAGTAGCTAGAAATCGAAGAGTAACAGCGAGACGTTCACCGGGACTGATTGGCTCACGATACAAGGATTTCTTAGACAGCATCGGTCCCACAAGAGAAAGAAGGTGGTCAAATCTTTCAGGTGTCATCCGGAAGTATTTATAAAATGACTCGTGGTCATTTTCGCGCATTTCTTGCACTAGAGTGTGGTATTCCCCCACTTGAAACCGATTTTGAAATAGCTCTCTGATCCGAAATCTTTTCCGATATTTTTGTCGTCTTTTTCGTCTCTGTCTAAGGTACAACAGGAGAAAGAACCGCTTGTTTATAACGGCGGCCATTACTTTAGCGGCAAATAACCTTTTCGCGCCAAAATTTCAGGATGGCAGGTATTTACGTACGTTTAACGTACGTAAAACGGAAACGTTTTTTATTATTTTTTACGCAACAGTGGAAATTGGTAACGTAAGTTTTTTTAACGCACGTTTTACGTACGTAAATTTTTACGCGACAGTGGAAATCCACCTTTACTCTCAAAAGCAAAACGCATTACATTTTCACGCATCTAGGAAATTGTCCACGCAAGCGAATTTCTTGTACTGATCACCGAGGAATGCGGCCGAGCTTTCTAAATATTTCATAAAACTATTGATAACAAATAAACAATCAATGAAATGTTTCTTACAAAGTAAATCCACATTTTAAAATGTAATTTCCTTTACCGTAGTTTTCCAAGAATGCATGAAAATTCTTAGTAAAGTCTGCCGCTTCGAGTGTGATGCGAACGGAAACACAAACGGAAAGCCAAGAAGATATTCGAATCGACGAGCTGTGTTCCTGTTTTGAGATAAGTGATACTTTTTTCGGAATAAAGACTAGTTTTAGATGGCGTACTTACGGTACAGGTTCGATCAAAACCCAGTTGACTTTCGACGTTTTTAATACAGTATCGCCTAGAAGTTGAGTAGGCGAAGACACGTCTTGCACAGATACCTGACTTCGGGTCCGCCTGACAAATTCACTTCAAACGGCAATTCATTGATTAAATGAAGACATTCTTCTCCGCTCTTTGATCTCCCATGTAGTATGTATCGTGATGAAGTGTCGTTGATGAGATTTACACATAACACACAACAGAAATCTGTGGTGGATATATTCTTCCCGTCATCCTAAAAACAACATACGCGCGTGATCCACACGTGCCGCGAGGAAAATTTGTTTCAACCAATCAGAAGCACTACCGAGATCTGGGTAGCGAGTACGTCGCGCGTACGCGTGTTTGGCGCTCATTACTCAGACGTCAGTTTCGCGGAGGCCCTGGTGGTGGCGCCGCGAAATGACGTCTGTTTTCTCAGGCTACCCGCCAACTAGCCCTCGCTGGTGTAGTGGATATGGATTTGTTGTAGTTCAATTTTATCCTCGGTTCAGTTTTCATTTTCCTTTGTTTTATATTCATTATCATATATTTACATTAAAAAGAACAATGGAAAATAAAAAATGAACAAAGATTAAATTGAACTACAACATATATAACTTGTGCGGCGGCCGACTCGTGTTTGAGGCATAAATGTACACTATTCTGAGTAAAATAAGTTTACTTTAGGTAATTTTAAGTGAAAGAGACAAGCCCCCCCCCCCCCCCGGACATTCTATTTGCGAAACCAAAATGGGGACTAACCAAAGAACAAATTTTAGCAACTGCACTACGTAACACGCTTGTACTTTAGGCTATTGTGGAAGTGAAATATATTTCATAGAAACTACATGCACGACACCAATTGCATGTTAACTGACACCGAGTTCAGCTTTAAAATAGATAAGCTAAATAATTTCGATTTTATCATAGTTTTTTTAGCTGATATATCCTTCTTGTTTGTCTCTATGTTTAATATTGCTTTTGCGTCTAACTTACAAGGTTTAGATCCCACTGGCTCGTATTTTTCCAATGTAACGAAAGATTTTCGACTTGATCAAAGTGATGCTCGATATGTTGACGTCATTCACACCAATATGGGACAAAAAGGGACCGACCAAAGGTGTGGGAACATCGACTTTTACCCAAATGGTGGCTTCCAGCAGCCTGGCTGCCCTATTGGCGTATTAAGTAAGTAAAGGGGACGGATGTAATGTTCACAGCAGGTGTCTGACTTAGTGTCGTCAAACCAAAATCATGGAGGTTACTTTGGCCAATCATGAAAGACGCAGACAATCCGATCAGGCCCTGGGTACCAGAGCCTTTTCTCGCGTTCTCGTCTCTCCTCTCTGGGATCATATCGTGGGGACAAAAGTTAGCGACAGAATCCCCGAGACGGGGTGGGGTTCTCAGAATTTTTGGAGGTGTGCCGACCGTTTCTCTAAATCCTGGAGGTGCTGAGTTTGGGAGTGCATGCAAGAACAGCTTCAGGAACACAGCTGGGCTGGAATACAACTAGATTTCCAAAAATGTGGAATTTAGAACAATTTTTTATTCAAAGATGAAATAAACTGTCTTCGCGGAAGATATTATTATGCTTTTGGCAGTCTCGTTTCTGGTATATCTTCTTTGGTTAAAACAATGTTAATTTTTTCTCCCGCCATGTTTCAAAATTCCCCTGTTCCGCTAAACGATTCCACAATCCCTTGCTCGTGCCCAGGATCCTCATCGTTTCTGGAGTGGCTTCACCGTGTCACGAAATCCCGCTGTGTCACGAAATCCTGCGGATAAATCCAAGCCGGTTTGGGCCGCGCATGCCATTTATTTGTTCGTTTGTATCTGTTTCATGTCTTTATTTATTGTTTTATTTTTTATTAGTACCACCGTGTGATCACAGAAGAGCACGCCAGTACTATACCGCGTCCGTGATAGGGTCATGTTCGTGGACGGCATATCCGTGCTCGAACTACGTGGCATTTGAGGCGGGGAGGTGCCTGAAGTGCAATGGCGCATGTCCTAGCATGGGTTATGACGCTGATCGCACAAAACAGGACGGGACATTCTACTTAACAACAAACGAGAAAGCTCCATTTTGTGGTATGTACTAGTCCCCTCTTTTCGTATCACCCATACATTATTTGGTTTTATATATTAAAGGGGCATTGTCACGCAGATTTTGCTGTGTTTTGGTCAAAATACATTAAATATATGACAAAGTACCTTCAACTCAAACATAAAATTGCTTTTAGAACACGGAGAAGATAATATCAAGCGATTTCTTTAAGCAAGAACAAACCATAATAATTATTTTCTGCGATTTTTCCACGACTCTTGGGAGCACAGATGAATGACAAATTTGTCAAATGGCTAGATACAGTGCAGTGTCTTTCACAATAGGCGGAAAACGGCTTCAACGCAAACGATCCAACGCCTTTTTATTCTACTTGGGAGGGTGGAGGTGGAGGTGGAGGTGGAGGTGGCATGGAGGTAGAGGGCAGAATAAGGCTGACGAGACTCCTTCGCTGGTTTCAAAGCAATTTAATAATGCGTGCTACAGTGAAATATTGCAGTTAAAACAAATCTCATACGATTAGGCAAATGGTGTTCATATTCCTAAGGAATTTAATTAATATTTAAAAAACTCATTAATAATTCATGACCATTTTGTCCAATCCGATGCTCCTCTCTAGTCACGAGGAAAGCACTCTTTACCACATAAAATACGCTTGAAACTAAAAAGCCCGGGGAGGGTTTTAAATGTGGCCAGGGGAATAATGGGGTATAATAGAAAAACAATGGCATACAAATGAACGTGAAGCATTATATAATGACACACGTTGCATTATCTATCAATATTCATATATAATGCCACATGTGATATCATATAATGCTTCAAGTTTATATACAGTAGGAATTAAATACTGAGAACAACCATTAATTTCACGCAACACATTTATTTTGTACTAACTTACAAATGAAAAGTACAATTATTGAATACTGAGCCCGACATAACAACTTTGTTTACGTTGGAACTATCTGGTATAGTCATGTTAGCTAACAATTCATCTGCGACGTCAAAATCTAACGATTCAAAATCTAATAAATTTGAATTGCTTTCAGCTGCATCTGTTTTAGAAAGACTAACTTTTGTGCTGGGGGTGTTAGTCGACGCGCTATCTGTAAGATTTGCGACCGGTGGTCCGAGCAAATTGCTGACCATCATTTGTTGTTGTACGCTAGATTTTTCATACTTAAACAAAGCATTTGAACGATGTCCCGTCCTATCGCGTATCAACTTCTCCTCAACTTGATTTTGAAACAAACGTGTAGCGCAAGTTATACTTAAAGAATGCGATGTCTTACGTTCCAACCCAGCCTCTTCACATAAGTCAGGCAATATTTTACTAATGCAAGCGAAGTATCAAAAGACCGCATTCGAATAAAATACTGACATAGTTCTGCATATTTAAATTTCTAATTTTATTTCTCCTTCATTATTGTTGTTCAATTCCCAAATGCAAACAACCTTCTTTTGTTTTCTCATATCACTCCACATAGTTTCATCGATATTGGACAAAATGGTCATGAATTATTAACGATTTTTTTTAAGTCATTCAATAAACTCATTCAATAAACGTGTTTTAAGTCATTTAATAAACTCGCAGCACGTGTTTTATCAGGTATAAAATCCCTCGGGCTTCGCCCTCGGGATTTTATACCTGATAAAACACTGCTGCTCGTTTATTAAATGGTACATAGCAAATAGATTTCCTGCCCTTGTTGTGACTTATTTCAATATACTGCGTAGTCGTTTATTTTTATTCAATTTAAGTGTGGTAGCAAGCGCGCGCGAGGTAGTGCAAAATATACTTAGTGAGAAATGAGAAACTTGGGCGCAAGCCTGAGAAGAAAACTCATATTTTTCTTATGTTTTCTTCTTTATCGTGATTCGAAATTTCAACAATTTAATGCGCTGATGACAAAACAATAGATAAATTGAGGTGTGAATCTTGAATGTGCTCAAGGCCAATGATTGTTCAAAAGCAGCTGAAATGTTGTTTTTATTGCCCAACTTTAGGTTTAGACAAAACTAACTCTCGACTAGGGCTGGACAAAACGTTTTGTGGACAAAAAGGGAGAGCAATGTGCATATGATATCATGAGCATATTATTAAATAAATATAGTTCAAACCCGTGTTAAAGACTTGTCATTTAAGTAAACTGTTTTTTGCTTGGTGCTTCCTCGATCACCTTCAGCAAAGTTTTCGGTTGTATCAAGCTTTCAAATAATAGGGTGCGATTGTAACCTTATTTTAAAGCCTTATTTTGAAATGGTTGATCAACCAAACCAACCGAAAACGGTTTTTTCCCAGTAGAACACGAAAAAAATCCAACCAACCCAACCAACCGAAAACGGTTGTCCCCAATAGAACACGCACTTAAATTCAGTAGTCGACTGTGCAGCAATTTCTGTGCAGCCGATTTTGTGAAACTTGCTCACAGTAAAGCTTAAAGGCTTGGAACTTATTGAGCTTAATTAGAAAATAATCTGTAGTCGTTTGAAGAAAATATTCGCGTTTTCTAAAAAAACGGGGTTTTCTAAAAACGCTTGTAACTTTTAGTCGCTTATCTCATATGCACTAAAATTTAAAGTCCTGTATAATTGGAAGACTCGTTTATCACCCTAACAAAACTTACAAAAATCGGTTAACGCTTACATGCCGAAAATTCGAATTATAAAAGGGAGCCTCCGCGCCATTAAATAGCCGCGGTCCACCTTAAAGAATTTTATTGCACGCAACATAAAAAATTCCTCCAAATGGAGGTAAAAAACTGATGAAAATGATGGCTTTGAAACCATTTGAAGTACCTTTTTTCATAGCTTTCTGTAGTGGGAAATTCAGGATATATATACTCGTGCAGTGCTGGAAATAACAGTCGGTCATCGGACATTGTCCAACCAAGATCCAAAAATGTCCGACCAATTTTAAATTATGCTCGGACATGGTGACCGAGCATAAAAATTGCTTAACTTTTGCCTTGAAAGTCTTGTTAACTCATCGCATTTGATTCCAAAAACATTACAATAAGAATTTACGCTGTTTGTACCATTTATTTTGCTGTAAAAGGCTCTCTCGATTCGAGAAAATTCAGAAAAGGCCGTGTCATTTGAAATCGCCCTACAATGCATTGCAAACTTTCTTAAAGCGCGTCGTGCATGCTAACGGATTGTTTCTCAGGAAAAATCCAAAATCGCGGATGTCCGACCAATTTTGTAAAATGTGCGATCAAAATGGAGGTTTGAAAGGACACGCGTCCTTCTAAGCAAGAAAATTATTTCCAGCACTGCGTGTCAACTTCACTGCTCGCTTCAACTGGCTGCGAGCCTAAGAAAGAATTGATCTAACCATGTTTTCAAGGCCTTCTTCACTTTCAAAATGTCAGGCAGAGAAACCCCTGGCGTGACAAAAATCCTTCAAAAATCCTGGAGTATTTTGTGTAAAACATGATGAAATGTGGCTTCGTTTGAACAACGGGTTTTGATAAGCACGAACAAACACGACAACATATCACTAGAAATACCCTCCGAAAACGGCATTTCAATTCATGTCGAAAGCGTCATGTGAGGTGATAACAAATTAAAGAAAATTGTAAATTTTAAGCTCGGTAATCAAATGAGAAAGATGTAAATAAACACATGTCATGGGCGAGGGACGAAGATAAAATAGGAGTCAGAAATACAACCTATGACCTTTTAAAATAACAGCCTTCTAGTCTTTTAAGCCAAATTATTTTACTCTTTTTTAGTAAAGGTCTGTTATGGGAAGTATGGCTGCTTTGACAGTCATCCAGTATGGCCGGTACTGCTTCCACAGAAACCATCCCACATTGGAACAAAGTTTAATCTCTTCACGAGGGACAACAGGAAATCTGCTCAGATTATTGATGACCACGATCAATCTAAGCTCAATGATTCTTATTTCAACATTTCAAGGCGAACGATTTTTTTGATTCATGGTTTTACAGGTTAGTGTCCATACTCCTCTGTCAACTATGATGTCTAATGCTGTGTTCACACCAGGGCGAAACATGCTTAGTCTCGACACGAATGAAACATGTCAGTTCCTCTATGAAACGTGTTCACATCAGGCGGCGCATTGCGCGGATTATCAGTGATCGAAACATGTTTATTCTGAGCGTCTATTGCTGTGTTCACACTAGGGCGAGACATGTTTAGTCTGATAACGAATGAAACAAGATTTACTACAATTTTTTAAATGTAGTTTCTAACGAAAAGCATTCAAGTTTTTAGCCCGCAAATCAGCTAAAGTTGTGTAGTAAACGTAAGATTTTATTGCTTAGCATTCAAAATCAAGAAAAAACAAATCGTTATTGGTAAACATTCTGCACGTAACACAGCTTTTCGGGTCCGAAAGGTTTTCGGAACTTTCGAGAAACGCACGCCCGGTTTGCTTTCGATGGGCTCTGTACGAAGAATACGCAAGCAGAATGGTCACAATGTGACTCGGTTTGGAACAAGTGAAAAACCTAATTCATCATATTAAAGTGGTTTTCAATTATTTTACAGAATAAAATTTGGAATTTTTCTTGAATTTTGATCGTTGGTATTCTTGGGAGTTATAGGGGTTAATTTACACTATATTTAATACACAGAAAATATCACCACCTGGGCTCCACCAATGAAGGACGCATTGCTAGATCGTGAAGACTGCAATGTGATATTGGTTGACTGGTCTAAAGGGGCTAAATCCCCTCGCATACAAGCCACTGGAAACACGCGGCTTGTAGGAGCTCAAACAGCTGAGCTTATAAGGTTCCTGATTTCTAGTCATTCTGGTTCTCCTGATTTTGTGGATCGATTCTACATCGTGGGTTTTAGTCTTGGAGCTCAAACCGCAGGATATGCTGGAAGCTATTTGCGGGCTCACGGAATGCAGTTGGGTCGAATAACTGGTAAGGTTTAAAAAAAGAACACTTTAAAATAAAACTGCATCAACGGATTATATGTATTTATTGCTGTTTATGAAGCGACAAACACATTTACTGTAAAGAGTGATTTTTACATAACCCGTAAACAGATATTTTGAGAATTAAACACTTGCAGTTAGACTCTAAACTAACATTGCTTAACTCTTATACGATATGGAAACATTGCATGAAAAGCCAATTCGCCGTTATTACCGGTTTATTTATTTTAACATTATAGTTATTATGTTTATTTATTTAAACATTACAGTTCCTGCCAACTAGCCCTCGCTGGTGTAGTGGATATGGATTTATCAGATTTGTTGTAGTTCAATTTTATCCTCGGTTCAGTTTTCATTTTCCTTTGTTTTATATTCATTATAATATATTTACATAAAAAAGAACAATGGAAAATAAACAAGAATAAAATTGAACTACAACATATATAACTTGCGCAGCGACCGACTCGAGTTCGAAGCATACATGTAAACTATTCTGAGTGAAATAAGTTTTACTTTTTAAGATGATGGTAATTTTAAGTGAAAGAGACAAGCCAGTTTGAGATATGACCCCCTCCCTCCGTCCACCCCCCCCCCCCCCTACCCCGCGATTGTACTTCAGGCTATTGTCACCTGACACCAAGTTCAAATAATTTCGATTTTATCATATTTATTTTGCTGATATATCCTTCTTGTTTGTTTCTATGTTTAATATTGCTTTTGCGTCTAACTTACAAGGTTTAGATCCCACTGGCCCGTATTTTTCCAATGTAACGAAAGATTTTCGACTTGATCAAAGTGATGCTCGATATGTTGACGTCATTCACACAAATATGGGACAAAAAGGAACCGACCAAAGGTGTGGGAACATCGACTTTTACCCAAATGGTGGCTTCCAGCAGCCTGGCTGCCCTATTGGCGTATTAAGTAAGTAGAAGGGACGGATGTAATGTTCACATCAGGTTTCTGACTCAAGTGTCGTTAAACCAAAATCATAGAGGTTACTTTGGCCAATCATGAAAGACGCAGACAATCCGATCAGGCCCTGGGTACCAGAGCCTCTTCTCACGCTCTCATCTCTCCTCTCTGGGATCATATCGTGGGGAGAAATTTTTGATTCAAATATGAAACAAATAAATGCCACAATGCAGAACTATGTGCAGAATATTTTTATTTGAGAGTAACCTGATATAAAACAGCCAACCTCGTCCCCAGGGCCCTCTCACATTCATAATGGCCGGGCGGGCTTAGAAATCAAAATATTCCATAATACTCCATAACCGCTCGATAATAATACTCCACAATACTCCATAATACTCCATAACACTTCATAATACTCCATAGCACTCCATAACACTCCATAATACTCCATAATAGTACTGTGTGTCACGTGACAAAATATTCAATGATTATTGGAGTAATTTTGACAGCCTTTTCCAGGGGTTGCTTCGTCCGCCCGCCATTTTTAAAGAGACGAAATTCCCGAGGACGAGGTTGTAGCAGGAAGCAGGAAGCTCTTAGCCTGCGAGCAGACGTCTGCTTGTTTTAAGAACTTCTTGAGGTACAGTTTATTTCTTGGTACAGTTTATTTCTTCTTCTTTCTTCTACAGTTTATTTCTATGCTTTTGACAGTCTCGTTTCTGGTATATCTTCTTTGGTTAAAACAATGTTGATTTTCTCTCCCCCCATGTTTAAAAATTCTATGTTCCCCAAAACGATTCCACAATCCCTTGCCCGTGCCCAGGATACTTATCTTTTCTGGAGTGGCTTCATCGTGTCACGAAATCCCGCTGTGTCACGAAATCCTGCGGATAAATCCAAGCCAGTTTGGGCCGCGCATGCCATTTATTTGTTCGTTTGTATCTGTTTTATGTCTCTATTTATTGTTTTATTTTTTATTAGTACCACCGTGTGATCACAGAAGAGCACGCCAGTACTATACCGCGTCCGTGATAGGGTCATGTTCGTGGACAGCATATCCGTGCGCGAACTACGCGGCATTTGAGGCGGGTAGGTGCCTGAAGTGCAATGGCGCATGTTCTAGCATGGGTTATGACGCTGATCACACTAAACAGAACGGGACATTCTACTTAACAACAAAAGAGAAAGCTCCATTTTGTGGTATGTACTAGTCTCCTCGTTTCATATCTTCGAGCACCCATGCATAATTTCGTTTTATATATCAACGACACAGTGGTGACCAATTGCAGCTGTCCAATTAGGGAGTTGGTCAAAACTATTGTACTCGGACAGAACCCACCGTTTTACAAAAAGACTGGTGGTCTCTTTATGTACCCCCTCCCCCACCCAAGAAGGATGGTCTCTTGTTGGTATAGCCCCCATTCTATCAGGAGTAGAAACTGAGAAAAAGATTCAAGGTGTCTTGAGCCGTACCGTTTTACTAGCAATGCAATCTTCATGCACATGGACTATTAAAGTCTCATCTCAAATTTTAGACCAGTAAATTTTGTTCATTAGGCTCAACAGAACAGTGGTATGTTGCTTGGCCCTATACCCCTACACAAGGTGGGTCCTGTTCGAGTATATTTCCTTTGCTTCACGCGCTACGCAAGACGTCTGCGCGCAGGCTAAAGGCCCCTTTACACATGCGATTTTTGATGTGATTTTTGTCGCGCTCTCCAATGCAACTTTTGTCGCAAGTGTAAAGTAGTGGCGATTTCCTGTGCGATTTGGGTGCGATATTTGCTTTGATTTGCTGTGATTTCCCAAACATTACCGCCAAGTTGCATCAGGTTTCGAATATCAACCTCTGCAACATCGCGCGACAAATCGCGCCCAAATCGCACTGAAATCGCCGCCCGTTTACACATGCGATTTGAAGATGCAACTTGCTCGCGATAAAATTTGCATCGACAAATGCGACAAAAATTGCACAAAAAATAGCCTGTGTAAACGGACCTTTAGAAACAACAAATAAAATAAATGTGAAATATAAAAGTGTCCAATAATTCACTCTCCAAAACAAAGCTTCTTCGGGGGCTAAAACTTTAAATAATAACAACTGTAAAGACGTTTATATAGTTTAAAACTTAACTGGCTAGTGGTGAGAAAGCTAATGGCTTTCTTCGTGGCTGTTGATTTCAAATGGTTCTAACGTTTCTTTTTGAATTCGTACAAAATCTGTTCAGTAACGTGTAAGTTCCAGCGGTATAAGTTGCATATCCTTCGCAGAAACATGTATCAAAAAAGTACTATAGGTGCCACAATATACTATAATGCAGGGCAGTTAACATGTTTCCCCCCGCACGTTTAATCATTTACCGTTATTTTTTTCTCACAATTCTCGTAACAAGGAAAGAAAATCAGTTTTGAGAACCCGAAAGGCAAACATTTATCAATGGCACACACCAAATTGTGCCGGTCTGAGTACGTGTCAGTCTCCTGTAATTCCCCCGTAAAAGTTTTGGAATAATTTACTTCGACAAGTTCTCTTTTTTTGTCAACTAATACAATAAATTATAGAAAAGGAACAATAAAAATTTCTAAATTAATAGAAATGCCTTTGAGCGCTAATGAAACAGTTCAGTTCAGAAATCATTCATTTATTTGCTGAATTTTGTTGTTTGTTACAGGTAAGACGCAAAGATAGAAACTGAACGTTGCCACCGATTTCACTGCTAAGTGACCATTTTTGCACTGAAACACCACTCAGCGTTTCGCAATACACTCCTGTCAATCATCCCTTTCATATGAAACACGTTGTCAACTTTGCGTTCACCCTGAACATTTGGCCGAGTGTATCATTGCTGTAAATGTTTCAAGTAGCGAGTAATACCCCGAAGATATCCTGAGTCCCGGGGCTGGGGAAGCTCCCATGTAAAAGGAACCCCTAAAAACATCAGAAAGCCGTTTTGTGGGCGTGACTAACATTAATTTTGTAAGCTTGGTACTTCCCATAAAGCCTCCCTTGGTACTTCCCATATAGCCTCCCTTGGTACTTCCCATATTGTCTCCCTTGGTAACTCCCATATCGTCTCCCTTGGTACTTCCCATTTGGAGACTTTTTAATCGCATTGCTCTACTTTGGAATAATTTACCACTTGTAATCCGTCAGTCAGCAACTTTGAATTCGCTTCTACTGAAACAAAACTGAAAATTCAGTTTTAATATTAGTTGAACGCTGTATTTGATACGGACAGACTCATTACGTGGAAGACTGTGTCCATATTTCAGGGTCATTGTCAGACCTTTTTGCTGCTGAGGATGTTTGTTAGCCATGTAGTTATGAACTTTTGTATATTATTTGTATTGTATTCAGTATAGAGCGGTTTTCAGTCGAGTGTCGTGAAACCAAAACCAAAGTAATTACTTTGGCCAATCAAAACAGTGTCAGACAATCCAATGAACCAATCAGAGCTCAAAGCAAATACATGTAGCCGGCGCTAAGCGCGGGAACACGAGTGCGAGCAAGTCACATTGGTTTTGGTTTAACTTTGATTGGTTGAGAAAGTAGCGCGAGATATTTTAGCCAATCACAAAGCGTAATAATGTAAAACCAAAGCAATCGCGAAATTACTTTTTTACACGCAATCAGTGAAACCGCTCTATTATATAGTAATTATTACATATAGTGGGGCGGTTTGCCTTGTCGGAACCTCATGTCCGTTCGCTACCCCCTTTTCAAACTCTCCTTGTTCTTATTGTAGTATTGCTTAGCAATCCTTTTTATATTATTGTTGTATGTATTGTAAAATTCATTAATAATTTCATGGTAGGTATAGATAAAACTAATTTATGTTTTTAGGAGTCAGGAGACAAGATTCAGCGAGGAAATGAAAGGTTTCCATTTTTCTGTATTGCTTGGTGTCATATTTTCTAATTGGTATATATGTCTCAGATAAAGCAAAAGATTGTTGTGATTTGGATAACATTCTTTCAATCTGCATATCCAGATAAAGTTCTTAGCTATAAGGCAACAGAAGTTTATATGGAGCTTAAAGGAAGAGCTGCCTGGTTGGAGTATCTGGCACGACTGAAGCCATACCATAAGGTTCTCCCAAACATTTTTGGTTCTTTGGCATTTCCAAAATAAATGCGTCGAATCCTCTTTCTCGTCATGGCAAAAAGTACATTTACCGCCCTCTCTAACTCCTTTTTTTTTGCAGATAGCTGTTAGTTGGTAAAAGTCTATGTTAAAATCTGAAATTGAAATCAATTAGTTTTTAGCTCTTTGTACAAGTGTGTGCTTAAAAAGCGTTTCTCCAGTTGACATTTTTGTTTGTTGAAGAGCGGATGTCTTTATGCCACTTCAGTCCATACAAGATGTTGGTTTTTCGCTTTTATTTGCTATTAGTTGCTTGTAAACAATTCTTGATGATTTGTGGCTTTTGAAACGGCGCTTTATATGATTAGCCTGGGATTGACGGAGAATTCAAACAATAAAAACAGTTATCCACTTGAAAAAAAAAATCATTAATAATTCATAAGGGTACAAACAAATAGAAATGAGACATTCCAATCACATGGTTACCCTGTAAATCAGATACAACTCACTAGTGAGTTGTATCTGAAATGTAAATTAGATACAACCACTAGTGAGTTGTATCTGGAATTGTAATTTCACAAGTTGTTTACTACATTCGCGTCCGTGTTGTATCGCCACCATACATTCACTCGGCTGCGCCTCGTGATTGTATAGGCCGATGCAACACTCCCGCTCATGTAGTAAACATTACTTATTGAGTTTGAATAAAGTCTCTAAATAAATAGCCAATCAAATCACAGTTAGTCGCTTGTTGTTGGCTTTGACCTTTGCGTTAAGTATCTCCGCTGCCTCTCTGATCCCTGCGAAGAGCATTTGCTCTTCAGTAGCTTTACAAAGTGTCGTCTAAACCGTGCACTAGTGAAGCTGTATACCAAGACCCTCCATCAACAAGAGTAGCCTACGATACACTTCTAAACAATAATATAAAGCCACCGACTTCAGAGAATAGAATTCTTAATTATGGTTTCACTAAAGAAAACATACACAAAGTGTACTCATTGCCTTTCCAAATTACTAAAGATTCTAAACTCGTTGCTTTCCAGTATAAAATAGTTCATCACATTTTACCTACCAGATCTAGCCTATTTCGAGCTGGCATTGTTGAAAATGATATTTGTACATTATGCGAAACTGAAAAACAAACAATAAGCCACCTACTATACCACTGCACGGTATCCAAAGCTTTCTGGGATAGATTCACATGCTGGTGGCGCATAAAACTTGAACAGACCATTACTCTAACGGAATCCGCTGTCTTATACGGATGGCATGAAGACATCGAAAATAAACACGCACTTAATGTCACCCTTCTTATTGCAAAATACCACATTTTTGCGACGAGTGCATGTATTGGCAACTTGTGTTTTGAAGGCTTTCTTCTACGTCTCCAAGACAAACTGCATATTTTGAAGAAAAGTCATTTTGTCCAAAAAAAGTTACAGCTGTTTTTGAAAATATGGGGAAAATTAAATTAAATTATTCTAAATAAAGATATATACACAAGTAATAGTCTTATAAGTAATTTTTTTGTTTTTATTCCTTTTAAAAAGGTAGTAAGTGTTGTAGCATTGTAAGTATTTTAAGTATTGCAAGAAAGCGTTAAGTATTGTAAGCATTGTAAGTATTGTAAATAAGTGTAAGTAAGCTGCAATGGTGTTTATTAGAAGTGTATTGTAAAAAAAAATAATAATAAAAAAAAAAATAAAAAAAAGAAGCCGTATACCACTGGATTCACGCTGGAGTTGAACATAGCCAGTAGGACAGTGATTTTGTGATCGGGACTGTATACCATCTGATTTGGTAATGACTGGGCCAAGCAGTACATAACGAGAACCAGAACCCAACAAATGACGTAGATTATGCTAACTGTGATGACTGCGACAGATACTTTCTTTCTGGACAAAATGGCCATCTTCTGCAAAAAAATCATTGGGAAGGTCAACGTTCGATAACATCGACTGAGACCAGGTTGGACACCTTATTGAGTGTTATATAACGGATTAACTGGTTAGCTTTCAGTTGAGGTTGGGGTCAGCAGTTTATATAGTTAAATTTAGGACTAAGCAACCCGAGAAGCTAGGTGGTACAGTGGTACGGTAGGCAATGTAAGCCTAAGCCTAGCTGAGGTCACAGGTTTAATCCTGAGTGGGGATTTTGGTAGTTTCTTGGAGTTGCGGATAGTGTGATCACCAAATGAAGTAAAACAAAAGATTCAAAAGACACTGAACAATACCCACATCACAACACAAAAGCTAACCAACAATGGCTTCCGCAACACCAAGAAACATCCGGGATTTTAGATTTTCTTATTTACACTTAAAAATTTATTGAAAATAAAATTGCAAGTGTCGACATTACTTTGTATAATTCTCAGTAAGGTGTCCGACCTACTTCACCCTATGTTACCTAATGCCGACCCATTGGGCCGGGAAAGGCGAGGTTATAATTACAATTCAAACGCCTAGGAGAAGGGTGGGTCCGAAGGTTGTTTCGTATTCACGAGTCGGCTCATAGGAGCCACAGGGGACCCAGACAATTGGGTTTCCTGTGTTCCTGTGTAAGAGCCATTGATTTGTTTATGTTGGGATTTTATTCAAACTGGAAAAACTCCGAGGAAATATCGGCTAAGAAGGAATTTGGAGGTCACATGTAAAAAATTAGGTATGCAAAAACGAAAATTAACCAAAAATTCGATATGAAGCGGTTATGCCTTCAGCAGACAGTAACTGTGGTCTACTACTATGCATAATAGTCATAGGTGGTATGGTAATTACTATTATAAAAGCAAAGACCGATACAACGTAGTTAAAATTTTTAAAGGTGTACTATATTTCGACTGGCCAAACCAGCCTTCTTCAGGTACAATGAGGTAAAATTTACATTGGCTTTTTATATTATTTTCACTTGTTAAACTAGTTTGATCCAACGTACACCAGCAGGATTGTCGTCCACGGTTACTTGCTTAAACTTCTTATTACTATTGTTTTGGTCTGATCACTTTCATAACAAAACCGTTCTAGTACATACCGCGGATGTAGATGGCACGGCTGGGGATGCTTCAAACCATAGCTTGTAAATCACTCTTGAGTACAAATAGCCCATGAATATACTGATGGGTATAATGCCAGCCACTGCGCTCCACCCTAAACTATAAATTATTGGAAAGACTGGGCCAGGCTAGGCAGCCATTGCTCGCCACACATCCCCAAATCCTCCCTGTAAGTCACGGCAGCAAAAAGAGGAACATTCCAAAGAAAGCCTGAGAGCCAGCAACAAGTAAAGATGAGCTTCAGTTTGGTTTTCGTGAGTTTTCAGCGGCTGCACCACCGTGTGATATCTTTGCCAAAAAATGTACAACAAATGAGAAATAGAATCAATGATGGATTAATTCGACCAACTTCTTATCTCTTTCATGACGTAAGATAAATCATAAATCAAGCTCTAATACACAGCGGCCCTGTACATTGAGCGGCTATCGCACCCAAGTTTCAGTTGGCTAGATGTTGGACACTGGTGTATACCAAATAAGTGGATAGTGTTTTCGCACGCTCTGATTGGCTACTCGATCTTGGAATGGTATTTACTATTCACTTCCAGGAATTGTTCTTTATTTTTAGTGCTTCGTCAGAAAAAAGCAACTATTTTTGTCTGACTATCCACTGGTTTGGTTTATATTACACCATGCACATTATTCACCTCATTTTGTCGGCGAAGATTGGAGATTTTAAGAAGGGACAGAAGAAAGAAAATTATTTTCGAAACACAAATAAAACCAAATTGTTTCCCCTGAAATCGTGCATGTCCCCTTATAAACAAGTTTTTTTTTTCATATTTAAGTGCAATACGATACGATACAATACAATACAATACAACACCACTCCCCATATAGGGACTTTTCAGGGACAATGTTAAGTAACTTGGTGGGCCCATAAGAGAGGTTTCCACTATGTAACGTGCCTATCTGTTCAACCTGAAAAAATCAAATATTCACCTTTCGACGGAATTTGCAACCAGGTTGCACACAGAAACCGCGGCTGCCGTCCATGTCATGGCTACCCCAGTAATACAATTACACAGCCACGAGCCTGTGGTTCCAGACGGGTGCTCATATGGTGGCCCAACAACGAACTGTATTGCGACGAACACTGCCACCACCATGTCAACAATGGCCAAGTTTAGCATGAGTTTATTTATAGGCGTTCTCATGGACTTGTTTAAAAGAACCACGAGAATCACCATTGAGTTGCCAACGAGGTCCATTAGAACCATGAACAAGAATGCTATGCTCAGACCAATGTACTCCATGGATACCATCATTCTGTAATCTCCAAACTAAAAAAATAAAAATTAATGTTTGTGCGTTTTGCCGGTACGAAAATGGTTTTCATATGTCGGCAAAATCCCATATGTTCAGCCGGGGAATTTCGTTGTTTTTCAATGGTCCCTATTGTTGCCGATATTTAATAAAAGTAACGATAGCTATCGGATGATGCGGTGAAGATGGAGGACGTAAGACGATCATAATAAGGAAGATATCAATGACGTCACTAATTGTTATTAATGTGCCAACCAGAGCCTTATTGGCTGCCGAAACAAAGGGTTCTTTTGTTCCAGTGGCTGGCACATTTGAATAACAAAAATAATGTTTGTAAACAGATATCATCCCTATTAACTGTAAATAAACTGTATCCAGTTTATCCCGAGGTTGAGGACTGTGACGGCACTTATTGACCGCTGAACCTGGCAAATTTCACTGAAAATGACAAAACGAAAGAACTCAAGAGAAATAAACTTACATAATTGCTGGATTGGCAAGAGTGCCGATTGAATAAGCTTCTCTTCGGTAGTTTTATAACACGCGTGACTAAACTCCTATTGTGACAAAAGGAGCTTTCAAAAAATACGGCAAAAGTAGTAATCATTTTTTGTGCCTGTAGAGGCACTTAGAAGAACTCTAGAGCGCTTTCTACGTGTTCAACTGGAGTCGAACGCCTGACCTTCTGCGAGCATCCCTTCTTAACAAGATCCGGAAAGAAAGTTACCACTGGCCAAATTTTTCGTAGTATTTAGTAGTCTTTTAGTAGTCCTTTGCATTAACTTCTGTATACTGGTTGGTTGCTCTAACCACTTGGCTACACTGTACAGAGATCAGTACTCGTTGTGGCTGTGCTATGTGCACAACTCTCAGTTCAATAATATATATAGATAGGCTGAGCCTAACAGCGTCGCTCTGTGAACAAGCTTAAGAATGTGTCCACATGAAATCCATGCAAAATCAAACTTTTAGTCTACATGGTATCCTCCAGAATTTGATAATATTTTGTGTACATACTGGTATTAGTCCAACTTAAAAGCCTACCAAATATTTTTCCGAAAGTCCGAACAGTTCACGAGATACAGTGGTTCGAGTGAAATTACACACAATTTTAAGTAAAACCATGGTAAATTCGCCCATGAAGTTTACAACTTGCTCAGAGACGATTGGGAGCAGACATAATAATGAATCTTTGCCAATTTAAAATGAATAGTATACTTATTCGAGTCAACTAAATTTGAAGAGGATGCGATAACTATGTTCGAAAATATTAATGCATTCAAGAAAACCTTCAAAAATAGAGATTTTTCATGATTCGAATTTCTAGTGAAAATCGCTTAAAATATCTCGGATGCGGCCATGTTTCTGCTCAAAATTACTCCATTTCCATAAAGTTTATTTGTTTAGGAGTTGATAGATGTGATAAAATCTGTGTGAAGTTACGTACGAATAGCTATGCGAACAGATATTTTGTATCGGTATTTCGCGAATGACGGGCGAATGACAAATATAGAGGACCATGACATCTGTTGACATCTGGTAAACTGACATGCTACTGATTCTGGTGAAGACATTTTGGGCTTATATTATATTTGAATCACAATATTAGGTTTATAAAATGTACCTGATGAAATAAATCCAATTTGGAGTGCTAATAAAAGTGCACTTACCAAGCCTGGTGTATGCGGGAAATATGCTTGTCAAAAAGGCTCAAAATGTCGAAATATCAATATATATGACCAAATTTCCACATATATGTCGAAATGTCAATATATATGTCCAAAATTCAATATGTGTGTCTCCATTTCAATATATATGTCCAAATCTCAATTTATATGTCCAAATCTCAATTTATATGTCCAAATCTCAACATATATGTCTCCATGGATAATAAAGAGACTCTCTTTATTATCCATGATGTCTCTAATGCTTCGTCCTCGTTTTCATGCAAATTTTGCCATGCAGTTTCTACTCGGTGTAACAACGGCACAAAATATGCAAATGATTGACCCGTATCCCGCGTAAAATGAAAGCGAGGCCGCACGAGGCTGTACTGCTGCAAACAACCAAAATGGCGGCCGAGGAAGAACGAATACAGCGCATTGTCAGAGGAATTGTCAGTTCAGAGATAACTTCAAATGAACATTTTCGAGGCAATAACAACGCTCTTCCGCGTGTTGATGTAAGTAATGCTTTTCAAGGAGTTAATAAAGAGTGATCCGCAAGATTCAACTTGCCAAGAGGTTTTCCCGCCAACAGTTGTTCGCGAGAAATGTCACAAATTGCCTCAAGCTTTAACCACGCTGGAAATTATGGCGGAATGGCGAGTCAAAGACGATCAAGGAACAATTCCGTATGCCAGGCGTCCGTCGTGTACAACCACAAGTACAAGTACAAGTACAAATTCTTCGTCCTCGAGCTCGAGCTCAGAGTTCAACAAAGATGTTATTTTATTGCCTTCTCCAAACTGGAATAAAGTTCCTCGTGGTAAAGGTAAAGCAGACCTGCAAAGACAAGGCTGCTATGTCGACGCGGTTTTGTTAAACAAAGGGATGACTGAGAGTGAGATCAAGCAAAAGCTGGGCAGCCTGTTTGAGAGACAACTTGTCAACTCCAATGGAAATCCAGTGAGGTAAGCTTAAGTTTATATACGCTCGTGTGTTATATGATGTTTGACAGCAACAACGAACAACAATAAAAATTATAGAGTCCAAACTTCCAGTGAGCAATAAAATAACACAGGTGTTTCAGCAGCAACTTGTGGACGCCAGTGGGAATCCTGTAAGTAACCCTTTTTTGCCTGGTTGTGTGTGTGTGGGTCGGGGGGACTAAACTTGGTGACTCTTCCAAAATTTTTTGGACATTATCATAACCTCTTGTTCCATATGTTAGTTTTTTCTTCTAATTAAGCTTTTGTTTTCAATTATATTTCTATATATTATATTACATTGTTTTTGTACTTGCTACAATCAAATTGGGGGTTTTCTGGCATTTTTAAAAATTTTAAAATTCAAGATGGCAGATTTTGAAATTTATGACATTTGTTGTGTTAGGGTGTTGTATCATGACGTAGAAGTGACCATCACTGAAATAAACACCTTTGGATGCTAAATATATGCAAAAGATTCTTTTGGAAATACAAAAGGTGTTTGCTGGAGGGGGAACTTTTGTTCCCACTCCCCAGGTCCACAAATCCAACATCATGGTAAAAATGCATTGAATTTTGATTAAAACACTATGATGTCATGCTAAAAATATATTAATTCTGGCTTTTGTTGTAGTTTTACCTTTGTCAAATCTTGTGGGAATGACATTGTCAGTGTTAAGATGGAAAGCTCTCAGCAAATGTCAGGTGACATCCTGAAACATGTTGCTGGACAAGGTGCTGTGTTTCTCATGGCTTCTGAAAAACTTTCATTGTGGAATCAGGTTTGTTGCAGTAAATTAAACTTAAGGGGGGCCATAGAGAAAGGGCTGCCCTGTTCACATTAAGTCTCCATGTAGTTTGTGACAGAAAGATCCATATCTGTGCATTTATTCATTGCCTGTCAGAGTGAAATTTTCCCTGCAAATAGCCTGTGCATGTTCAATTACATACAATCATGTAAGGGACAGGTGGATCAGACAAGGATGACTAAAGTGATTGATTCATAGATTGATGGGCAATTGACTGAACACCCCCCTCCCTCCTCCAAGAACTAGAAGGAAGGGCTATGCAAGTTTTTTGTACTTTAGATTGACCTGCTTAGATTAGCTTTTGCTCACTGTGGACCAGTCCTGTTGGAGTTAAATTTAAAAATCAATCAAGTTTGTGTGACCTGAGTAACACTTTATAAATGGTAAGGTTCATCCTATCTGGGAAACAGGCCCTATGGAGTGTAATGTAGTGTAATGGGGCAAGATTGAAAAAAAAAATTGAAAACAGGAACTGGGAGGAAAGGTTAAAAATCAAGAGTTTGTATTAGCTGTGTCCTAAGGCACTCACAATAAATAATTATTGTTCTTGTTTTCTTTTCTTAAGGAAAGCACTGAATGCCAGCCAAGTCCACCAACTGTCAGTGAGCAACAATGCAGCTCCCCATTTGCCAGAAATGCTAATGTACCATCCACAGCAGTTGAGTGCATCCTAGAGGCGGACAGTGTGGTGGCAAACCTGCAACAGATCTTTCCCTCCAAGTCAAGGGATGAGCTAGCTGAAATAATGAGGTCCACTTCAAGTCTTGAAGAGGCTACAAATCGAATTTTGGATTGCATTTATGCAGAAAACGTCTTGCATGAAAGAGGTACATATTCCCGGCCATACCTGTTAATTAAATCAATGTCCTTGTCACTGCACAGCATTCAAAGCAGAGTGGAACATTATAATCATGTACTATTAAACAGACTGACAAATTTATATGTTGAACAAATCATGTGTATAGAGATGTTTACATCTTGGGTCTTAACCAGATACATATAACCTAGTGAATTCTGGCCTCTGCAATAAATAAAATAAACATTCTCAGGGTGGGATGAAAATGAAAAAATCAGCTTGCCCTTCGGGCAAGCTGCTACTTTAGTTTACTAGCCGGAGCTCTGAAGAGCTAGCCCAAAAGTAAATTAATTATTAAAAACAAACAAATTTAAACAAGGGATGAATATTACACCTAGAGGCAAAAAATCTCCAACTGTGTTCGCTCCCGACGGCGAATGTTGCGGAATAAATTATAAATTACGAGAAAAACTTATTTTTGCGCAGGTTATGAAAGTTATGATCAATTGATCAATGAAACTAGTACTCTTACTCGAAGTCTTTAGCCTTTGGATAACGTAAAATATCTTGCAAGCCCTTTCGGAAGTTTGATACAACAAAAATAGCACATTTTATATTACGTGACTTGCTTGCGAGTATCAAGAGATTACATTAAGCCGCGGCTACACGTGCAATTTTTTGCTTGCACAGGTGATGCGATTTTTTACAAAATTGTCGCGTCGCCAGCGCACGGGAAAAATCGCACGTGTAGCCACCCATGAACATGCGACGCGAGAGCTGAAAAAATCGCAGAAAAAAGTCGCAAGAGTTGAATGTTTCGTGATAAAATCGCGGACATTGTCGTTCGTGTAGCCGCTCTGCAACTTTTTCCTTGCACTTGCGACGCGACAAAGGGGTATCTAGCCAATAAGATTTAAGAACTAAAGCGAGGCTCAGGCTTAATTATGAACCCAGCCTCGCGCGGTCTTTGTTGCAACATTTTGTCACCAAAATTTGTCACGCGTGTAGCCACCACCGTGCGCTGGCGACGCGACAATTTTGTAAAAAATCGCATCACCTGTGCAAGCAAAAAATCGCACGTGTAGCCGTGGCTTTACGCACGGCGTTCTACGCTAGACTTGCCACAAGTCGACTGCGATCATGTGAAGCCCCCGAGAGCGCGACGAAGTCGCGAAAAGCTAGCGACGAAGTCGCGAGAAGCGAGCGACGAAGTCGTGAGAGCGAGCGAGAAACGAAAAACGGACTTTGAGAAAGTCTACGTTCTATGCGTACACGGCAAACGGCAGCTTGCAGTTTATTATCCTTACTTTTCCTCGAATCGTAAAATAAATCCACTAGAAAAATCGAAGTTAATTCACATGTTCATGAGTTTGAGAAACGTGAAACTACTCACTTTCCCATGAAAATGGCAAACAGCAGACGGCAAAAATATTTGCCGTTCGTGGAAAAAACAATCTATCCACGGCAGTATTAATTAACGCAACGACTGTGTCGGGAAATGTTCAAGTTGTCTAGCTTGTTTAAAGAAAACGGTCTTAATCGACAAGACAGATCCTAACTGGTTTACTTTGAACTTAATACAATGAAAACAACAGCGATTTTAAAGACATAAAAGCAGAGGAGTGAACACAATTACGGCCGCTACCGTACATTGGTCTACATTATAATTATTTACGGAAACGCATCATTCAATTCCATTTCTTTTGTTCCCTGTTGATATTTTCTTACATTTTTAAAATGTTCCTCACATTCACTTTCACTAGAGAACTGTTTATTACACACTTCTTATTTTAATTCTTAACTTAATGATGAGAAAAGGCAACAAATATTGCTTGCCCGTCGGGCAAACTCCGACAAAAAGACACTTGCCTGACGGGTCGCTTCACTAGCCCCGGGCTATCGGACAGCGCTTTTGTCGCGCCCTGCATTCTCTATTATACATGTATATATACAGTTTGTAGTGAATGTAAGTTTGCATGAACTGGGATAGTGTATCATTTATTGTTTCTTATTTACAGAAAGACAAGAATTCAGTATTGATGGAGGTGATGATTTGCCACTAATTGTTGCCAAGGACCCCTTCACTGCAATGCAGATCTTTCGAAACAAAATATTGAAACCTAGTCTGCCTAGGCAGTATGTGACTGTCAACCGACAATCTGGCTTGGTGGTGAAGGATTTGTTTAAAATGATGAAAAGAGGAGAGATTGACGTTAGGAGACAACTTGATGTAGAGTTTCTGAATGAAGATGGATTAGATGCAAATGGGCTGACTAAGGAATACCTTGACCTTGTAATGACCAATATGGCAACTGGGAAAGGAGGCCTTGTTTTGTTTGAAGGTACAGTGTAGGTTGAGGAAAGTCTTAAAGTAGAAAGGATAAATTTATTCTTACAATGACATGAATTTATAGAAAACGCCATATTTAATTCAACAATGTGATTTTAACAAGTCATACACAATGTTGGCAAATGGAAATTTAGGTATGATAATAGCATGCTCTTTTGTACATATAGAATTTCATAATGGAGGTGTACTTCGAAAACTCCAACTGCATTTAGCCAGTCCTGCAGTGTTTGTCTCTTTTTTTTCTTGGAATCTGAGCAAGATAGTGCTGCAAAACCAGTGCCAGAGAAAATAAGTAGAAATAACTCTTACCTTAAGTTGAAGATTGAAGCATTGTTGTTAATTTAATATTCCTTGCCTGAAATATTTCTTAAACAATGAATTGATGGTACATTACTAACATTACATGAAGTAAGATAATTTTTTTTAATGTCATAAGGTGCACCAGACCACTTGCTACCAGTGCACAAGGAAGAGTATCTGCAAAGTGGATATTTTGGTTATGTTGGAAAAGCAATTGCTTTATCAGCTGTACAAGGAGGTGTTGGATTTCTTGGCATGTCCAGAGCTTTGGCACATTACTTGGTCACTGGAGACATAACAACTGCATTACCTGAACTGACAATGTCTGATGTTCCAGACTTGACTATTCAGATGTGTTTGGAAGAGGTACATGTATGCTGATGGCCCACTCACTCATTTTACTTGTGCTGCTTTGTTTTAAGGTTGCTCGCTCACAATAGTTTTCAAGTTTTATACCACTGTACCCTTTGATAAAACTAACAGCTGCATAGGAGACTTACCTGCATTAAGCAGTCAGTTTTCAAAGTCATGAAAATTGCCCCCTCCCTGCCATTAGTAACATTAAATTATGACCATACTGATAGTATAGTCATATTGTAATGTTACTAAATGGTAATTTTCATTACTTTGAAAACTGATAGCCTAATGCAGGTTAGTCTCCTAGAATGCAGCTGTTTGTTTCTATTTTTCTGGAAAATGACAACAAGAGTTATACATCTCCTTGTTGCAACTCCCTGTTGCAACAGCTCCTTGTTGCAACTCCCCGTCTTCCCCTTTGTCAAATTTCTATTTTGTTCTTATCTCTTTCAGTCAGTTGTACTATGGTTTCAATGGTGGACCAGTATTAAGTGGTCAGTAAGCCATTCCCCAGTGGTGACCATTTCATACAGGTTTAACTGTACTTATCCATGCAACATTGAAGTCCCTTTGTAAATGCTTGAAATTGACCAGACTTGGCCTTTAGAATACCCACAAGTGCACTTGCAAATTTACTTCAAAACACCAGCAGTCTTTACTGATGCCACTTTTTGGTTTGTTTGTTTCCAACCAAAAGCTAGAAAATGCCCATGATGACACAAGTCTGCAAGATCTACAAGGGAGGGATGACATCCAACTCTTACTGACCCAAGCTGGCTTTTGTAATGAGTTCTTAACTATGAAAAGCAAAGCAAGAGCAGTACAACACATATTACTGCACCAAGTCTTTAAGGCCAGAAGAGATGAAATAGATGAAATAAGAAAGGGGATGGATTCTGTGAACCTGACAGAATTTCTCTCTATAAGTGAATGTTGTATTCCAATGGTCTTTCCTTTGGCAAGTGATGTGGCATACACAGCCGAAGATGTTTTGAAAAGCATCAAAGTAAATAAATCCACCTTGTCTACAAAGCAAATAGAAGTAGTTCAATGGTTCAACATGTACATCAAGGACCTGGAGTGTGGTTAGTATTGTGTGCAATTCATTATTGTCTAACCCTGTTTAGACTTCCTGAGCCTGGCAGATTCTGCATAACATTAAAGCTATGACAATGAAACTTATGGTACATGTATGTTCAAAAATTGAGGTCTGGAATAGTAGGTAATGACATCCCATCACTGAGGTGAGAATCAAGTCATAATTTCCAATTTATCTAAAACCTCAGAAAGCTATCAAGTTGACTTGATTATGATAAAGACATGCTGTAAAACTGTGACAAAACCTTTACAATGTATTAAAACCCTACGAAATCATAATATTAAAAAAAACATGCCTGTAAAAATATGTATGGTTATCATGCTAACATCAAATTCAGTGAACAGTGACATTCATAAGAAATAACTTTTGTTGGCAGATAACTTTTTGCTTGAATAATAAGAATGATTGAACTCAACATGGGCACATTTACTAACCCCCTCCCTCCCTCCCCCCAAGAATAGGGTGACACAACTTGTGTGTGTGTTACGATACACACAAAAAGACACTGCTCTACACAAATTGGGGAATATGATAGGGTGGGACATCCTATAACTTTAGGTCTTTCAAATAAGTTCAGTGTGAAGTAAGGGGCAAATTACCAACTGTAGGCGGCAAAATGGCCAGCAGCTGGCACATTTTAAACAGGGCTGCACTGAACATGTAGGTCAGATAAAAATGTTCATATATTTATTTCAGAGCAACAGTCCACTGTCAACACCACTATGTCAGAATTGTCAGCAGAGCAACAGTCCACTGTCAACACCACTATGTCAGAATTGTCAGCAGAGCAACAGTCCACTGTCAACACCACTAGGTCAGAGTTGTCAGCAGAGCAACAGTCCACTGTCAACACCACTAGGTCAGAGTTGTCAGCCTCACCAACGCTGAAGCAGCTGATTCAATTCATATTTGGTGACCCTGTTCTCCCCAGAAATACCAACATCAAGATCGGTTTTAGAGCTACCTGTTTCCCTGATGCAGAGTCATGTTTTGGAATTGTTTACTTGCCACTGCAGCATGAACAATATGGTTCATTCAAGGCATCAATGAGTACGTGCATCAATTGTCAGTATGTTGGTTACGGCAGAGGCTGAAAATCATCCATTTATGACATGTTTCAGATTTGTTCCAGTTCCAGACTTTCAGTGTCCTTTATTTTAGTTTGGGGCATGCTTCAAAGTTCTTTAAACCCTTTTGTAACGCTGCATTTATGAGTACATGAATGTCACTTTACAAACTGTTTGTCACCTGATTTTTCGGATAAGGGACTGGTCAATAAGTAGAGGGGGGGTGGGTTGGAGCAAAAAGGGGGTGGGTCATCAGTTTTTGAGCCCTCGAAAAGGGGTGGGTCGTGTAGTTTTGATCTACACATAGGGGGTGGGTCATCATATTTATACACTCATTCATAGTCAGAGTATAAATTGATAAATTTCTTGATGTGAGCAGTTTTAGATGTATTTCTAGCCATTTCAGAAGACCCAAATATAAAAATTTTCTCGGGGGAGCATACCCCCGGACCCCCCTAAATAGCTTGTGATCATACGTCGCAGTTTCCCTTCTTACTCCAGCCAAAATAGATTCACTGTGGACTTTACACTTTCACCAGTTCGCTCCTTTCTCCGACACTTTAGATCCGATGCAAACATAAATAGTGTGATATACAGTTGTTATAGATTTCGATGTCAATTTCTGTCAAATAGGAATTCTGCAATATTTATGAATGATTACGTACTAAGGGTTTTCAGTTTTTACATATGTTTGTGTCTAAATTTTCCCACGGAATTCACACACAAACATGTGGAAAACGTACACTAGTCCAGTATCAGACATGAGAGATTCATCATTCGTAGGTGTATTTAAAGAAGCAGAAGAAGATGTACATGGCATCACCATTGCGGTGGTGCATGAAAATAAAAAAAATTGTTTGAGAGGGGATCGGATTTTATAAGCTGATGTCAAATCAAAATCCTCTAACCCACCGCAGACGATAAAAAATGACTGGTCCCTTAATGTTTTTTTTTTTACAAAGGGGGTGGGTCATGTAATTTTCAACCCTCGATCAGTTGTGGGTCAGTCAGTTTTGAGCCAAGACGAAGGGGTGGGTCACATATTTTCCAGCCGCCACTTTTCCAAATGCTCCGACCCACCCCCCGGTACTTATTGACCAGTCCCTAATAATTATCAATGATAATTAATTATTATATGAATTATTCATAAAGAAAGAGTATTGATGACTGTTCATTTTACATTTTGTTTAACTTTATTGCTTGCATGTTCATGTATGGGGTACCATTTGTATTAATTATTAATAATAAAATCATTTATAAATGAGGGAAAATGTCACGATAATAATTTTACAAAATTTTGTGGTAGCCCATATGGACAGCTTTTCTGTTTACACTGGTGTTCTTTAGCATTGATTTGCTACTAGTGTTATGAAACTGTATTAACGTTTATTGGTTATCAGCAATAAATAAAAGCAATGATTTCTGTGATTAACAAGACAAAACTATTATTTTTTGGTTTCAGCTATCACCCTGGGCCCAGTTGTTCAAAGTATTATTTTAGTTCACTCAGCCGATCATACTCTCATTTCTCCAACCTTTTAAACTGCAGACAATATAAAACTGTAACTTATAAAATTATTAATGAGAAATACTCCAAAAAGACAGATTACACGTGTACAATTATACATGCAAAAAGCTTATCTCGAATTAGTGTTAATTGGCTTGTAAACAACCAAGGCCCTTGGCCCGGTGTTCCAGAGGATTCTCTTGCACACTATTATTGACAAATTGGCCTAAGTCAGACTAAAGGGTATAGGAAACACAATGATGGTGCAACAATAATTTTATCAGCTGGAACACAGGGTACTGTTGCAGAAACTGCCAATGTGTAAATTATCTTAAGTTGCTTTATGTAAACGGACCCTGAACGTCAGAGCATAATGAAATGCACAAGTAGACCTAGTTACCTTCTTAGTGAAAACTACATTGTTAAATGTTCAAAGAATTGAAAGCGGTTCACTGAAAACTGCACTAAGGCCCTCCTTTTGAGGCAGCCATCATTTACATATGTACATAGATCCCAGCATTGGCCCATTGGCGCTAAGGAGTTTGCAGAATTTGAAGTACTAACTGATAAGCTAGAATACCATCCATGTCTTGCCTGCCATCCAAATTAGACAAAACCTGTTGGATTTCTTGTAAGGATCTCTCACTTGGTTGAAAGGCATCTTCTGGAACCTGAACATTGTTATTTGTTTGTAAACGTGGTACAGGGCCATCTTCATCAATACCATAATCATGTAATTGAGCAAAATCATTGCCTCCCAGTACATCTTGCACAGCTGAGTAGGTACTATTCCTCATTCCCACCATACCTCTGATCCAAAGTTGCCGTGGACTGAAATTACATTCAGATGTAACAGGATGATGGTTCCAAGCAGATGTTAATTCTTGTAATGCACTGTTAATTAGTGGAAGGTAAACCAGGTGCAAGCAGCAAAGATGGATCTCATTTTGGCGATTGAACAAGCCATTGACTTCTAGGAATGAGAAAATGTTTACAAAGCGACTGCAGACTATTCGATTAACTTCGCGCCACAACCGTTCAATTCGTTGGTTATGAACTGAGGTGCCAGTTATAATACTCCCTCTGTTCAAACCACGCCGCTCGAGCATAACTCTTGCCACATCAACATTTTCCATCCCCAAATCTGTCCTGACACGAGATGGAAGGTTGTACTGCTGTACTGCCTTGCAAAATAACTGAAGCACAGTTTCAGCTCTGTTGTTTGTTGAAGCATTGAGGAAAACTATCAAACGTGAGTAACCATCGATGGCACCATGCACAACGAATCTGTAGGGTTCAATAAGTTTGTGGTTACCATCCAAATGCCTGCATGTGCAAATTTACAAAATACAGATTAAGAACAAATGTGAATATATGAAAAGTAGGAAAATTGGCATGACAGTGCCCCATAAAGATAAAACACACAGGCATAGCATGAAAAATAAGATATCCAATATGCGTGTGTGTATGTGTTGGGGGGGGGGGGGAATTAGACTTCCATATAAAAGTGACGGGGAGCCTGTACCTTTTAGGGTTTAAAAATGTGTTTTTTTAGGGTATCCAGTTTCAAAAGCTCCTCTTCTGCAGTATCTTTTGGGGTTCAAATAAAGTAGAGATTTATGAGAGTCCTTTCTAACCTTAACCTTCCAAAGTAATAACTGCAATAGAACTAACCTACATGTAATCGCATGTTCTGTCCAGATACAAATAATGAACACGTCAGGTTATGTTTTCTTTTGGTAAAAATAACTGGCAGCTCTGCCTACAAAACAAGTTGTGCCCTTTAGAGCCTTCTTTCAAAATATCCTATAAGCACCCTCGTCACTTTCATATGGGTGCCCCCCCCCCCCCCCCCCCCCCCTCGCCCCCCTCGCCCCCTCCCTGGTCCTTTCTTACCATAAAGCATTTGGACAGGGCACACTGTACCTTCTTCTCACTACACGCCTCGCATTTCGTAAGGTTGAAGTAATTGGATCAACTCTTATTATAGAGTGACGAATTCTTTCCCTCTGTATTTGAAGACCCCGACTTCTCAAAGCTCCTTGCACCATGTGACGACCTGCTTGAGGTGTTATATTAAGTAATTCACCCACGAGATTATCCAGCACATTGTCAGGGATGTCATCAAAGTTGTTGCCAAGGGGCATTTCAAATTCTGTTCTTCTTCTCCGTAAAGTAATAGGAGAAACCCCCAATAAACGTGCCACATCTGCCCATCGAAATCCTTCCTCTCGAAGCATTCTAATTTGAGTGTCGGTTATGATATACCTAGGTCTTCCTGTCCTCCC
>JAJLRJ010000011.1:21995526-22133211 GCA_024195265.1 Dendrophyllia cribrosa | reverse complement strand
AGAAAAGAGACTTTGATCAACACATAGGTAAACTGTGGCTTGCATTATAACTTCCTTGTTCTTGAGAAGACTGTTTATACAGGTCAGCAAGTTCCAGGTGTCGTAACAGCCAATAAAGACGCTTCATGTGACATCGTATTGAGATTTCTCTGAGGCTGTCCTGCTAGCGGTAAGTGACCGTATAGGCATAAAAGAAAAATCGATTCCCTTCGCTACAATTGTGGACATATCGAGTCTTTAAGTGGAATGAAACCCATGATCTTTGCTTTAACGGTGCACCTACTGGTCTCTATCAAAAGTTGCAATTTCTAACGGTATTTAAAACCATGGAACCTGCTCAACAATTCTCAAGTTGCTCTTCAAACATTGTAGTTTGCAAACAAACGAAGCACAGGAGGAAAATGTGAGACTTTAGTTGCATTCAAACCGTTTCCTATATCGGTGAAGCTACTGAGAAAAGAGACTCTGATCAACACATAGGTAAACTGTGGCTTGCATTACAACTTCCTTGTTCTTGAGAAGACTGTTTATACAGGACAGGAACTCCCAGGTGTCGTGACAGCCAAAGAAGACGCTTCCTGTGACATCGTATGGAGATTTGCCTGAGGCTGTCCTGCAAGAGGTAAGTGACTGTATAAGCATAAAAGAAAAATCGATTTCCTTCGCTACAATTGTGGACATAGCGAGTCTTTAATTGGAATGAAACCCATGATCTTTGCTTTAACGGTACACCTACTGGTCTCTATCAAAAGTTGCAATTTGTAATGGTATTCAAAACCATGGAACCTGCTCAACAATTCTGAAGTTGCTCTTCAAACATTGTAGTTTGCAAACAAACCAAGCACAGGAGGAAAATGTGAGACTTTAGTTGCATACAAACCGTTTGCTATATCGGTTAAGCTACTGAGAAAAGAGACTCTGATCAACGCATAGGTAAACTGTGGCTTGCATTATAACTTCCTTGTTCTTGAGAAGACTGTTTATACAGGTCAGGAAGTCCCAGGTGTCGTAACAGCCAAAGAAGACGCTTCCTGTGACATCGTATGGAGATTTTCCTGAGGCTGTCCTGCAAGAGGTAAGTGACTATATAAGCATAAAAGAAAAATCGATTTCCTTCCCTATAATTGTGGACATATCCAGTCTTTAATTGGAATGAAACCCATGATATTTGCTTTAACGGTGCACCTAGTGGTCTCTATCAAAAGTTGCAATTTGTAAGGGTACTCAAAACCATGGATCCTGTTCAACAATTCTGAAGTTGCTCTTCAAACATTGTAGTTTGCAAACAAACAAAGCACAGGAGTAAAATGTGAGACTTTAGTTGCATTTAAACCGTTTGCTATATCGGTGAAGCTACTGAGAAAAGAGACTCTGATCAACACATAGGTAAACTGTGGCTTGCATTCTAACTTCTTTGTTCTTGAGAAGACTGTTTATACAGGTCAGGAAGTTCCAGGTGTCGTAACAGCCAAAGAAGACGGTTCCTGTGACATCGTATGGAGATTTGCTTGAGGCTGTCCTGCAAGAGTTAAGTGACTGTATAAGCATAAAAGAAAAATCGAATTCCTTCCTTATAATTGTGGACAGATCCAGTCTTTAATTGGAATGAAACCCATGATCTTTGCTTTAACGGTGCACCTAGTGGTCTCTATCAAAAGTTGCAGTTTGTAACGGTATTCAAAACCATGGAACCTGCTCAACAATTCTGAAGTTGCTCTTCAAGCATTGTAGTTTGCAAACAAACAAAGCACAGGAGGAAAATGTGAGACTTTAGTTGCATTAAAACCGCTTGCTATATCGGTGAAGCTACTGAGAAAAGAGACTTTGATCAACACATAGGTAAACTGTGGCTTGCATTATAACTTCCTTCTTCTTGAGAAGACTGTTTATACAGGTCAGCAAGTTCCAGGTGTCGTAACAGCCAATAAAGACGCTTCATGTGACATCGTATTGAGATTTCCCTGAGGCTGTCCTGCTAGCGGTAAGTGACCGTATAGGCATAAAAGAAAAATCGATTCCCTTCGCTACAATTGTGGACATATCGAGTCTTTAATTGGAATGAAACCCATGATCTTTGCTTTAACGGTGCACCTACTGGTCTCTATCAAAAGTTGCAATTTGTAATGGTATTCAAAACCATGGAAACTACTCAATAATTCTGAAGTTGCTGTTCAAACATTGTAGTTTGCAAACAAACAAAGCACAAGAGGAAAATATGAGACTTTAGTTGCATTCAAACCGTATCCTATATCGGTGAAGCTACTGAGAAAAGAGACTCTGATCAACACATAGGTAAACTGTGGCTTGCATTACAACTTCCTTATTCTTGAGAAGACTGTTTATACAGGACAGGAACTCCCAGGTGTCGTGACAGCCAAAGAAGACGCTTCCTGTGACATCGTATGGAGATTTGCCTGAGGCTTTCCTGCAAGAGGTAAGTGACTGTATAAGCATAAAAGAAAAATCGATTTCCTTCGCTACAATTGTGGACATATCGAGTCTTTAAGTGGAATGAAACCCATGATCTTTGCTTTAACGGTACACCTACTGGTCTCTATCAAAAGTTGCAATTTGTAATGGTATTCAAAACCATGGAACCTGCTCAACAGTTCTGAAGTTGCTCTTCAAACATTGTAGTTTGCAAACAAACGAAGCAGAGGAGTAAAATGTGAGACTTTAGTTGCATACAAACCGTTTGCTATATCGGTTAAGCTACTGAGAAAAGAGACTCTGATCAACGCATAGGTAAACTGTGGCTTGCATTATAACTTCCTTGTTCTTGAGAAGACTGTTTATACAGGTCAGGAAGTCCCAGGTGTCGTAACAGCCAAAGAAGACGCTTCCTGTGACATCGTATGGAGATTTTCCTGAGGCTGTCCTGCAAGAGGTAAGTGACTATATAAGCATAAAAAAAAAATCGATTTCCTTCCCTATAATTGTGGACACATCAAGTCTTTAATTGGAATGAAACCCATGATATTTGCTTTAACGGTGCACCTAGTGCTCTCTATCAAAAGTTGCAGTTTGTAACGGTATTCAAAACCATGGAACCTGCTCAACAATTCTGAAGTTGCTCTTCAAGCATTGTAGTTTGCAAACAAACAAAGCACAGGAGGAAAATGTGAGACTTTAGTTGCATTAAAACCGCTTGCTATATCGGTGAAGCTACTGAGAAAAGAGACTTTGATCAACACATAGGTAAACTGTGGCTTGCATTATAACTTCCTTCTTCTTGAGAAGACTGTTTATACAGGTCAGGAAGTTCCAGGGGTCGTAACAGCCAAAGAAGACGCTTCCTGTGACATCGTATGGAGATTTTCCTGAGGCTGTCCTGCAAGAGGTAAGTGACTATATCAGCATAAAAGAAAAATCGATTTCCTTCCCTATAATTGTGGACACATCCAGTCTTTAATTGGAATGAAACCCATGATCTTTGCTTTAACGGTGCACCTAGTGGTCTCTATCAAAAGTTGCAATTTGTAATGGTATTCAAAACCATGGAAACTGCTCAACAATTCTCAAGTTGCTGTTCAAACATTGTAGTTTGCAAACCAACAAAGCACAGGAGGAAAATGTGAGACTTTAGTTGCATTCAAACCGTTTGATATATCGGTGAAGCTACTGAGAAAAGAGACTTTGATCAACACATAGGTAAACTGTGGCTTTCATTATAACTTCCTTGTTCTTGAGAAGACCGTTTATACAGTTCAGGAAGTTCCAGGTGTCGTAACAGCCAATAAAGACGCTTCCTGGGACATCGTATGGAGATTTCCCTGAGGCTGTCCTGCTAGAGGTAAGTAACCGTATAAGCATAAAAGAAAAATCGATTTCCTTCGCTATAATTGTGGACATATCCAGTTTTTAATTGAAATGAAACCCATGATTTTTACTTTAACGGTGCACCTACTGGTCTCTATCAAAAGTTGCAATTTGTAACGGTATTCAAAACCATGGAACCTGCTCAACAATTCTGAAGTTGCTCTTCAAGCATTGTAGTTAGCAAACAAACAAAGCACAGGAGGAAAATGTGAGACTTTAGTTGCATTAAAACCGCTTGCTATATCGGTGAAGCTACTGAGAAAAGAGACTTTGATCAACACATAGGTAAACTGTGGCTTGCATTATAACTTCCTTGTTCTTGAGAAGACTGTTTATACAGTTCAGGAAGTTCCAGGTGTCGTAACAGCCAATAAAGACGCTTCCTGGGACATCGTATGGAGATTTCCCTGAGGCTGTCCTGCTAGAGGTAAGTAACCGTATAAGCATAAAAGAAAAATCGATTTCCTTCGCTATAATTGTGGACATATCCAGTTTTTAATTGAAATGAAACCCATGATTTTTACTTTAACGGTGCACCTACTGGTCTCTATCAAAAGTTGCAATTTGTAACGGTATTCAAAACCATGGAACCTGCTCAACAATTCTGAAGTTGCTCTTCAAGCATTGTAGTTAGCAAACAAACAAAGCACAGGAGGAAAATGTGAGACTTTAGTTGCATTAAAACCGCTTGCTATATCGGTGAAGCTACTGAGAAAAGAGACTTTGATCAACACATAGGTAAACTGTGGCTTGCATTATAACTTCCTTGTTCTTGAGAAGACTGTTTATACAGGTCAGGAAGTTCCAGGTGTCGTAACAACCAATAAAGACGCTTCCTGTGACATCGTATGGAGATTTGCCTGAGGCTGTCCTGCAAGAGGTAAGTGACCGTATAAGCATAAAAGAAAAATCGATTTCCTTCGCTACAATTGTGGACATATCGAGTCTTTAATTGGAATTAAACCCATGATCTTTGCTTTAACGGTGCACCTACTGGTCTCTATCAAAAGTTGCAATTTGTAATGGTATTCAAAACCATGGAACCTGCTCAACAATTCTGAAGTTGCTCTTCAAACATTGTAGTTTGCAAACAAACGAAGCACAGGAGGAAAATGTGAGACTTTAGTTGCATTCAAACCGTTTGCTATATCGGTTAAGCTACTGAGAAAAGAGACTCTGATCAACGCATAGGTAAACTGTGGCTTGCATTATAACTTCCTTGTTCTTGAGAAGACTGTTTATACAGGTCAGGAAGTCCCAGGTGTCGTAACAGCCAAAGAAGACGCTTCCTGTGACATCGTATGGAGATTTTCCTGAGGCTGTCCTTCAAGAGGTAAGTGACTATATAAGCATAAAAGAAAAATCGATTTCCTTCCCTATAATTGTGGACACATCCAGTCTTTAATCGGAATGAAACCCATGATATTTGCTTTAACGGTGCACCTAGTGGTCTCTATCAAAAGTTGCAATTTGTAATGGTATTCAAAACCATGGATGCTGTTCAACAATTCTGAAGTTGCTCTTCAAACATTGTAGTTTGCAAACAAACAAAGCACAGGAGGAAAATGTGAGACTTTAGTTGCATTCAAACCGTATCCTATATCGGTGAAGCTACTGAGAAAAGAGACTCTGATCAACACATAGGTAAACTGTGGCTTGCATTACAACTTCCTTGTTCTTAAGAAGACTGTTTATACAGGACAGGAACTCCCAGGTGTCGTGACAGCCAAAGAAGACGCTTCCTGTGACATCGTATGGAGATTTTCCTGAGGCTGTCCTGCAAGAGGTAAGTGACTATATAAGCATAAAAGTAAAATCGATTTCCTTCCCTATAATTGTTGACATATCCAGTCTTTAATTGGAATGAAACCCATGATCTTTGCTTTAACGGTGCACCTACTGGTCTCTATCAAAAGTTGCAATTTGTAATGGTATTCAAAACCATGGAAACTGCTCAACAATTCTGAAGTTGCTCTTCAAACATTGTAGTTTGCAAACAAACGAAGCACAGGAGGAAAATGTGAGACTTTAGTAGCATTTAAACCGTTTCCTATATCGGTGAAGCTACTGAGAAAAGAGACTCTGATCAACACATAGGTAAACTGTGGCTTGCATTCTAACTTCTTTGTTCTTGAGAAGACTGTTTATACAGGTCAGGAAGTTCCAGGTGTCGTAACAGCCAAAGAAGACGGTTCCTGTGACATCGTATGGAGATTTGCTTGAGGCTGTCCTGCAAGAGGTAAGTGACTGTATAAGCATAAAAGAAAAATCGAATTCCTTCCTTATAATTCTGGACAGATCCAGTCTTTAATTGGAATGAAACCCATGATCTTTGCTTTAACGGTGCACCTAGTGGTCTCTATCAAAAGTTGCAGTTTGTAACGGTATTCAAAACCATGGAACCTGCTCAACAATTCTGAAGTTGCTCTTCAAGCATTGTAGTTTGCAAACAAACAAAGCACATGAGGAAAATGTGAGACTTTAGTTGCATTAAAACCGCTTGCTATATCCGTGAAGCTACTGAGAAAAGAGACTTTGATCAACACATAGGTAAACTGTGGCTTGCATTATAACTTCCTTCTTCTTGAGAAGACTGTTTATACAGGTCAGCAAGTTCCAGGTGTCGTAACAGCCAATAAAGACGCTTCATGTGACATCGTATTGAGATTTCCCTGAGGCTGTCCTGCTAGCGGTAAGTGACCGTATAGGCATAAAAGAAAAATCGATTCCCTTCGCTACAATTGTGGACATATCGAGTCTTTAATTGGAATGAAACCCATGATCTTTGCTTTAACGGTGCACCTACTGGTCTCTATCAAAAGTTGCAATTTGTAATGGTATTCAAAACCATGGAAACTACTCAACAATTCTGAAGTTGCTGTTCAAACATTGTAGTTTGCAAAGAAACAAAGCACAAGAGGAAAATATGAGACTTTAGTTGCATTCAAACCGTATCCTATATCGGTGAAGCTACTGAGAAAAGAGACTCTGATCAACACATAGGTAAACTGTGGCTTGCATTACAACTTCCTTATTCTTGAGAAGACTGTTTATACAGGACAGGAACTCCCAGGTGTCGTGACAGCCAAAGAAGACGCTTCCTGTGACATCGTATGGAGATTTGCCTGAGGCTGTCCTGCAAGAGGTAAGTGACTGTATAAGCATAAAAGAAAAATCGATTTCCTTCGCTACAATTGTGGACATATCGAGTCTTTAAGTGGAATGAAACCCATGATCTTTGCTTTAACGGTACACCTACTGGTCTCTATCAAAAGTTGCAATTTGTAATGGTATTCAAAACCATGGAACCTGCTCAACAGTTCTGAAGTTGCTCTTCAAACATTGTAGTTTGCAAACAAACGAAGAAGAGGAGGAAAATGTGAGACTTTAGTTGCATACAAACCGTTTGCTATATCGGTTAAGCTACTGAGAAAAGAGACTCTGATCAACGCATAGGTAAACTGTGGCTTGCATTATAACTTCCTTGTTCTTGAGAAGACTGTTTATACAGGTCAGGAAGTCCCAGGTGTCGTAACAGCCAAAGAAGACGCTTCCTGTGACATCGTATGGAGATTTTCCTGAGGCTGTCCTGCAAGAGGTAAGTGACTATATAAGCATAAAATAAAAATCGATTTCCTTCCCTATAATTGTGGACACATCAAGTCTTTAATTGGAATGAAACCCATGATATTTGCTTTAACGGTGCACCTAGTGGTCTCTATCAAAAGTTGCAGTTTGTAACGGTATTCAAAACCATGGAACCTGCTCAACAATTCTGAAGTTGCTCTTCAAGCATTGTAGTTTGCAAACAAAGAAAGCACAGGAGGAAATTGTGAGACTTTAGTTGCATTAAAACCGCTTGCTATATCGGTGAAGCTACTGAGAAAAGAGACTTTGATCAACACATAGGTAAACTGTGGCTTGCATTATAACTTCCTTCTTCTTGAGAAGACTGTTTATACAGGTCAGGAAGTTCCAGGGGTCGTAACAGCCAAAGAAGACGCTTCCTGTGACATCGTATGGAGATTTTCCTGAGGCTGTCCTGCAAGAGGTAAGTGACTATATCAGCATAAAAGAAAAATCGATTTCCTTCCCTATAATTGTGGACACATCCAGTCTTTAATTGGAATGAAACCCATGATCTTTGCTTTAACGGTGCACCTAGTGGTCTCTATCAAAAGTTGCAATTTGTAATGGTACTCAAAACCATGGAACCTGCTCAACAATTCTGAAGTTGCTCTTCAAACATTGTAATTTGCAAACAAACAAAGCACAGGAGTAAAATGTGAGACTTTAGTTGCATTTAAACCGTTTCCTATATCGGTGAAGCTACTGAGAAAAGAGACTCTGATCAACACATAGGTAACCTGTGGCTTGCATTATAACTTCCTTGTTCTTGAGAAGACTGTTTATACAGGTCAGGAAGTTCCAGGTGTCGTAACAACCAATAAAGACGCTTCCTGTGACATCGTATAGAGATTTCCCTGAGGCTGTCCTGCAAGAGATAAGTGACTGTATAAGCATAAAAGAAAAATCGATTTCCTTCCCTATAATTGTGGACACTTCCAGCCTTTAATTGGAATGAAACCCATGATCTTTGCTTTAACGCTGCACCTAGTGGTCTCTATCAAAAGTTGCAATTTGTAATGGTATTCAAAACCATGGAACCTGCTCAACAGTTCTGAAGTTGCTCTTCAAACATTGTAGTTTGCAAACAAACGAAGCAGAGGAGGAAAATGTGAGACTTTAGTTGCATACAAACCGTTTGCTATATCGGTTAAGCTACTGAGAAAAGAGACTCTGATCAACGCATAGGTAAACTGTGGCTTGCATTATAACTTCCTTGTTCTTGAGAAGATTGTTTATACAGGTCAGGAAGTCCCAGGTGTCGTAACAGCCAAAGAAGACGCTTCCTGTGACATCGTATGGAGATTTTCCTGAGGCTGTCCTGCAAGAGGTAAGTGACTATATAAGCATAAAAGAAAAATCGATTTCCTTCCCTATAATTGTGGACACATCAAGTCTTTAATTGGAATGAAACCCATGATCTTTGCTTTAACGGTGCACCTAGTGGTCTCTATCAAAAGTTGCAGTTTGTAACGGTATTCAAAACCATGGAACCTGCTCAACAATTCTGAAGTTGCTCTTCAAGCATTGTAGTTTGCAAACAAACAAAGCACAGGAGGAAAATGTGAGACTTTAGTTGCATTAAAACCGCTTGCTATATCGGTGAAGCTACTGAGAAAAGAGACTCTGATCAACACATAGGTAAACTGTGGCTTGCATTACAACTTCCTTGTTCTTGAGAAGACTGTTTATACAGGACAGGAACTCCCAGGTGTCGTGACAGCCAAAGAAGACGCTTCCTGTGACATCGTATGGAGATTTGCCTGAGGCTGTCCTGCAAGAGGTAAGTGACTGTATAAGCATAAAAGAAAAATCGATTTCCTTCGCTACAATTGTGGACATAGCGAGTCTTTAATTGGAATGAAACCCATGATCTTTGCTTTAACGGTACACCTACTGGTCTCTATCAAAAGTTGCAATTTGTAATGGTATTCAAAACCATGGAACCTACTCAACAATTCTGAAGTTGCTCTTCAAACATTGTAGTTTGCAAACAAACCAAGCACTGGAGGAAAATGTGAGACTTTAGTTGCATACAAACCGTTTGCTATATCGGTTAAGCTACTGAGAGAAGAGACTCTGATCAACGCATAGGTAAACTGTGGCTTGCATTATAACTTCCTTGTTCTTGAGAAGACTGTTTATACAGGTCAGGAAGTCCCAGGTGTCGTAACAGCCAAAGAAGACGCTTCCTGTGACATCGTATGGAGATTTTCCTGAGGCTGTCCTGCAAGAGGTAAGTGACTATATAAGCATAAAAGAAAAATCGATTTCCTTCCCTATAATTGTGGACACATCCAGTCTTTAATTGGAATGAAACCCATGATATTTGCTTTACCGGTGCACCTAGTGGTCTCTATCAAAAGTTACAATTTGTAATGGTATTCAAAACCATGGATCCTGTTCAACAATTCTGAAGCTGCTCTTCAAACATTGTAGTTTGCAAACAAACAAAGCACAGGAGTAAAATGTGAGACTTTAGTTGCATTTAAACCGTTTGCTATATCGGTGAAGCTACTGAGAAAAGAGACTCTGATCAACACATAGGTAAACTGTGGCTTGCATTCTAACTTCTTTGTTCTTGAGAAGACTGTTTATACAGGTCAGGAAGTTCCAGGTGTCGTAACAGCCAAAGAAGGCGCTTCCTGTGACATCGTATGGAGATTTGCTTGAGGCTGTCCTGCAAGAGGTAAGTGACTGTATAAGCATAAAAGAAAAATCGAATTCCTTTCTTATAATTGTGGACATATCCAGTCTTTAATTGGAATGAAACCCATGATCTTTGCTTTAACGATGCACCTAGTGGTCTCTATCAAAAGTTGCAGTTTGTAACGGTATTCAAAACCATGGAACCTGCTCAACAATTCTGAAGTTGCTCTTCAAGCATTGTAGTTTGTAAACAAACGAAGCACAGGAGGAAAATGTGAGACTTTAGTTGCATTTAAACCGCTTGCTATATCGGTGAAGCTACTGAGAAAAGAGACTTTGATCAACACATAGGTAAACTGTGGCTTCCATTATAACTTCCTTGTTCTTGAGAAGACTGTTTATACAGGTCAGCAAGTTCCAGGTGTCGTAACAGCCAATAAAGACGCTTCATGTGACATCGTATGGAGATTTCCCTGAGGCTGTCCTGCTAGCGGTAAGTGACCGTATAAGCATAAAAGAAAAATCGATTTCCTTCGCTACAATTGTGGACATATCGAGTCTTTAATTGGAATGAAACCCATGATCTTTGCTTTAACGGTGCGCCTACTGGTCTCTATCAAAAGTTGCAATTTGTAACGGTATTCAAAACCATGGAACCTGCTCAACAATTCTGTAGTTGCTCTTCAAACATTGTAGTTTGCAAACAAACGAAGCACAGGAGGAAAATGTGAGACTTTAGTTGCATTCAAACCGTTTGCTATATCGGTTAAGCTACTGAGAAAAGAGACTCTGATCAACACATAGGTAAACTGTGGCTTGCATTACAACTTCCTTGTTCTTGAGAAAACTGTTTATACAGGACAGGAACTCCCAGGTGTCGTGACAGCCAAAGAAGACGCTTCCTGTGACATCGTATGGAGATTTGCCTGAGGCTGTCCTGCAAGAGGTAAGTGACCGTATAAGCATAAAAGAAAAATCGATTTCCTTCGCTACAATTGTGGACATATCGAGTCTTTAATTGGAAGGAAACCCATGATCTTTGCTTTAACGGTGCACCTACTGGTCTCTATCAAAAGTTGCAATTTGTAATGGTATTCAAAACCATGGAAACTGCTCAACAATTCTGAAGTTGCTGTTCAAACATTGTAGTTTGCAAACAAACAAAGCACAAGAGGAAAATATGAGACTTTAGTTGCATTCAAACCGTATCCTATATCGGTGAAGCTACTGAGAAAAGAGACTCTGATCAACACATAGGTAAACTGTGGCTTGCATTCTAACTTCTTTGTTCTTGAGAAGACTGTTTATACAGGTCAGGAAGTTCCAGGTGTCGTAACAGCCAAAGAAGACGGTTCCTGTGACATCGTATGGAGATTTGCTTGAGGCTGTCCTGCAAGAGGTAAGTGACTGTATAAGCATAAAAGAAAAATCGAATTCCTTCCTTATAATTGTGGACATATCGAGTCTTTAGTTGGAATGAAACCCATGATCTTTGCTTTAACGGTGCACCTAGTGGTCTCTATCAAAAGTTGCAGTTTGTAACGGTATTCAAAACCATGGAACCTGCTCAACAATTCTGAAGTTGCTCTTCAAGCATTGTAGTTTGCAAACAAACAAAGCACAGGAGGAAAATGTGAGACTTTAGTTGCATTAAAACCGCTTGCTATATCGGTGAAGCTACTGAGAAAAGAGACTTTGATCAACACATAGGTAAACTGTGGCTTGCATTATAACTTCCTTCTTCTTGAGAAGACTGTTTATACAGGTCAGGAAGTTCCAGGGGTCGTAACAGCCAATGAAGACGCTTCCTGTGACATCTTATGGAGATTTGCCTGAGGCTGTCCTGCAAGAGGTAAGTGACGGTATAAGCATAAAAGAAAAATCGATTTCCTTCGCTATAATTGTGTACATATGGAGTCTTTAATGGGAATCAAACCCATGATGATTGCTGTTAAAGGTGACCGTACCGGGATCAACCAAAAGTTGTAAAGGACGAACAGTAAATCTAAGGTTGCATTGAAGTTCAAACCCATGGTCTTTACTTTAACTGTGGACCTACTGGGCTCTACTAAAAGTTGAAAGTTTTAATGGCATTCAAAACCACGGTCCTAGCTCAACAATTCTCAAGTTACTCTTTAAACAATGTACTTTGCAAACAAACAAAATACAGGAGGAAAATGTGAGACTATAGTTGCATTCAAATCGTTTGCTATATCGGTGAAGCTACTGAGAAAAGAGACGCTCATCACAACATAAGTAAATTCTGACTTGCATTATAACTTCCTTGTTCTTGAGAAGACTGTTTACACAGGTCAGGAAGTTCCAGGTGTTATAACAGCAAAAGAAGACGCTTCCTGTGACATCGTATGGAAATTTGCCCGAGACCGTCCTACTAGAGGTAAGTGACTGTATAAGGATAAAAGAAAAATCGATTTCTTTCGCTGCAATTGTGGACATATCGAATCTTCAATGGGAATGAAACCAATGATCTTTCCTTTAACGGTGGACTTACAGGTCTCTATAAAAAGTTGCAATTTCTAATGGTATTCAAAACCATGGTCCCTGCTCAACAATTCTGAAGTTTCTCTTCAAACGTTGTAGTTTGCAAACAAACAAAGCACAGGAGGAAAATGTGAGACTTTAGTTGCATTCAAACCGTTTGATATATCGGTGAAGCTACTGAGAAAAGAGACTTTGATCAACACATAGGTAAACTGTGGCTTGCATTATAACTTCCTTGTTCTTGACAAGACTGTTTATACAGGTCAGGAAGTTCCAGGTGTCGTAACAGCCAATAAAGACGCTTCTTGTGACATCGTATAGAGATTTCCCTGAGGCTGTCCTGCTAGCGGTAAGTGACTGTATAAGCATAAAAGAAAAATCGATTTCCTTCCCTATAATTGTGGACACTTCCAGCCTTTAATTGGAATGAAACCCATGATCTTTGCTTTAACGGTGCACCTACTGGTCTCTATCAAAAGTTGCAATTTGTAACGGTATTCAAAACCATGGAACCTGCTCAACAATTCTGAAGTTGCTCTTCAAACATTGTAGTTTGCAAACAAACGAAGCACAGGAGGAAAATGTGAGACTTTAGTTGCATTCAAACCGTTTGCTATATTGGTGAAGCTACTGAGAAAAGAGACTCTGATCAACACATAGGTAAACTGTGGCTTGCATTACAACTTCCTTGTTCTTGAGAAGACTGTTTATACAGGACAGGAACTCCCAGGTGTCGTGACAGCCAAAGAAGACGCTTCCTGTGACATCGTATGGAGATTTGCCTGAGGCTGTCGTGCAAGAGGTAAGTGACTGTATAAGCATAAAAGAAAAATCGATTTCCTTCGCTACAATTGTGGACATATCGAGTGTTTAATTGGAATGAAACCCATGATCTTTGCTTTAACGGTGCACCTAGTGGTCTCTATGAAAAGTTGCAATTTGTAACGGTATTCAAAGTCATGGAACCTGCTCAACAATTCTGAAGTTGCTCTTCAAACATTGTAGTTTGCAAACAAACGAAGCACAGGAGGAAAATGTGAGACTTTAGTTGCATTAAAACCGTTTGCTATATCGGTGAAGCTACTGAGAAAAGAGACTTTGATCCACACATAGGTAAACTGTGGCTTGCATTATAACTTCCTTGTTCTTGAGGAGACTGTTTATACAGGTCAGCAAGTTCCAGGTGTCGTAACGGCCAATAAAGACGCTTCATGTGACATCGTATTGAGATTTCCCTGAGGCTGTCCTGCTAGCGGTAAGTGACCGTATAAGCATAAAAGAAAAATCGTTTTCCTTCGCTACAATTGTGGACATATCGAGTCTTTAATTGGAATGAAAGCCATGATCTTTGCTTTAACGGTGCACCTACTGGTCTCTATCAAAAGTTGCAATTTGTAACGGTATTCAAAACCATGGAAACTACTCAACAATTCTGAAGTTGCTGTTCAAACATTGTAGTTTGCAAACAAACAAAGCACAAGAGGAAAATATGAGACTTTAGTTGCATTCAAACCGTATCCTATATCGGTGAAGCTACTGAGAAAAGAGACTGTGATCAACACATAGGTAAACTGTGGCTTGCATTACAACTTCCTTGTTCTTGAGAAGACTGTTTATACAGGACACGAACTCCCAGGTGTCGTGACAGCCAAAGAAGACGCTTCCTGTGACATCGTATGGAGATTTGCCTGAGGCTGTCCTGCAAGAGGTAAGTGACTGTATAAGCATAAAAGAAAAATCGATTTCCTTCGCTACAATTGTGGACATATCGAGTCTTTAATTGGAATGAAACCCATGATCTTTGCTTTAACGGTGCACCTACTGGTCTCTATCAAAAGTTGCAATTTGTAATGGTATTCAAAACCATGGAACCTGCTCAACAATTCTGAAGTTGCTCTTCAAACATTGTAGTTTGCAAACAAACGAAGCACAGGAGGAAAATGTGAGACTTTAGTTGCATTCAAACCGTTTGCTATATCGGTTAAGCTACTGAGAAAAGAGACTCTGATCAACGCATAGGTAAACTGTGGCTTGCATTATAACTTCCTTGTTCTTGAGAAGACTGTTTATACAGGTCAGGAAGTCCCAGGTGTCGTAACAGCCAAAGAAGACGCTTCCTGTGACATCGTATGGAGATTTTCCTGAGGCTGTCCTGCAAGAGGTAAGTGACTATATAAGCATAAAATAAAAATCGATTTCCTTCCCTATAATTGTGGACACATCCAGTCTTTAATCGGAATGAAACCCATGATATTTGCTTTAACGGTGCACCTAGTGGTCTCTATCAAAAGTTGCAATTTGTAATGGTATTCAAAACCATGGATCCTGTTCAACAATTCTGAAGTTGCTCTTCAAACATTGTAGTTTGCAAACAAACAAAGCACAGGAGTAAAATGTGAGACTTTAGTTGCATTTAAACCGTTTGCTATATCGGTGAAGCTACTGAGAAAAGAGACTCTGATCAACACATAGGTAAACTGTGGCTTGCATTCTAACTTCTTTGTTCTTGAGAAGACTGTTTATACAGGTCAGGAAGTTCCAGGTGTCGTAACAACCAAAGAAGACGGTTCCTGTGACATCGTATGGAGATTTGTTTGAGGCTGTCCTGCAAGAGGTAAGTGACTGTATAAGCATAAAAGAAAAATCGAATTCCTTCCTTATAATTGTGGACAGATCCAGTCTTTAATTGGAATGAAACCCATGATCTTTGCTTTAACGATGCACCTAGTGGTCTCTATCAAAAGTTGCAGTTTGTAACGGTATTCAAAACCATGGAACCTGCTCAACAATTCTGAAGTTGCTCTTCAAGCATTGTAGTTTGCAAACAAACAAAGCACAGGAGGAAAATGTGAGACTTTAGTTGCATTAAAACCGCTTGCTATATCGGTGAAGCTACTGAGAAAAGAGACTTTGATCAACACATAGGTAAACTGTGGCTTGCATTATAACTTCCTTCTTCTTGAGAAGACTGTTTATACAGGTCAGGAAGTTCCAGGGGTCGTAACAGCCAATGAAGACGCTTCCTGTGACATCTTATGGAGATTTGCCTGAGGCTGTCCTGCAAGAGGTAAGTGACGGTATAAGCATAAAAGAAAAATCGATTTCCTTCGCTATAATTGTGTACATATGGAGTCTTTAATGGGAATCAAACCCATGATGATTGCTGTTAACGGTGACCGTACCGGGATCAACCAAAAGTTGTAAAGGACGAACAGTAAATCTAAGGTTGCATTGAAGTTCAAACCCATGGTCTTTACTTTAACTGTGGACCTACTGGGCTCTACTAAAAGTTGAAAGTTTTAATGGCATTCAAAACCACGGTCCTAGCTCAACAATTCTCAAGTTACTCTTTAAACAATGTACTTTGCAAACAAACAAAATACAGGAGGAAAATGTGAGACTATAGTTGCATTCAAATCGTTTGCTATATCGGTGAAGCTACTGAGAAAAGAGACGCTCATCACAACATAAGTAAATTCTGACTTGCATTATAACTTCCTTGTTCTTGAGAAGACTGTTTACACAGGTCAGGAAGTTCCAGGTGTTATAACAGCAAAAGAAGACGCTTCCTGTGACATCGTATGGAAATTTGCCCGAGACCGTCCTACTAGAGGTAAGTGACTGTATAAGGATAAAAGAAAAATCGATTTCTTTCGCTGCAATTGTGGACATATCGAATCTACAATGGGAATGAAACCAATGATCTTTCCTTTAACGGTGGACTTACAGGTCTCTATAAAAAGTTGCAATTTCTAATGGTATTCAAAACCATGGTCCCTGCTCAACAATTCTGAAGTTTCTCTTCAAACGTTGTAGTTTGCAAACAAACAAAGCACAGGAGGAAAATGTGAGACTTTAGTTGCATTCAAACCGTTTGATATATCGGTGAAGCTACTGAGAAAAGAGACTTTGATCAACACATAGGTAAACTGTGGCTTGCATTATAACTTCCTTGTTCTTGAGAAGACTGTTTATACAGGTCAGGAAGTTCCAGGTGTCGTAACAGCCAATAAAGACGCTTCCTGTGACATCGTATAGAGATTTCCCTGAGGCTGTCCTGCAAGAGGTAAGTGACTGTATAAGCATAAAAGAAAAATCGATTTCCTTCCCTATAATTGTGGACACTTCCAGCCTTTAATTGGAATGAAACCCATGATTTTTGCTTTAACGGTGCACCTACTGGTCTCTATCAAAAGTTGCAATTTGTAACGGTATTCAAAACCATGGAACCTGCTCAACAATTCTGAAGTTGCTCTTCAAGCATTGTAGTTTGCAAACAAACAAAGCACAGGAGGAAAATGTGAGACTTTAGTTGCATTCAAACCGTTTGCTATATCGGTGAAGCTACTGAGAAAAGAGACTTTGATCAACACATAGGTAAACTGTGGCTTGCATTATAACTTCCTTGTTCTTGAGAAGACTGTTTATACAGGTCAGGAAGTTCCAGGTGTCGTAACAGCCAATGAAGACGCTTCCTGTGACATCTTATGGAGATTTGCCTGAGGCTGTCCTCCAAGAGGTAAGTGACGGTATAAGCATAAAAGAAAATCGATTTCCTTCGCTATAATTGGGTACATATGGAGTCTTTAATGGGAATCAAACCCATGATGATTGCTGTTAACGGAGACCGTACCGGGATCAACCAAAAGTTGTAAAGGACGAACAGTAAATCTAAGGTTGCATTGAAGTTCAAACCCATGGTCTTTACTTTAACTGTGGACCTACTGGGCTCTACTAAAAGTTGAAAGTTTTAATGGCATTCAAAACCACGGTCCTAGCTCAACAATTCTCAAGTTACTCTTTAAACAATGTACTTTGCAAACAAACAGAATACAGGAGGAAAATGTGAGACTATAGTTGCATTCAAATCGTTTGCTATATCGCTGAAGCTATTGAGAAAACAGACGCTCATCACAACATAAGTAAATTCTGACTTGCATTATAACTTCCTTGTTCTTGAGAAGACTGTTTACACAGGTCAGGAAGTTGCAGGTGTCATAACAGCCAAAGAAGACGCTTCCTGTGACATCGTATGGAAATTTGCCCGAGGCTGTCCTACCAGAGGTAAGTGACTGTATAAGCATAAAAGAAAAATCGATTTCCTTCGGTACAATTGTGGACATATCGAGTCTTCAATGGGAATGAAACCCATGATCTTTGCTTTAACGGTGGACTTACAGGTCTCTATAAAAAGTTGCAATTTGTAATGGTATTCAAAACCATGGTCCCTGCTCAACAATTCTGAAGTTGCTCTTCAAACATTGTAGTTTGCAAACAAACAAAGCACAGGAGATAAATATGAGACGTTAGTTGCATTCAAACCGTTTGATATATCGGTGAAGCTACTGAGAAAAGAGACTTTGATCAACACATAGGTAAACTGTGGCTTGTATTATAACTTTGTTGTTCTTGAGAAGACTGTTTATACAGGTCAGGAAGTTCCAGGTGTCGTAACAGCCAAAGAAGACGCTTCCTGTGACATCGTATGGAAATTTGCGAGAGGCTGTCTTACAAGAGGTAAGTGACCGTATGAGCATAAAAGAAAAATCGATTACTTTCGCTACAATTGTGGACATATCAAGTCTTCAATGGGAATGAAAGCCATGATCTTTTCTTTAACAGTGGACTTACAGGTCTCTATAAAAAGTTCCAATTTGTAACGGTATTCAAAACCATGGAATCTGCCCAACAATTCTGAAGTTGCTCTTCAAACATTGTAGTTTGCAAACAAACAAAGCACAGGAGTAAAATGTCAGACTTTAGTTGCATTTAAACCGTTTGATATATCGGTGAAGCTACTGAGAAAAGAGACTCTGATCAACACCATAGGTAAACTGTGGCTTGTATTATAACTTCCTTGTTCTTGAGAAGACTGTTTATACAGGTCAGGAAGTTCCAGGTGTCGTAACAGCCAATAAAGACGCTTCCTGTGACATCGTATGGAGATTTCCCTGAGGCTGTCCTGCAAGAGGTAAGTGACTGTATAAGCATAAAAGGAAAATTGATTTCCTTCCCTATAATTGTGGACACATCCAGTCTTTAATTGGAATGAAACCCATGATATTTGCTTTAACGGTGCACCTAGTGGTCTCTATCAAAAGTTGCAATTTGTAATGGTATTCAAAACCATGGAACCTGCTCAACAATTCTGAAGTTGCTCTTCAAACATTGTAGTTTGCAAACAAACAATGCACAGGAGTAAAATGTGAGACTTTAGTTGCATTTAAACCGTTTCCTATATCGGTGAAGCTACTGAGAAAAGAGACTTTGATCAACACATAGGTAAACTGTGGCTTGTATTATAACTTCCTTGTTCTTGAGAAGAATGTTTATACCGGTAAGGAAGTTCCAGGTGTCGTAACAGCCAAAGAAGATGCTTCCTGTGACATCGTATGGAAATTTGCCCGAGGCTGTCTTACAACAGGTAAGTGACTGTATGAGCATAAAACACAAATCGATTACTTTCGCTACAATTGTGGACATATCAAGTCTTCAATGGGAATGAAAGCCATGATCTTTTCTTTAACAGTGGACTTACAGGTCTCCATAGAAAGTTGCAATTTCTAACGTTATTCAAAACCATGGAAACTGCTCAACAATTCTGAAGTTGCTGTTCAAACATTGTAGTTTGCAAACAAACAAAGCACAAGAGGAAAATATGAGACTTTAGTTGCATTCAAACCGTTTGCTATATCGGTGAAGCTACTGAGAAAAGAGACTCTGATCAACACACAGGTAAACTGTGGCTTGCATTATAACTTCCTTGTTCTTGAGAAGACTGTTTAAACAGGTCAGGTAGTTCCAGGAGTCATAACAGCCAAAGAAGACGCTTCCTGTGACATCGCATGGAGATTTGCCCAAGGCTGTCCTGCAAGAGGTGAGTGACTGTATAAGCATAAAAGAAAAATCGTTTCCTTCGCTATAATTGTGGACAACTCCAGTCTTTAATGGGAATAAAATCCATCATCTTTGCTTTGACGGTGCACCTACTGGTGTCTATCAAAAGTTGGAATTTGTAATGGTATTCAAAACCATGGAACCTGCTCAACAATGCTGAAGTTACTCTTCAAGCATTGTACACTGCTCGAAAAATCGCCTTTGCGGACGATCAAATGTGTGGTGAAAGGCGTATCAAAGACCTCCTTTGCTACATCTTTCCACACCTGTGACGCGCGTCAAAGATCATCTTTGATGTCGCCTTTGACATAGTGGTAAAGGTGGTAAAGGCCGTCTTTACCACATCTTTGACATATACCTTTGACGCGCGTCAAAGATTACATTTGATTCACCTTTGTCCATTATCAAAGGTTTGTCAAAGGTTTAGTCAAATTCGTCTGTGATTTGTGACAAAGGTAGATCAAAGGCGTGTGGTCAAATCCGTCTGTGACGCGTGTCAAAGGTTGAACAAAGGTGTTTGGTCAAATCCGTCTTTGACGCGTGTCAAAGGCTGATCAAAGATGTAGTCAAATATGTCTGAGACTTGTGTCAAAGGCTTGTCAAAAGTGAATCGTCTTTGCCATGTGATTTACACACATTTGACACTCGTCAAAGGCCATCTTTGATCCCGCCTTTATATAGTGGTAAAGGTGACAAAGGCCATCTTTACCACATATTTGACATATGCCTTTGACGCAAGTTAAAGGTGATATTCAATTCGCTTTTATTTTGTCCACTATCAAAGGTTTGTCCAAGGCGTAATCACATTGTCTACGATTGGTGTGAAAAGTGTGTCAAATATCTTGACCACTTTTAGAAATTTAAATTAAATCATTAAAAAATACTGGCGTTACGTCAGCAATATTCATTATGATAAATATACAGGCCATGATGACTGTTTTAAAAATTCAATTTTAATGATGTCAAAAGCAGAATACACTCTTTACTAAATTAAAAGTGCCATAAAACTGTTTCAAATAGTATCAGAAAATACATGGTTGAATTAAAAATTAATTAATGAGGCCTTAACTGCAATAGTGTACAAATGTGTCACAAAATTATCATGCAGTAGTACTAATAAGAAGCAAATTAGTAAAGGTAATACAATGGTTTCAAGGGGTATTTGGGGTATAAATACCTCGAGTAATATTTTAAAATTGTCCCAAAATATCACGAGCCGCTTGGATTATTTGTTTATACTGCAAGGCTAAGAAATTTCTCTTTTTCTAACGCTCACACGTGTGATCAGCGATTCGGGACCAAAAGATTACTTCAAAATAATTTTCTTAAGGTGGCTCCAAGTAGTTTTTTTTTTTGGGGGGGGGGGGGGGGGTCACACTTCCCTTTTTGAATGCGCTTATACCTAATCTTACTTTAGCTCAATGAATCTGAATTTGATATCAGCTGTCAGGCTAAGATGAAAGTTTTGGATGATGCTCTTTTTATGCTAATCAGCGTTTCCATAGCAACAGTAAACGAATATGGCGAAAAACAGTTTTTCCTAAATATCTTTCGATTTGGGGGCTACCCGCGACAAGCGAATATATGCGCTATAATCTACACAGTGTAGCACACTAAATGGGAAAATTTCAAACATATTAAACTGTTTGATTTTGAATCGCTAAAACATTTAAACACATGTTTTTTCATGTTTAAAATATAAGCGGTCAAAACATTTCATAGGTCTCACAAATTATCATTAAATTATCACAGAAAGTTTACTCAGACTTACATAATTACTCCCTGCAAATAGCTCTGACTAATTCATCGGCAATAAAGAGATCGAGCTTATCATTCAAGTGCAGTTTAAAAAGAGGGAAAACGTCAAGAAAAACTGCATTTGAATGAAAAGCTCGATCTCTTTATTGCCGAGGAGTTAGTCAGAGCTATTTGCAGGGAGTAATAATTTAAGTCTGAGGAACTTTCTTTGGTAATTTAATGATAATTTGTGAGACCTATGGAATGTAATGACCACTTTTATTTCAAACATGAAAAAACACGTGTTAAAAATGTTTCAGTTTCAATTCACAAGTTGCGGAGTTTCTCTAGATCGAGAGAATTTTTTGTAAAACCCGCTAGTGGACCAATTGATTAGACCATGGGCTTCAACTGGACAATAAAAGTTTAAAAGAAATATATGAGAGCGTTTTTGAAATTTTGGGGGATGAAGTTTTGGGGATTGTAAATACAGTGAAAAACATACTATCGACATAATTGGCTAATATCTAAAGAAAACGATGCGCGATAAGAATGCAGTTTCATCTCGTAGTAGTTTGATTCCATTTTAAATGGTGTGTGAAAAAGTGAAGGGGTTGCTTTGCCCGATTGCGAGAAAGAAGGATTTGATTAGCGTACGTTCAGCTGCTCTTGTTGTTATTTTTGTATGTAATTTGGTCTACGCCTACGAATGTGATGATAATTTGGAAACCGTGAGATTTTTTTTTTTTAAATTGACAACCTCGAGATTAATCATCAGTTTATATGGCCTGCAAGTTTCAAGGGCATTGAAGACATGCAAGGCAATAAAATAGGGCCTTGATCCAATGTACCAATGTTTTCATACAGACTTTGTGTTTACAAGTGAGCGTCCTCATTATTCACGAGTATTGTTTTCAAGTTTCATATGCACGTGCAAAACTTTAGCAAAAAGTTTATTTGCATCGAACAAAACGCTCGATTGCTTTCCGAAGAATTTTCCGTAACATGCTAATAACTGGCTTGAGAATTATAATAACATTACGCACTCGATGCCGCGCAATTACGCTGTAATGCAGCCGTACCTAGGGTCTCTGTAAAATTGCAGGACAAGAAGAACATATCCCAATTTGCAAATTTATAAACGAAATACAGAAACAGTGCTTCTTATGTCCCACGCAAGAACAGTGTGACAATTTTATATTTTAGCTGAGAATTTTGCTTTGCGCTATATTATATCTAAATAAGTAACAGATGCTACGCCGATTGCAACAAATAACCAGAGTAAGACAAACATAAACCATTGCCAAAGCGTGTTATTTCTGTATCCCACTTGATGAAATTAAACGTGACGTTTCCGACGTTGTCTTCATCAGTACTGTTGTCATTGCTATTCGTAACGCAAGCCAGTTATTAGCATGTTTCGGAAAATTCTTCGGAAAGCAATCGAGCGTTCTGTTCGATGCAAATAAATTTTTTGCTAAAGTTTTGCACGTGCATATGAAACTTTAAAACAATACTCGTGAATAATGATGACTCTCACTTGTAAACTCAAAATCTGCGGGAGTAAATTGGTACATTGGGGGCCCTATATTATTGCCTTGCATGTCTTCAATGCCCTTGAAACTTGCAGGCCATATAAATTGATAATTAATTTCCAGATTGTCAATTTAAAAAAAAAAAATTATCTCGCTGTTTCCAAATTATCATCACATTTGTAGGCGTAGACCAAATTACATACAAAAATGGCAACAATGAGCAGCTGAACGCACGCTAATCAAATCCTTCTTTCTCGCAATCGGCCAAAGCAACCCCCTCACTTTTTCCCACACTATTTCAAATGGAGTCAAACTATTTTGAGATGAAACTGCATTCCCATTGTGCATCGTTTTCTTTAGATATTAGCCAATAAGGTCGATAGTATGTTTTTCACTGTATTTACAATCCCCAAAACGTCATCCCCCAAAATTTCAAGAACGCTCTTATACATTTCTTTTAAACTTTGTCCAGTTGAAGCCCATGGTCTAATTAATTAGTCCAGTAGCGGGTTTTACAAAAAATTCTCTCGATCTAGAGAAACTCCGCAACTTGTGAATTTCGGAGGATCACCATTCTGTTGCCATGGAAGTACCGATGTAAACAAATCCTATACTCACATAAAGTTCAGTGTATTGTGTGTTTGCATGCAAAGTGGCTTGTCTTTTTATGCGCAACAACAAAAGATATGGCCCATTAAAATTGAAAGGGTGTGGACTTGAGAAATGGGTACGAGCCTCCTTAATTGCTACATGGTTGCTGACGGCAATCGAAAGCCAACAATAACTCATTCCTGCCAATTAACTGTACTGCCATGTATATCAGTCATACATATAACAAGTTATGAGCCACAGCTATGTTTAAAAAGTTTAAAAATTAATTAACTACTATATGAACGTTTATGGTAAAATTCAAGTACTTTTTTTTGTGGATTTTCAGTGTCAAATTTCGGCTTTCACGAAATCAATACATAAGATAATATTTCAGGTGCTGAAATGAAATAATGTTTTCCATGACAAGAATTTTTTACAGGAGATGAATTTCACTGAGACGACAACACATTTTGTCATCTGCCCACTTGTTAATCATTACAAAATTACACATGCATTATAGTTAGTTTGTTATAAAGTTGAAGAAAAGACAATATACTGTTTGTTGCATCTTTTCAAGACCACATGTGGCATGAAAACATGACTGTGAAGTAGGTTTCAATTGTGGTGTGACTGTAACATAATTTATGCATTAGGTGAACCTAATCTCACCTGACTCTAGATCAGAAATGAGTTCGGCAAACAGGCATGCATTTTAATTGCAATGTCAGTTGAAGTTGTTTGTGCCCTGAAAATGTTATCTATGCATTTACAGCCGCTTTTTTGTCTTTTCTTTCAAACTTAAGTTATAATCACTTTGAATGCAAATTAAAGTTCTCAGATTATGAACAGGCTAGGTCACACATATTTGTTTGAACAATCATGGCATGTTTTATACCAAAATATAAAGGTCGTGTTTTCACACGATTGTTTACGTATGCTCGATGCGATACTGTACATCCATTCATTTCTTGAAGCTTGAATTATTTTTTGAATGTGGAAGTATGACAAGCGATTCTCTTAACTTACATCATTTCCTTTACCTGTATATTTGTTTTAATCATTTTTCATTAATTTTAATTTTTTAAGTATTAATAAATTAACTGATTTTTTCGTAATGATTTTCGTTAACTGCTGCTTAAAAAATAATCAAGCATTCTTGGGACCGAAAGGGTGGCTAATATGTTCACTCGTTCTAATGGAACCTGAAAAGTGTCTTGAGTTTAAGCATGATCTGTTCAGTGGCTCTTTACACTCTTGAAAGTTATAGAGAAATATTTACTTCTTTGGTCTTCTGATCATCGCATTCTTTGATTGAAGAACCAGACACGTGTAGCTGCCAACGGCAAGCTGACTTGGCAACGCAGCCCAGCAAGACATCTTTGCTCTTCAAATTTTCATGCCTGTTTACACATAAAATTAATTACTTTTAAATAAACATACTAAGGCAATTATAACATTGTGCTTGCAAAAAGAAAAACCAAGATATGAAACAAAGCACAGTGTCCAATTTAATGGGAGGTTGCTGGAAAATCAAATAATATAAGCTTAATTACATGACTTTTTAATAAACTGTCTTTATTGGGCATCTGATCTGAAAATGTTATTAGTTTATACTGTTGGAACAGTAAAATGTATCTTTGTTAGAAATTAATATTAATTTCACCCAAATGTAAAACTAAAAGTAGAACAGAAGAACTTATCACTTGTAAAGAAAAAAATTGTAAGTTGTAAATTGTAAATTGTAAGCATGGTGCCTGCGACCATTGGGACATTCCACTTTTTAGCCGCACTAAAGAAGGACATGTTTTGCAAAGAAGGGTTCGGATTTTTTCTTCAAAGAAGCCGACAAAATTTGGAGCCTTCGGATTTTTTTTTCAAAAGGTGCCGACAGAAAAATCAACCCTTCGGATTTCATTTTTCAAAGGGCGCCGACAATAAATTGAGGGTTCGGATTCCTGCCATCTTTAGGGGGGGTGCGGATAGAAAATGGAAAGTCCCATTATTTAGACTCTGTCAAGTTCAATGTGATGCACCCAAAACATATGAATTAGTTTTTAAACATGGAGCTCAATGTTCTATGCAGCAAAAACTTCAACATTCCCTGTAGCAAGATTGTGTATCACAAATGAAATATGCGATGTTGAAGTGCAATTTTAAGCTTAAGTATTATGAACAAACAATTCGGTTTTCTAGAAACTGGTATCCCGCTATTTTGAGTTGCAAATGACTGATAAAATTAATGATGAATGAAACGGATATCCAGGGTTTGTCATTAATATAAAAAGTTCACTAAATAGCCTCGTTGGGTGACCTTGTATTTCTCGCCTTTGACTGGTATCAAAAGAATATCAAAGCTGTCATATCTTTGACTTCACCTTTGGCGCACGTCAAAGGTGAGGTCAAACACGTCGTCGTATTTGACTTCGCCTTTGTCCCATCTCAAAGGTATATGTAAAGCCGTTATACATTTGACATCACCTTTGATGCGCGTCAAAGGTGATGTCAAAGTCGATGCCACATTTGACCACACCTTTGATGAAAGTCAAAGGTATAGCAAATCCAATATTTCGTGCAGTGTGTAGTTTGCAAACAAACAAAGCACAGGAGGAAAATGTGGGACTTTAGGTCCATTCAAACCGTTTGCTATATCGGTGAAGCTACTGAGAAAATAGACTCTGATCAACACATAGGTAAACTGTGGCTTGCATTATAACTTCGTTGTTCTTGAGAAGACTGTTTATACAGGTCAGGAAGTTCCAGGTGTCATAACAGCCAAAGAAGACGCTTCCCGTGACATGGTACTGAAATTTCCTCGAGGCTGTCCTACAACAGGTAAGTGACTGTATAAGCATAAAAGAAAAATCGATTTCCATCGCTATAATTGTGGACATATCGAGTCTTCAATTGGAATGAAACCCATAATCTTTGCTTTAACGGTGGACTTACAGGTCTCTATAAAAAGTTGCAAATTGTAATGGTTGTAAAGACCGAACAGTATTCGCATTCAAAACCATGGTCCCTACTCAACAATTCTGAAGTTCCTCTTCCAACAGTGTAGTTTTCAAACAAACAAAGCACAGTAGGAAAATGTGAGACTTTAGTTGCATTTAAACCGTTTGCTATATCGGTGAAGCTACTGAGAAAAGAGACTCTGATCAACGCATAGGTAAACTGTGGCTTGCATTATAACTTCCTTGTTCTTGGGAAGACTGTTTATACAGGTCAGGAAGTCCCAGGTGTCGTAACAGCCAAAGAAGACGCTTCCTGTGACATCTTATGGAGATTTGCCCGAGGCTGTCCTGCAAGAGGTAAGTGACGGTATAAGCATAAAAGAAAAATCGATTTCCTTCGCTATAATTGTGTACATATGCAGTCTTTAATGGGAATCAAACCCATGATGATTGCTGTTAACGGTGACCGTACCGGGATCAACCAAAAGTTGTAAAGGACGAACAGTAAGTTTGAGGTTGCCTTGAAGTTCAAACCGATGGTGTTTACTTTAACGGTGGACCTACCGGGCTATACTAAAAGTTGAAAGTTTTAATGGCATTCAAAAGCACGGTCCTAGCTCAACAATTCTCAAGTTACTCTTTAAACAATGTACTTTCGAAACAAACAAAATACAGGAGGAAAATGTGAGACTATAGTTGCATTCAAATCGTTTGCTATATCGGTGAAGCTACTGAGAAAAGAGACGCTCATCACAACATAAGTAAATTCTGACTTGCATTATAACTTCCTTGATCTTGAGAAGACTGTTTACACAGGTCAGGAAGTTCCAGGTGTCATAACAGCCAAAGAAGACGCTTCCTGTGACATCGTATGGAAATTCGCCCGAGGCTGTCCTACAAGAGGTAAGTGACTGTATAAGCATAAAAGAAAAAACTATTTCCTTCGCTACAATTGTGGACATATCAAGTCTTCAATGGGAATGAAACCAATGATCTTTCCATTAACGGTGGACTTACAGGTCTCTATAAAAAATTGCAATTTGTAATGGTATTCAAAACCATGGTCCCTGCTCAACAATTCTGAAGTTGCTCTTCAAACGTTGTAGTTTGCAAACAAACAAAGCACAGGAGGAAAATGTGAGACTTTAGTTGCATTCAAACCGTTTGATATATCGGTGAAGCTACTGAGAAAAGAGACTTTGATCAACACATAGGTAAACTGTGGCTTGCATTATAACTTCCTTGTTCTTGAGAAGACCGTTTATACAGGACAGGAAGTTCCAGGTGTCGTGACAGCCAAAGAAGACGCTTCCTGTGACATCGTATGGAGATTTGCCTGAGGCTGTCCTGCAAGAGGTAAGTGACTGTATGAGCATAAAAGAAAAATCTATTTCCTTCCCTATAATTGTGGACACATCCAGTCTTTAATTGGAATGAAACCCATGATATTTGCTTTAACGGTGCACCTAGTGGTCTCTATCAAAAGTTGCAATTTGTAATGGTATTCAAAACCATGGAACCTGCTCAACAATTCTGAAGTTGCTCTTCAAGCATTGTAGTTTGCAAACAAACAAAGCACAGGAGGAAAATGTGAGACTTTAGTTGCATTAAAACCGCTTGCTATATCGGTGGAGCTACTGAGAAAAGAGACTTTGATCAACACATAGGTAAACTGTGGCTTGCATTATAACTTCCTTGTTCTTGAGAAGACTGTTTATACAGGTCAGGAAGTTCCAGGTGTCGTAACAGCCAATAAAGACGCTTCCTGTGACATCGTATGGAGATTTCCCTCAGGCTGTCCTACAAGAGGAAAGTGACTGTATAAGCATAAAAGAAAAATCGATTTCCTTCCCTATAATTGTGGACACATCCAGTCTTTAATTGGAATGAAACCCATGATCTTTGCTTTAACGGTGCACCTACTGGTCTCTATCAAAAGTTGCAATTTGTAATGGGTTCAAAACCATGGAAACTGCTCAACAATTCTCAAGTTGCTGTTCAAACATTGTAGTTTGCAAACCAACAAAGCACAACAGGAAAATATGAGTTTTAGTTGCATTCAAACCGTTTGCTATATCGGTGAAGCTACTGGGAAAAGAGACTCTGATCAACACATAGGTAAACTGTGGCTTGCATTATAACTTCCTTGTTCTTGGGAAGACGTTTATACAGGTCAGGAAGTCCCAGGTGTCGTGACGGCCAAAGAAGACGCTTCCTGTGACATCGTATGGAGATTTGCCTGAGGCTGTCCTGCAAGAGGTAAGTGACTGTTTAAGCATAAAAGAAAAATCGATTTCCTTCGCTAAAATTGTGGACATATCCAGTTTTTAATTGAAATGAAACCCATGATTTTTGCTTTAACGGTGCACTGACCTACTGGTCTCTATCAAAAGTTGCAATTTGTAACGGTATTCAAAACCATAGAACCATGGAACCTGCTCGACAATTCTGAAGTTGCTCATTGTAGTTTGCAAACAAACAAAGCACAAGAGGAAAATATGAGTTTTAGTTGCATTCAAACCGTTTGCTATATCGGTTAAGCTACTGAGAAAAGAGACTCTGATCAACACATAGGTAAAATGTGGCTTGCATTATAACTTCCTTGTTCTTGAGAAGACTGTTTATACAGGTCAGGAAGTCCCAGGTGTCGTGACAGCCAAAGAAGACGCTTCCTGTGACATCGTATGGAGATTTGCCTGAGGCTGTCCTGCAAGAGGTAAGTGACGGTATAAGCATAAAAGAAAAATCGATTTCCTTCGCTATAATTGTGTACATATGGACTCTTTAATGGGAATCAAACGCATGATGATTGCTGTTAACGGTGACCGTACCGGGATCAACCAAAAGTTGTAAAGGACGAACAGTAAGTCTGAGGTTGCATTGAAGTTCAAACCGATGGTGTTTACTTTAACGGTGGACCTGCTGGGCTATACTAAAAGTTGAAAGTTTTAATGGCATTCAAAAGCACGGTCATAGCTCAACAATTTTCAAGTTACTCTTTAAAAAATGTACTTTGCAAACAAACAAAATACAGGAGGAAAATGTCAGACTATAGTTGCATGCAAATCGTTTGCTATATCGGTGAAGCTACTAAGAAAACAGACGCTCATCACAACATAAGTAAATTCTGACTTGCATTATAACTTCCTTCTTCTTGAGAAGACTGCTTACACAGGTCAGGAAGTTCCAGGTGTCATAACAGCCAAAGAAGACGCTTCCTGTGACATCGTATGGAAATTTGCCCTAGGCTGTCCTACAAGAGGTAAGTGACTGTATAAGCATAAAAGAAATATCGATTTCCTTCGGTTCAATTGTGGACATATCGAGTCTTCAATGGGAATGAAACCCATGATCTTTGCTTTAACGGTGGACTTACAGGTCTCTATAAAAAGTTGCAATTTGTAATGGTATTCAAAACCATGGCCCCTGCTCAACAATTCTGAAGTTGCTCTTCAAACATTGTAGTTTGCAAACAAACAAAGCACAGGAGGAAAATATGAGACTTTAGTTGCATTCAAACCGTTTGATATATCGGTGAAGCTACTGAGAAAAGAGACTTTGATCAACACATAGGTAAACTGTGGCTTGTATTATAACTTCCTTGTTCTTGAGAAGACTGTTTATACAGGTCAGGAAGTTCCAGGTGTCGTAACAGCCAATAAAGACGCTTCCTGTGACATCGTATGCAGATTTCCCTGAGGCTTTCCTGCAAGAGGTAAGTGACTGTATAAGCATAAAAGAAAAATCGATTTCCTTCCCTATAATTGTGGACACATCCAGTCTTTAATTGGAATGAAACCCATGATCTTTGCTTTAACGGTGCACCTACTGGTTTCTATCAAAAGTTGCAGTTTGTAACGGTATTCAAAACCATGGAACCTGCTCAACAATTCTGAAGTTGCTCTTCTAACATTGTAGTTTGCAAACAAACAAAGCACAAGAGGAAAATGTGAGACTTTAGTTGCATTCAAACCGCTTGCTATATCGGTTAAGCTACTGAGAAAAGAGACTCTGATCAACGCATAGGTAAACTGTGGCTTGCATTATAACTTCCTTGTTCTTGAGAAGACTGTTTATACAGGTCAGGAACTCCCAGGTGTCGTAACAGCCAAAGAAGACGCTTCCCGTGACATCGTCTGGAGATTTCCCTGAAGCTGTCCTGCAAGAGGTAAGTGACTGTATAAGCATAAAAGAAAAATCGATCTCCTACGGTATAATTGTGTACATATGGAGTCTTTAATGGGAATCAAACCCATGATGATTGCTGTTAACGGTGACCGTACCGGGATCAACCAAAAGTTGTAATGGACGAACATTAAATCTGAGGTTGCATTGAAGTTCAAACCCATGGTGTTTACTTAAACGGTGGACCTACTGGGCTATTCTAAAAGTTAAACGTTTTAATGGCATTCAAAAGCACGGTCCTAGCTCAAGAAATCTCAACTTACTCTTTAAACAATGTACTTTGCAAACAAACAATATACAGGAGGAAAATGTGAGACTATAGTTGCATTCAAACCGTTTGCTATATCGGTGAAGCTACTGTGAAAACAGACGCTCATAACAAGATATGTAAATTCTGACTTGCATTATAATTTCCTTGTTCTTGAGAAGACTGTTTACACAGGTCAGGAAGTTCCAGGTGTCATAACAGCCAAAGAAGACGCTTCCTGTGACATCGTATGGAAATTTGCCCGAGGCTGTCCTACAAGAGGTAAGTGACTGTATGAGCATAAAAGAAAAATCGATTACTTTGGCTACAATTGTGGACATATCAAGTCTTCAATGGGAATGAAACCCATGATCTTTGCTTTAACGGTGCACCTACAGGTCTCTATAATAAGTTGCAATTTGTAATGGTATTCAAAACCATGGAACCTGCTCAACAATTCTGAAGTTGCTCTTCAAACGTTGTAGTTTGCAAACAAACAAAGCACAGGAGGAAAATGTGAGACTTTAGTTGCAATCAAACCGTTTGATATATCGGTGAAGCTACTGAGAAAAGAACCTTTGATCAACACATAGATAAACTGTGGCTGCCATTATAACTTCTCTGTTCTTGAGAAGACTGTTTATACATGTCAGGAAGTTCCAGGTGTCGTAACAGCCAATAAAGACGCTTCCTGTGACATCGTATGGAGATTTCCCTGAGTCTGTCCTGCTAGAGGTAAGTGACCGTATAAGCATAAAAGAAAAATCGATTTCCTTCGCTATAATTGTGGACACATCCAGCCTTTAATTGGAGTGAAACCCATGATCTTTGCTTTAACGGTGCACCTAGTGGTCTCTATCAAAAGTTGCAATTTGTAATGGTATTCAAAACCATGGAAACTGCTCAACAATTCTGAAGTTGCTGTTCAAACATTGTAGTTTGCAAACGAACAAAGCACAAGAGGAAAATATGAGACTTTAGTTGCATTCAAACCGTTTGCTATATTGGTGAAGCTACTGAGAAAAGAGACTCTGATCAACACACAGGTAAACTGTGGCTTGCATTATAACTTCCTTGTTCTTGAGAAGACTGTTTAAACAGGTCAGGAAGTTCCAGGAGTCATAACAGCCATAGAAGACGCTTCCTGTGACATCGCATGGAGATTTGCCCAAGGCTGTCCTGCAAGAGGTGAGTGACTGTATAAGCATAAAAGAAAAATCGTTTCCTTCGCTATAATTGTGGACAACTCCAGTCTTTAATGGGAATAAAATCCATCATCTTTGCTTTGACGGTGCACCTACTGGTCTCTATCAAAAGTTGGAATTTGTAATGGTATTCAAAACCATGGAACCTGCTCAACAATGCTGAAGTTACTCTTCAAGCATTGTAGTTTGCAAACAAACAAAGCACAGGACGAAAATGTGGGACTTTAGGTCCATTCAAACCGTTTGCTATATCGGTGAAGCTACTGAGAAAATGGACTCTGATCAACACATAGTAAACTGTGGCTTGCATTATAACTTCGTTGTTCTTGAGAAGACTGTTTATACAGGTCAGGAAAATCCAGGTGTCATAACAGCCAAAGAAGACGCTTCCCGTGACATGGTACTGAAATTTCCTCGAGGCTGTCCTACAACAGGTAAGTGACTGTATAAGCATAAAAGAAAAATCGATTTCCTTCGCTATAATTGTGGACATATCGAGTCTTCAATTGGAATGAAACCCATAATCTTTGCTTTAACGGTGGACTTACAGGTCTCTATAAAAAGTTGCAAATTGTAATGGTTGTAAAGACCGAACAGTATTCGCATTCAAAACCATGGTCCCTACTCAACAATTCTGAAGTTCGTCTTCCAACAGTGTAGTTTTTAAACAAACAAAGCACAGGAGTAAAATGTGAGACTTTAGTTGCATTTAAACCGTTTCCTATATCGGTGAAGCTACTGAGAAAAGAGACTCTGATCAACGCATAGGTACACTGTGGTTTAAATTCTAACTTCCTTGTTCTTGAGAAGACTGTTTATACAGGTCAGGAAGTCACAGGTTTCGTAACAGCCAAAGAAGACGCTTCCTGTGACATCGTATGGAGATTTGCTTGAGGCTGTCCTGCAAGAGGTAGAGGTAAGTGACTGTATAAGCATAAAAGAAAAATTGATTTCCTTCCCTATAATTGTGGACATATCCAGTCTTTAATTGGAATGAAACCCATGATCTTTGCTTTAACGGTGCACCTACTGGTCTCTATCAAAAGTTGCAGTTTGTAACGGTATTTAAAACCATTGAACCTGCTCAACAATTCTAAAGTTGCTCTTCAAACATTGTAGTTTGCAAACAAACAAAGCACAGGAGGAAAATGTGAGACTTTAGTTGCATTCAAACCGTTTGCTATATCGGTTACGCTACTGAGAAAAGAGACTTTGATCAACACATAGGTAAACTGTGGCTTGCATTATAACTTCCTTGTTCTTGAGAAGACTGTTTATACAGGTCAGGAAGTCCCAGGTGTTGTAACAGCCAAAGAAGACGCTTCCTCTGACATCGTATGGAGATTTGCTTGAGGCTGTCCTGCAAGAGGTAAGTGACTGTTTCAGCATAAAAGAAAAATCGATTTCCTTCGCTATAATTGTGGACATATCCAGTTTTTAATTGAAATGATACCCATGATTTTTGCTTTAACGGTGCACCTACTGGTCTCTATCAAAAGTTGCAATTTGTAACGGTATTCAAAACCATGGAACCTGCTCAACAATTCTGAAGTTGCTCTTCAAGCATTGTAGTTTGCAAACAAACAAAGCACAGGAGGAAAATGTGAGACTTTAGTTGCATTAAAACCGCATGCTATATCGGTGAAGCTACTGAGAAAAGAGACTTTGATCAACACATAGGTAAACTGTGGCTTGCATTATAACTTCCTTGTTCTTGAGAAGACTGTTTATACAGGTCAGGAAGTTCTAGGTGTCGTAACAGCCAATGAAGACGCTTCCTGTGACATCTTATGGAGATTTGCCTGAGGCTGTCCTGCAAGAGGTAAGTGACGGTATAAGCATAAAAGAAAAATCGATTTCCTTCGCTATAATTGGGTACATATGGAGTCTTTAATGGGAATCAAACCCATGATGATTGCTGTTAACGGAGACCGTACCGGGATCAACCAAAAGTTGTAAAGGACGAACAGTAAGTCTGAGGTTGCATTGAAGTTCAAACCGATGATGTTTACTTTAACGGTGGACCTACTGGGCTATACTAAAAGTTGAAAGTTTTAATGGCATTCAAAAGCACGGTCCTAGCTCAACAATTCTCAAGTTACTCTTTAAACAATGTACTTTGCAAACAAACAAAATACAGGAGGAAAATGTGAGACTATAGTTGCATTCAAATCGTTTGCTATATCGCTGAAGCTATTGAGAAAACAGACGCTCATCACAACATAAGTAAATTCTGACTTGCATTATAACTTCCTTGTTCTTGAGAAGACTGTTTACACAGGTCAGGAAGTTGCAGGTGTCATAACAGCCAAAGAAGACGCTTCCTGTGACATCGTATGGAAATTTGCCCGAGGCTGTCCTACCAGAGGTAAGTGACTGTATAAGCATAAAAGAAAAATCGATTTCCTTCGGTACAATTGTGGACATATCGAGTCTTCAATGGGAATGAAACCCATGATCTTTGCTTTAACGGTGGCCTTACAGGTCTCTATAAAAAGTTGCAATTTGTAATGGTATTCAAAACCATGGTCCCTGCTCAACAATTCTGAAGTTGCTCTTCAAACATTGTAGTTTGCAAACAAACAAAGCACAGGAGATAAATATGAGACGTTAGTTGCATTCAAACCGTTTGATATATCGGTGAAGCTACTGAGAAAAGAGACTTTGATCAACACATAGGTAAACTGTGGCTTGTATTATAACTTTGTTGTTCTTGAGAAGACTGTTTATACAGGTCAGGAAGTTCCAGGTGTCGTAACAGGCAAAGAAGACGCTTCCTGTGACATCGTATGGAAATTTGCGAGAGGCTGTCTTACAAGAGGTTAGTGACCGTATGAGCATAAAAGAAAAATCGATTACTTTCGCTACAATTGTGGACATGTCAATTCTTCAATGGGAGTGAAAGCCATGATCTTTTCTTTAACAGTGGACTTACAGGTCTCTATAAAAAGTTGCAATTTGTAACGGTATTCAAAACCATGGAATCTGCTCAACAATTCTGAAGTTGCTCTTCAAACATTGTAGTTTGCAAACAAACAAAGCACAGGAGTAAAATGTGAGACTTTAGTTGCATTTAAACCGTTTGCTATATCGGTGAAGCTACTGAGAAAAGAGACTCTGACAACGCATAGGTACACTGTGGCTTGCATTCTAACTTCCTTGTTCTTGAGAAGACTGTTTATACAGGTCAGGAAGTCACAGGTTTCGTAACAGCCAAAGAAGACGCTTCCTGTGACATCGTATGGAGATTTGCTTGAGGCTGTCCTACAAGAGGTAGAGGTAAGTGACTGTATAAGCATAAAAGAAAAATCGATTTCCTTCCCTATAATTGTGGACATATCCAGTCTTTAATTGGAATGAAACCCATGATCTTTGCTTTAACGGTGCAACTACTGGACTCTATCAAAAGTTGCAGTTTGTAACGGTATTTAAAACCATGGAACCTGCTCAACAATTCTAAAGTTGCTCTTCAAACATTGTAGTTTGGAAACAAACAAAGCACAGGAGGAAAATGTGAGACTTTAGTTGCATTGAAACCGTTTGCTATATCGGTTAAGGTACTGAGAAAAAAGACTCTGATCAACGCAAAGGTAAACTGTGGCTTGCATTATAACTTCCTTGTTCTTGAGAAGACTGTTTATACAGGTCAGGAAGTTCCAGGTGTCGTAACAGCCAATGAAGACGCTTCCTGTGACATCTTATGGAGATTTGCCTGAGGCTGTCCTGCAAGAGGTAAGTGACGGTATAAGCATAAAAGAAAAATCGATTTCCTTCGCTATAATTTTGTACATATGGAGTCTTTAATGGGAATCAAACCCATGATGATTGCTGTTAACGGAGACCGTACCGGGATCAACCAAAAGTTGTAAAGGACGAACAGTAAGTCTGAGGTTGCATTGAAGTTCAAACCGATGATGTTTACTTTAACGGTGGACCTACTGGGCTATACTAAAAGTTGAAAGTTTTAATGGCATTCAAAAGCACGGTCCTAGCTCAACAATTCTCAAGTTACTCTTTAAACAATGTACTTTGCAAACAAACAAAAAACAGGAGGAAAATGTGAGACTATAGTTGCATTCAAATCGTTTGCTATATCGCTGAAGCTATTGAGAAAACAGACGCTCATCACAACATAAGTAAATTCTGACTTGCATTATAACTTCCGTGTTCTTGAGAAGACTGTTTACACAGGTCAGGATGTTGCAGGTGTCATAACAGCCAAAGAAGACGCTTCCTGTGACATCGTATGGAAATTTGCCCGAGGCTGTCCTACAAGAGGTAAGTGACTGTATAAGGATAAAAGAAAAATCGATTTCCTTCGGTACAATTGTGGACATATCGAGTCTTTAATGGGAATGAAACCCATGATCTTTGCTTTAACGGTGGACTTACAGGTCTCTATAAAAAGTTGCAATTTGTAATGGTATTCAAAACCATGGTCCCTGCTCAGCAATGCTGAAGTTGCTCTTCAAACATTGTAGTTTGCAAACAAACAAAGCACAGGAGGAGAATATGAGACGTTAGTTGCATTCAAACCGTTTGATAAATCGGTGAAGCTACTGAGAAAAGAGACTCTGATCAACACCATAGGTAAACTGTGGCTTGTATTATAACTTCCTTGTTCTTGAGAAGACTGTTTATACAGGTCAGGAAGTTCTAGGTGTCGTAACAGCCAATAAAGACGCTTCCTGTGACATCGTATGGAGATTTCCCTGAGGCTGTCCTGCAAGAGGTAAGTGACTGTATAAGCATAAAAGGAAAATCGATTTCCTTCCCTATAATTGTGGACACATCCAGTCTTTAATTGGAATGAAACCCATGATATTTGCTTTAACGGTGCACCTAGTGGTCTCTATCAAAAGTTGCAATTTGTAACGGTATTCAAAACCATGGAACCTGCTCAACAATTCTGAAGTTGCTCTTCAAACATTGTAGTTTGCAAACAAACAATGCACAGGAGTAAAATGTGAGACTTTAGTTGCATTTAAACCGTTTCCTATATCGGTGAAGCTACTGAGAAAAGAGACTTTGATCAACACATAGGTAAACTGTGGCTTGTATTATAACTTCCTTGTTCTTGAGAAGAATGTTTATACCGGTAAGGAAGTTCCAGGTGTCGTAACAGCCAAAGAAGATGCTTCCTGTGACATCGTATGGAAATTTGCCCGAGGCTGTCTTACAAGAGGTAAGTGACTGTATGAGCATAAAACACAAATCGATTACTTTCGCTACAATTGTGGACATATCAAGTCTTCAATGGGAATGAAAGCCATGATCTTTTCTTTAACAGTGGACTTACAGGTCTCCATAGAAAGTTGCAATTTCTAACGGTATTCAAAACCATGGAAACTGCTCAACAATTCTGAAGTTGCTGTTCAAACATTGTAGTTTGCAAACAAACAAAGCACAAGAGGAAAATATGAGACTTTAGTTGCATTCAAACCGTTTGCTATATCGGTCAAGCTACTGAGAAAAGAGACTCTGATCAACACACAGGTAAACTGTGGCTTGCATTATAACTTCCTTGTTCTTGAGAAGACTGTTTAAACAGGTCAGGAAGTTCCAGGAGTCATAACAGCCAAAGAAGACGCTTCCTGTGACATCGCATGGAGATTTGCCCAAGGCTGTCCTGCAAGAGGTGAGTGACTGTATAAGCATAAAAGAAAAATCGTTTCCTTCGCTATAATTGTGGACAACTCCAGTCTTTAATGGGAATAAAATCCATCATCTTTGCTTTGACGGTGCACCTACTGGTCTCTATCAAAAGTTGGAATTTGTAATGGTATTCAAAACCATGGAACCTGCTCAACAATGCTGAAGTTACTCTTCAAGCATTGTACACTGCACGAAAAATCGCCTTTGCGGACGATGAAATGTGTGGTGAAAGGCGTATCAAAGACCTCCTTTGCTACATCTTTCCACACCTGTGACGCGCGTCAAAGATCATCTTTGATGTCGCCTTTGACATAGTGGTAAAGGTGGTAAAGGCCGTCTTTACCACATCTTTGACATATACCTTTGACGCGCGTCAAAGATTACATTTGATTCACCTTTGTCCATTATCAAAGGTTTGTCAAAGGTTTAGTCAAATTCGTCTGTGATTTGTGACAAAGGTAGATCAAAGGTGTGTGGTCAAATCCGTCTGTGACGCGTGTCAAAGGTTGAACAAAGGTGTTTGGTCAAATCCGTCTTTGACGCGTGTCAAAGGCTGATCAAAGATGTAGTCAAATATGTCTGAGACTTGTGTCAAAGGCTTGTCAAAAGTGAATCGTCTTTGCCATGTGATTTACACACATTTGACACTCGTCAAAGGCCATCTTTGATCCCGCCTTTATATAGTGGTAAAGGTGACAAAGGCCATCTTTACCACATATTTGACATATGCCTTTGACGCAAGTTAAAGGTGATATTCAATTCGCTTTTATTTTGTCCACTATCAAAGGTTTGTCCAAGGCGTAATCACATTGTCTACGATTGGTGTGAAAAGTGTGTCAAATATCTTGACCACTTTTAGAAATTTAAATTAAATCATTAAAAAATACTGGTGTTACGTCAGCAATATTCATTATGATAAATATACAGGCCATGATGACTGTTTTAAAAATTCAATTTTAATGATGTCAAAAGCAGAATACACTCTTTACTAAATTAAAAGTGCCATAAAACTGTTTCAAATAGTATCAGAAAATACATGGTTGAATTAAAAATTAATTAATGAGGCCTTAACTGCAATAGTGTACAAATGTGTCACAAAATTATCATGCAGTAGTACTAATAAGAAGCAAATTAGTAAAGGTAATACAATGGTTTCAAGGGGTATTTGGGGTATAAATACCTCGAGTAATATTTTAAAATTGTCCCAAAATATCACGAGCCGCTTGGATTATTTGTTTATACTGCAAGGCTAAGAAATTTCTCTTTTTCTAACGCTCACACGTGTGCTAAGCGATTCGGGACCAAAAGATTACTTCAAAATAATTTTCTTAAGGTGGCTCCAAGTAGTTTTTTTTTTTTGGGGGGGGGGGTCACACTTCCCTTTTTGAATGCGCTTATACCTAATCTTACTTTAGCTCAATGAATCTGAATTTGATATCAGCTGTCAGGCTAAGATGAAAGTTTTGGATGATGCTCTTTTTATGCTAATCAGCGTTTCCATAGCAGCAGTAAACGAATATGGCGAAAAACAGTTTTTCCTAAATATCTTTCGATTTGGGGGCTACCCGCGACAAGCGAATATATGCGCTATAATCTACACAGTGTAGCACACTAAATGGGAAAATTTCAAACATATTAAACTGTTTGATTTTGAATCGCTAAAACATTTAAACACATGTTTTTTCATGTTTAAAATATAAGCGGTCAAAACATTTCATAGGTCTCACAAATTATCATTAAATTATCACAGAAAGTTTACTCAGACTTACATAATTACTCCCTGCAAATAGCTCTGACTAATTCATCGGCAATAAAGAGATCGAGCTTATCATTCAAGTGCAGTTTAAAAAGAGGGAAAACGTCAAGAAAAACTGCATTTGAATGAAAAGCTCGATCTCTTTATTGCCGAGGAGTTAGTCAGAGCTATTTGCAGGGAGTAATAATTTAAGTCTGAGGAACTTTCTTTGGTAATTTAATGATAATTTGTGAGACCTATGGAATGTAATGACCACTTTTATTTCAAACATGAAAAAACACGTGTTAAAAATGTTTCAGTTTCAATTCACAAGTTGCGGAGTTTCTCTAGATCGAGAGAATTTTTTGTAAAACCCGCTAGTGGACCAATTGATTAGACCATGGGCTTCAACTGGACAATAAAAGTTTAAAAGAAATATATGAGAGCGTTTTTGAAATTTTGGGGGATGAAGTTTTGGGGATTGTAAATACAGTGAAAAACATACTATCGACATAATTGGCTAATATCTAAAGAAAACGATGCGCGATAAGAATGCAGTTTCATCTCGTAGTAGTTTGATTCCATTTTAAATGGTGTGTGAAAAAGTGAAGGGGTTGCTTTGCCCGATTGCGAGAAAGAAGGATTTGATTAGCGTACGTTCAGCTGCTCTTGTTGTTATTTTTGTATGTAATTTGGTCTACGCCTACGAATGTGATGATAATTTGGAAACCGTGAGATTTTTTTTTTTTTAAATTGACAACCTCGAGATTAATCATCAGTTTATATGGCCTGCAAGTTTCAAGGGCATTGAAGACATGCAAGGCAATAAAATAGGGCCTTGATCCAATGTACCAATGTTTTCATACAGACTTTGTGTTTACAAGTGAGCGTCCTCATTATTCACGAGTATTGTTTTCAAGTTTCATATGCACGTGCAAAACTTTAGCAAAAAGTTTATTTGCATCGAACAAAACGCTCGATTGCTTTCCGAAGAATTTTCCGTAACATGCTAATAACTGGCTTGAGAATTATAATAACATTACGCACTCGATGCCGCGCAATTACGCTGTAATGCAGCCGTACCTAGGGTCTCTGTAAAATTGCAGGACAAGAAGAACATATCCCAATTTGCAAATTTATAAACGAAATACAGAAACAGTGCTTCTTATGTCCCACGCAAGAACAGTGTGACAATTTTATATTTTAGCTGAGAATTTTGCTTTGCGCTATATTATATCTAAATAAGTAACAGATGCTACGCCGATTGCAACAAATAACCAGAGTAAGACAATCATAAACCATTGCCAAAGCGTGTTATTTCTGTATCCCACTTGATGAAATTAAACGTGACGTTTCCGACGTTGTCTTCATCAGTACTGTTGTCATTGCTATTCGTAACGCAAGCCAGTTATTAGCATGTTTCGGAAAATTCTTCGGAAAGCAATCGAGCGTTCTGTTCGATGCAAATAAATTTTTTGCTAAAGTTTTGCACGTGCATATGAAACTTTAAAACAATACTCGTGAATAATGATGACTCTCACTTGTAAACTCAAAATCTGCGGGAGTAAATTGGTACATTGGGGGCCCTATATTATTGCCTTGCATGTCTTCAATGCCCTTGAAACTTGCAGGCCATATAAATTGATAATTAATTTCCAGATTGTCAATTTAAAAAAAAAAAATTATCTCGCTGTTTCCAAATTATCATCACATTTGTAGGCGTAGACCAAATTACATACAAAAATGGCAACAATGAGCAGCTGAACGCACGCTAATCAAATCCTTCTTTCTCGCAATCGGCCAAAGCAACCCCCTCACTTTTTCCCACACTATTTCAAATGGAGTCAAACTATTTTGAGATGAAACTGCATTCCCATTGTGCATCGTTTTCTTTAGATATTAGCCAATAAGGTCGATAGTATGTTTTTCACTGTATTTACAATCCCCAAAACGTCATCCCCCAAAATTTCAAGAACGCTCTTATACATTTCTTTTAAACTTTGTCCAGTTGAAGCCCATGGTCTAATTAATTAGTCCAGTAGCGGGTTTTACAAAAAATTCTCTCGATCTAGAGAAACTCCGCAACTTGTGAATTTCGGAGGATCACCATTCTGTTGCCATGGAAGTACCGATGTAAACAAATCCTATACTCACATAAAGTTCAGTGTATTGTGTGTTTGCATGCAAAGTGGCTTGTCTTTTTATGCGCAACAACAAAAGATATGGCCCATTAAAATTGAAAGGGTGTGGACTTGAGAAATGGGTACGAGCCTCCTTAATTGCTACATGGTTGCTGACGGCAATCGAAAGCCAACAATAACTCATTCCTGCCAATTAACTGTACTGCCATGTATATCAGTCATACATATAACAAGTTATGAGCCACAGCTATGTTTAAAAAGTTTAAAAATTAATTAACTACTATATGAACGTTTATGGTAAAATTCAAGTACTTTTTTTTGTGGATTTTCAGTGTCAAATTTCGGCTTTCACGAAATCAATACATAAGATAATATTTCAGGTGCTGAAATGAAATAATGTTTTCCATGACAAGAATTTTTTACAGGAGATGAATTTCACTGAGACGACAACACATTTTGTCATCTGCCCACTTGTTAATCATTACAAAATTACACATGCATTATAGTTAGTTTGTTATAAAGTTGAAGAAAAGACAATATACTGTTTGTTGCATCTTTTCAAGACCACATGTGGCATGAAAACATGACTGTGAAGTAGGTTTCAATTGTGGTGTGACTGTAACATAATTTATGCATTAGGTGAACCTAATCTCACCTGACTCTAGATCAGAAATGAGTTCGGCAAACAGGCATGCATTTTAATTGCAATGTCAGTTGAAGTTGTTTGTGCCCTGAAAATGTTATCTATGCATTTACAGCCGCTTTTTTGTCTTTTCTTTCAAACTTAAGTTATAATCACTTTGAATGCAAATTAAAGTTCTCAGATTATGAACAGGCTAGGTCACACATATTTGTTTGAACAATCATGGCATGTTTTATACCAAAATATAAAGGTCGTGTTTTCACACGATTGTTTACGTATGCTCGATGCGATACTGTACATCCATTCATTTCTTGAAGCTTGAATTATTTTTTGAATGTGGAAGTATGACAAGCGATTCTCTTAACTTACATCATTTCCTTTACCTGTATATTTGTTTTAATCATTTTTCATTAATTTTAATTTTTTAAGTATTAATAAATTAACTGATTTTTTCGTAATGATTTTCGTTAACTGCTGCTTAAAAAATAATCAAGCATTCTTGGGACCGAAAGGGTGGCTAATATGTTCACTCGTTCTAATGGAACCTGAAAAGTGTCTTGAGTTTAAGCATGATCTGTTCAGTGGCTCTTTACACTCTTGAAAGTTATAGAGAAATATTTACTTCTTTGGTCTTCTGATCATCGCATTCTTTGATTGAAGAACCAGACACGTGTAGCTGCCAACGGCAAGCTGACTTGGCAACGCAGCCCAGCAAGACATCTTTGCTCTTCAAATTTTCATGCCTGTTTACACATAAAATTAATTACTTTTAAATAAACATACTAAGGCAATTATAACATTGTGCTTGCAAAAAGAAAAACCAAGATATGAAACAAAGCACAGTGTCCAATTTAATGGGAGGTTGCTGGAAAATCAAATAATATAAGCTTAATTACATGACTTTTTAATAAACTGTCTTTATTGGGCATCTGATCTGAAAATGTTATTAGTTTATACTGTTGGAACAGTAAAATGTATCTTTGTTAGAAATTAATATTAATTTCACCCAAATGTAAAACTAAAAGTAGAACAGAAGAACTTATCACTTGTAAAGAAAAAAATTGTAAGTTGTAAATTGTAAATTGTAAGCATGGTGCCTGCGACCATTGGGACATTCCACTTTTTAGCCGCACCCCCCCCCCCCCCCCCCCCCCCCCTAAAGAAGGACATGTTTTGCAAAGAAGGGTTCGGATTTTTTCTTCAAAGAAGCCGACAAAATTTGGAGCCTTCGGATTTTTTTTTCAAAAGGTGCCGACAGAAAAATCAACCCTTCGGATTTCATTTTTCAAAGGGCGCCGACAATAAATTGAGGGTTCGGATTCCTGCCATCTTTAGGGGGGGTGCGGATAGAAAATGGAAAGTCCCATTATTTAGACTCTGTCAAGTTCAATATGATGCACCCAAAACATATGAATTAGTTTTTAAACATGGAGCTCAATGTTCTATGCAGCAAAAACTTCAACATTCCCTGTAGCAAGATTGTGTATCACAAATGAAATATGCGATGTTGAAGTGCAATTTTAAGCTTAAGTATTATGAACAAACAATTCGGTTTTCTAGAAACTGGTATCCCGCTATTTTGAGTTGCAAATGACTGATAAAATTAATGATGAATGAAACGGATATCCAGGGTTTGTCATTAATATAAAAAGTTCACTAAATAGCCTCGTTGGGTGACCTTGTATTTCATAAACAAGCATCAAAAGCTAACATTTTATATACGAAAAGGATTAGCTGGAAATAAGCTTAAATAAAGTTCATTCTGTTTGTTTACCGGCAAGTTTTATAGAAGTCTGAGAAAGCAAATATCCGTGTTGGGACGCTTGAGAACTCTTAGATCTTGTTTAAGGCTTAGTTTAATTTTTTAAATGTCAAAGAGACTTACCTTTTAATCTTAAGTGAAGTTTGAGTCAAAGAAAGGTGGAAAGATTATTATCCAAACGATCTTCTGAACGCAGGAAAATCAGAATATTTTTTTCTCTTCGACTCACTCTGTACGCGTCAGATGTATCTTGGTTGTGATTGGTCAAAGAGAAATGGCAACCGGCCGAAAGCGCGGGAAACTGGCTGCCTCGGCTCCAGTCATCTATCGTCCGGCAACGTGACAAGATGTTCAAAACAAAAGCAAAGCCGTCATATCTTTCACTTCATCTTTGAAAATCGTCACAGGTGAAGTCAAAGTTCTTAGTATGTTTGACCTCACCTTTGACAAATGTCAAAAGAAACGAATACCAAAGCCGTCATATCTTTGACTGTACCTTTGACGCGTGTCAAAGGCGAAGTCAAAGTTGTTTACATATTTGACCTCGCCTTTGACAGGGGACCAAAAGAATATCAAAGCCGTCATATCTTTGACTTCACCTTTGGCGCACGTCAAAGGTGAAGTCAAACACGTCGTCGTATTTGACTTCGCCTTTGTCCCGTCTTCAAAGGTATATGCAAAGCCGTTATATATTTGACATCACCTGTGACGCGCGTCAAAGGCGAAGTCAAAGTTGTTTCCACATTTGACCTCGCCTTTGACAGGTATCAAAAGAATATCAAAGCTGTCATATCTTTGACTTCACCTTTGGCGCACGTCAAAGGTGAGGTCAAACACGTCGTCGTATTTGACTTCGCCTTTGTCCCATCTCAAAGGTATATGTAAAGCCGTTATACATTTGACATCACCTTTGATGCGCGTCTAAGGTGATGTCAAAGTCGATGCCACATTTGACCACACCTTTGATGAAAGTCAAAGGTATAGCAAATCCAATATTTCGTGCAGTGTGTAGTTTGCAAACAAACAAAGCACAGGAGGAAAATGTGGGACTTTAGGTCCATTCAAACCGTTTGCTATATCGGTGAAGCTACTGAGAAAATAGACTCTGATCAACACATAGGTAAACTGTGGCTTGCATTATAACTTCGTTGTTCTTGAGAAGACTGTTTATACAGGTCAGGAAGTTCCAGGTGTCATAACAGCCAAAGAAGACGCTTCCCGTGACATGGTACTGAAATTTCCTCGAGGCTGTCCTACAACAGGTAAGTGACTGTATAAGCATAAAAGAAAAATCGATTTCCATCGCTATAATTGTGGACATATCGAGTCTTCAATTGGAATGAAACCCATAATCTTTGCTTTAACGGTGGACTTACAGGTCTCTATAAAAAGTTGCAAATTGTAATGGTTGTAAAGACCGAACAGTATTCGCATTCAAAACCATGGTCCCTACTCAACAATTCTGAAGTTCCTCTTCCAACAGTGTAGTTTTCAAACAAACAAAGCACAGTAGGAAAATGTGAGACTTTAGTTGCATTTAAACCGTTTGCTATATCGGTGAAGCTACTGAGAAAAGAGACTCTGATCAACGCATAGGTAAACTGTGGCTTGCATTATAACTTCCTTGTTCTTGGGAAGACTGTTTATACAGGTCAGGAAGTCCCAGGTGTCGTAACAGCCAAAGAAGACGCTTCCTGTGACATCTTATGGAGATTTGCCTGAGGCTGTCCTGCAAGAGGTAAGTGACGGTATAAGCATAAAAGAAAAATCGATTTCCTTTCCTATAATTGTGTACATATGGAGTCTTTAATGGGAATCAAACCCATGATGATTGCTGTTAACGGTGACCGTACCGGGATCAACCAAAAGTTGTAAAGGACGAACAGTAAATCTAAGGTTCTATTGAAGTTCAAACCCATGGTCTTTACTTTAACTGTGGACCTACTGGGCTCTACTAAAAGTTGAAAGTTTTAATGGCATTCAAAAGCACGGTCCTAGCTCAACAATTCTCAACTTACTCTTTAAACAATGTACTTTGCAAACAAACAATATACAGCAGGAAAATGTGAGACTATAGTTGCATTCAAATCGTTTGCTATATCGGTGAAGCTACTGTGAAAACAGACGCTCATCACAACATAAGTAAATTCTGACTTGCATTATAATTTCCTTGTTCTTGAGAAGACTGTTTACACAGGTCAGGAAGTTCCAGGTGTCATAACAGCCAAAGAAGACGCTTCCTGTGACATCGTATGGAAATTTGACCGAGGCTGTCCTACAAGTGGTAAGTGACTGTATAAGCATAAAAGAAAAAAATCGATTTCCTTCGCTACAATTGTGGACATATCGAGTCTTCAATGGGAATGAAACCAATGATCTTTGCTTTAACGGTGGACTTACAGGTCTCTATAAAAAGTTGCAATTTGTAATGGTATTCAAAACCATAGTCCCTGCTCAACAATTCTGAAGTTGCTCTTCAAACGTTGTAGTTTGCAAACAACTAAAGCACAGGATAAAAATGTGAGACTTTAGTTGCATTCAAACCGTTTGATATACCGGTGAAGCTACTGAGAAAAGAGACTTTGATCAACACATAGGTAAACTGTGGCTTGCATTATAACTTCCTTGTTCTTGAGAAGACTGTTTATACAGGTCAGGAAGTTACAGGTGTCGTAACAGCCAATAAAGACGCTTCCTGTGACGTCGTATGGAGATTTGCCTAAGGCTGTCCTGCAAGAGGTAAGTGACGGTATAAGCATAAAAGAAAAATCGATTTCCTTCGCTATAATTGTGTACATATGGAGTCTTTAAAGGGAATCAAACCCATGATGATTGCTGTTAACGGTGACCGTACCGGGATCAACCAAAAGTTGTAAAGGACGAACAGTAAGTCTGAGGTTGCATTGAAGTTCAAACCGATGGTGTTTACTTTAACGGTGGACCTGCTGGGCTATACTAAAAGTTGAAAGTTTTAATGGCATTCAAAAGCACGGTCCTAGCTCAACAATTTTCAAGTTACTCTTTAAACAATGTACTTTGCAAACAAACAAAATACAGGAGGAAAATGTCAGACTATAGTTGCAATCAAATCGTTTGCTATATCGGTGAAGCTACTGAGAAAACAGACGCTCATCACAACATAAGTAAATTCTGACTTGCATTATAACTTCCTTCTTCTTGAGAAGACTGCTTACACAGGTCAGGAAGTTCCAGGTGTCATAACAGCCAAAGAAGACGCTTCCTGTGACATCGTATGGAAATTTGCCCGAGGCTGTCCTACAAGAGGTAAGTGACTGTATAAGCATAAAAGAAATATCGATTTCCTTCGGTACAATTGTGGACATATCGAGTCGTCAATGGGAATGAAACCCATGATCTTTGCTTTAACGGTGGACTTACAGGTCTATATAAAAAGTTGCAATTTGTATTGGTATTCAAAACCATGGTCCCTGCTCAACAATTCTGAAGTTGCTCTTCAAACATTGTAGTTTGCAAACAAACAAAGCACAGGAGGAAAATATGAGACTTTGGTTGCATTCAAACCGTTTGATATATCGGTGAAGCTACTGAGATAAGAGACTTTGATAAACACATAGGTAAACTGTGGCTTGTATTATAACTTCCTTGTTCTTGAGAAGACTGTTTATACAGGACAGGAACTCCCCGGTGTCGTGACAGCCAAAGAAGACGCATCCTGTGACATCGTATGGAGATTTGCCTGAGGCTTTCCTGCAAGAGGTAAGTGACTGTATAAGCATAAAAGAAAAATCGATTTCCTTCGCTACAATTGTGGACATATCGAGTCTTTAGTTGGAATGAAACCCATGATCTTTGCTTTAACGGTGCACCTACTGGTCTCTATCAAAAGTTGCAATTTGTAACGGTATTCAAAACCATGGGACCTGCTCAACAATTCTGAAGTTGCTCTTCAAACATTGTAGTTTGCAAACAAACGAAGCACAGGAGGAAAATGTGAGACTTTAGTTGCATTCAAACCGTTTGTTATATCGGTTAAGCTACTGAGAAACGAGACTCTGATCAACGCATAGGTAAACTGTGGCTTGCATTATAACTTCCTTGTTCTTGAGAAGACTGTTGATACAGGTCAGGAAGTCCCAGGTGTCGTAACAGCCAAAGAAGACGCTTCCTGTGACATCGTATGGAGATTTGCCTGAGGCTGTCCTGCAAGAGGTAAGTGACTGTATAAGCATAAAAGAAGAATCGATTTCCTTCGCTACAATTGTGGACATATCGAGTCTTTAGTTGGAATGAAACCCATGATCTTTGCTTTAACGGAGGACTTACAGGTATATATAAAAAGTTGCAATTTGTAATGGTATTCAAAACCATGGTCCCTGCTCAACAATTCTGAAGTTGCTCTTCAAACATTGTAGTTTGCAAACAAACAAAGCACAGGAGGAAAATATGAGACTTTAGTTGCATTCAAACCGTTTGATATATCGGTGAAGCTACTGGGAAAAGAGACTCTGATCAACACATAGGTAAACTGTGGCTTGTATTATAACTTCCTTGTTCTTGAGAAGACTGTTGATACAGGTCAGGAAGTCCCAGGTGTCGTAACAGCCAAAGAAGACGCTTCCTGTGACATCTTATGGAGATTTGCCTGAGGCTGTCCTGCAAGAGGTAAGTGACGGTATAAGCATAAAAGAAAAATCGATTTCCTTTCCTATAATTGTGTACATATGCAGTCTTTAATGGGAATCACACCCATGATGATTGCTGTTAACGGTGACCGTACCGGGATCAACCAAAAGTTGTAAAGGACGAACAGTAAATCTAAGGTTCTATTGAAGTTCAAACCCATGGTCTTTACTTTAACTGTGGACCTACTGGGCTCTACTAAAAGTTGAAAGTTTTAATGGCATTCAAAAGCACGGTCCTAGCTCAACAATTCTCAACTTACTCTTTAAACAATGTACTTTGCAAACAAACAATATACAGCAGGAAAATGTGAGACTATAGTTGCATTCAAATCGTTTGCTATATCGGTGAAGCTACTGTGAAAACAGACGCTCATCACAACATAAGTAAATTCTGACTTGCATTATAATTTCCTTGTTCTTGAGAAGACTGTTTACACAGGTCAGGAAGTTCCAGGTGTCATAACAGCCAAAGAAGACGCTTCCTGTGACATCGTATGGAAATTTGACCGAGGCTGTCCTACAAGTGGTAAGTGACTGTATAAGCATAAAAGAAAAAAATCGATTACCTTCGCTACAATTGTGGACATATCGAGTCTTCAATGGGAATGAAACCAATGATCTTTGCTTTAACGGTGGACTTACAGGTCTCTATAAAAAGTTGCAATTTGTAATGGTATTCAAAACCATAGTCCCTGCTCAACAATTCTGAAGTTGCTCTTCAAACGTTGTAGTTTGCAAACAACTAAAGCACAGGATAAAAATGTGAGACTTTAGTTGCATTCAAACCGTTTGATATACCGGTGAAGCTACTGAGAAAAGAGACTTTGATCAACACATAGGTAAACTGTGGCTTGCATTATAACTTCCTTGTTCTTGAGAAGACTGTTTATACAGGTCAGGAAGTTACAGGTGTCGTAACAGCCAATAAAGACGCTTCCTGTGACATCGTATGGAGATTTGCCTAAGGCTGTCCTGCAAGAGGTAAGTGACGGTATAAGCATAAAAGAAAAATCGATTTCCTTCGCTATAATTGTGTACATATGGAGTCTTTAAAGGGAATCAAACCCATGATGATTGCTGTTAACGGTGACCGTACCGGGATCAACCAAAAGTTGTAAAGGACGAACAGTAAGTCTGAGGTTGCATTGAAGTTCAAACCGATGGTGTTTACTTTAACGGTGGACCTGCTGGGCTATACTAAAAGTTGAAAGTTTTAATGGCATTCAAAAGCACGGTCCTAGCTCAACAATTTTCAAGTTACTCTTTAAACAATGTACTTTGCAAAAAAACAAAATACAGGAGGAAAATGTCAAACTATAGTTGCAATCAAATCGTTTGCTATATCGGTGAAGCTACTGAGAAAACAGACGCTCATCACAACATAAGTAAATTCTGACTTGCATTATAACTTCCTTCTTCTTGAGAAGACTGCTTACACAGGTCAGGAAGTTCCAGGTGTCATAACAGCCAAAGAAGACGCTTCCTGTGACATCGTATGGAAATTTGCCCGAGGCTGTCCTACAAGAGGTAAGTGACTGTATAAGCATAAAAGAAATATCGATTTCCTTCGGTACAATTGTGGACATATCGAGTCGTCAATGGGAATGAAACCCATGATCTTTCCTTTAACGGTGGACTTACAGGTCTATATAAAAAGTTGCAATTTGTAATGGTATTCAAAACCATGGTCCCTGCTCAACAATTCTGAAGTTGCTCTTCAAACATTGTAGTTTGCAAACAAACAAAGCACAGGAGGAAAATATGAGACTTTGGTTGCATTCAAACCGTTTGATATATCGGTGAAGCTACTGAGATAAGAGACTTTGATAAACACATAGGTAAACTGTGGCTTGTATTATAACTTCCTTGTTCTTGAGAAGACTGTTTATACAGGACAGGAACTCCCCGGTGTCGTGACAGCCAAAGAAGACGCATCCTGTGACATCGTATGGAGATTTGCCTGAGGCTTTCCTGCAAGAGGTAAGTGACTGTATAAGCATAAAAGAAAAATCGATTTCCTTCGCTACAATTGTGGACATATCGAGTCTTTAGTTGGAATGAAACCCATGATCTTTGCTTTAACGGTGCACCTACTGGTCTCTATCAAAAGTTGCAATTTGTAACGGTATTCAAAACCATGGGACCTGCTCAACAATTCTGAAGTTGCTCTTCAAACATTGTAGTTTGCAAACAAACGAAGCACAGGAGGAAAATGTGAGACTTTAGTTGCATTCAAACCGTTTGTTATATCGGTTAAGCTACTGAGAAACGAGACTCTGATCAACGCATAGGTAAACTGTGGCTTGCATTATAACTTCCTTGTTCTTGAGAAGACTGTTGATACAGGTCAGGAAGTCCCAGGTGTCGTAACAGCCAAAGAAGACGCTTCCTGTGACATCGTATGGAGATTTGCCTGAGGCTGTCCTGCAAGAGGTAAGTGACTGTATAAGCATAAAAGAAGAATCGATTTCCTTCGCTACAATTGTGGACATATCGAGTCTTTAGTTGGAATGAAACCCATGATCTTTGCTTTAACGGTGCACCTACTGGTCTCTATCAAAAGTTGCAATTTGTAACGGTATTCAAAACCATGGGACCTGCTCAACAATTCTGAAGTTGCTCTTCAAACATTGTAGTTTGCAAACAAACGAAGCACAGGAGGAAAATGTGAGACTTTAGTTGCATTCAAACCGTTTGTTATATCGGTTAAGCTACTGAGAAACGAGACTCTGATCAACGCATAGGTAAACTGTGGCTTGCATTATAACTTCCTTGTTCTTGAGAAGACTGTTGATACAGGTCAGGAAGTCCCAGGTGTCGTAACAGCCAAAGAAGACGCTTCCTGTGACATCGTATGGAGATTTGCCTGAGGCTGTCCTGCAAGAGGTAAGTGACTGTATAAGCATAAAAGAAGAATCGATTTCCTTCGCTACAATTGTGGACATATCGAGTCTTTAGTTGGAATGAAACCCATGATCTTTGCTTTAACGGAGGACTTACAGGTATATATAAAAAGTTGCAATTTGTAATGGTATTCAAAACCACGGTCCCTGCTCAACAATTCTGAAGTTGCTCTTCAAACATTGTAGTTTGCAAACAAACAAAGCACAGGAGGAAAATATGAGACTTTAGTTGCATTCAAACCGTTTGATATATCGGTGAAGCTACTGGGAAAAGAGACTCTGATCAACGCATAGGTAAACTGTGGCTTGTATTATAACTTCCTTGTTCTTGAGAAGACTGTTGATACAGGTCAGGAAGTCCCAGGTGTCGTAACAGCCAAAGAAGACGCTTCCTGTGACATCGTATGGAGATTTGCTTGAGGCTGTCCTGCAAGAGGTAAGTGACTGTATAAGCATAAAAGAAAAATCGATTTCCTTCCCTATAATTGTGGACATATCCAGTCTTTAATTGGAATGAAACCCATGATATTTGCTTTAACGGTGCACCTACTGGTCTCTATCAAAAGTTGCAGTTTGTAACGGTATTCAAAAGCATGGAACCTGCTCAACAATTCTGAAGTTGCTCTTCTAACATTGTAGTTTGCAAACAAACAAAGCACAGGAGGAAAATGTGAGACTATAGTTGCATTCAAACCGTTTGCTATATCGGTGAAGCTACTGAGAAAAGAGACTCTGATCAACGCATAGGTAAACTGTGGCTTGCATTATAACTTCCTTGTTCTTGAGAAGACTGTTTATACAGGTCAGGAAGTCCCAGGTGTCGTAACAGCCAAAGAAGACGCTTCCTGTGACATCGTATGGAGATTTGCTTGAGGCTGTCCTGCAAGACGTAAGTGACTGTATAAGCATAAAAGAAAAATCGATTTCCTACGCTATAATTGTGTACATATGGAGTCTTTAATGGGAATCAAACCCATGATGATTGCTGTTAACGGTGACCGTACCGGGATCAACCAAACGTTGTAAAGGACGAACAGTAAATCTGAGGTTGCATTGAAGTTCAAACCCATGCTGTTTACTTTAACGGTGGACCTACTGGGCTATACTAAAAGTTGAAAGTTTTAATGGCATTCAAAACCACGGTCTTAGCTCAACAATTTTCAAGTTACTCTTTAAACAATGTACTTTGCAAACAAACAAAGTACAGGAATAAAATGTGAGACTATAGTTGCATTCAAACCGTTTGCTATATCGGTGAAGCTACTGAGAAAACAGACGCTCATCACAACATAAGTAAATTCTGACTTGCATTATAACTTCCTTCTTCTTGAGAAGACTGCTTACACAGGTCAGGAAGTTCCAGGTGTCATAACAGCCAAAGAAGACGCTTCCTGTGACATCGTATGGAAATTTGCCCGAGGCTGTCCTACAAGAGGTAAGTGACTGTATAAGCATAAAAGAAATATCGATTTCCTTCGGTACAATTGTGGACATATCGAGTCGTCAATGGGAATGAAACCCATGATCTTTCCTTTAACGGTGGACTTACAGGTCTATATAAAAAGTTGCAATTTGTAATGGTATTCAAAACCATGGTCCCTGCTCAACAATTCTGAAGTTGCTCTTCAAACATTGTAGTTTGCAAACAAACAAAGCACAGGAGGAAAATATGAGACTTTGGTTGCATTCAAACCGTTTGATATATCGGTGAAGCTACTGAGATAAGAGACTTTGATAAACACATAGGTAAACTGTGGCTTGTATTATAACTTCCTTGTTCTTGAGAAGACTGTTTATACAGGACAGGAACTCCCCGGTGTCGTGACAGCCAAAGAAGACGCATCCTGTGACATCGTATGGAGATTTGCCTGAGGCTTTCCTGCAAGAGGTAAGTGACTGTATAAGCATAAAAGAAAAATCGATTTCCTTCGCTACAATTGTGGACATATCGAGTCTTTAGTTGGAATGAAACCCATGATCTTTGCTTTAACGGTGCACCTACTGGTCTCTATCAAAAGTTGCAATTTGTAACGGTATTCAAAACCATGGGACCTGCTCAACAATTCTGAAGTTGCTCTTCAAACATTGTAGTTTGCAAACAAACGAAGCACAGGAGGAAAATGTGAGACTTTAGTTGCATTCAAACCGTTTGTTATATCGGTTAAGCTACTGAGAAACGAGACTCTGATCAACGCATAGGTAAACTGTGGCTTGCATTATAACTTCCTTGTTCTTGAGAAGACTGTTGATACAGGTCAGGAAGTCCCAGGTGTCGTAACAGCCAAAGAAGACGCTTCCTGTGACATCGTATGGAGATTTGCCTGAGGCTGTCCTGCAAGAGGTAAGTGACTGTATAAGCATAAAAGAAGAATCGATTTCCTTCGCTACAATTGTGGACATATCGAGTCTTTAGTTGGAATGAAACCCATGATCTTTGCTTTAACGGTGCACCTACTGGTCTCTATCAAAAGTTGCAATTTGTAACGGTATTCAAAACCATGGGACCTGCTCAACAATTCTGAAGTTGCTCTTCAAACATTGTAGTTTGCAAACAAACGAAGCACAGGAGGAAAATGTGAGACTTTAGTTGCATTCAAACCGTTTGTTATATCGGTTAAGCTACTGAGAAACGAGACTCTGATCAACGCATAGGTAAACTGTGGCTTGCATTATAACTTCCTTGTTCTTGAGAAGACTGTTGATACAGGTCAGGAAGTCCCAGGTGTCGTAACAGCCAAAGAAGACGCTTCCTGTGACATCGTATGGAGATTTGCCTGAGGCTGTCCTGCAAGAGGTAAGTGACTGTATAAGCATAAAAGAAGAATCGATTTCCTTCGCTACAATTGTGGACATATCGAGTCTTTAGTTGGAATGAAACCCATGATCTTTGCTTTAACGGAGGACTTACAGGTATATATAAAAAGTTGCAATTTGTAATGGTATTCAAAACCACGGTCCCTGCTCAACAATTCTGAAGTTGCTCTTCAAACATTGTAGTTTGCAAACAAACAAAGCACAGGAGGAAAATATGAGACTTTAGTTGCATTCAAACCGTTTGATATATCGGTGAAGCTACTGGGAAAAGAGACTCTGATCAACGCATAGGTAAACTGTGGCTTGTATTATAACTTCCTTGTTCTTGAGAAGACTGTTGATACAGGTCAGGAAGTCCCAGGTGTCGTAACAGCCAAAGAAGACGCTTCCTGTGACATCGTATGGAGATTTGCTTGAGGCTGTCCTGCAAGAGGTAAGTGACTGTATAAGCATAAAAGAAAAATCGATTTCCTTCCCTATAATTGTGGACATATCCAGTCTTTAATTGGAATGAAACCCATGATATTTGCTTTAACGGTGCACCTACTGGTCTCTATCAAAAGTTGCAGTTTGTAACGGTATTCAAAAGCATGGAACCTGCTCAACAATTCTGAAGTTGCTCTTCTAACATTGTAGTTTGCAAACAAACAAAGCACAGGAGGAAAATGTGAGACTATAGTTGCATTCAAACCGTTTGCTATATCGGTGAAGCTACTGAGAAAAGAGACTCTGATCAACGCATAGGTAAACTGTGGCTTGCATTATAACTTCCTTGTTCTTGAGAAGACTGTTTATACAGGTCAGGAAGTCCCAGGTGTCGTAACAGCCAAAGAAGACGCTTCCTGTGACATCGTATGGAGATTTGCTTGAGGCTGTCCTGCAAGACGTAAGTGACTGTATAAGCATAAAAGAAAAATCGATTTCCTACGCTATAATTGTGTACATATGGAGTCTTTAATGGGAATCAAACCCATGATGATTGCTGTTAACGGTGACCGTACCGGGATCAACCAAACGTTGTAAAGGACGAACAGTAAATCTGAGGTTGCATTGAAGTTCAAACCCATGCTGTTTACTTTAACGGTGGACCTACTGGGCTATACTAAAAGTTGAAAGTTTTAATGGCATTCAAAACCACGGTCTTAGCTCAACAATTTTCAAGTTACTCTTTAAACAATGTACTTTGCAAACAAACAAAGTACAGGAATAAAATGTGAGACTATAGTTGCATTCAAACCGTTTGCTATATCGGTGAAGCTACTGAGAAAACAGACGCTCATAACAACATAGGTAAATTCTGACTTGCATTATAACTTTCTTGTTCTTGAGAAGACTGTTTACACAGGTCAGGAAGTTCCAGGTGTCATAACAGCCAAAGAAGACGCTTCCTGTGACATCGTATGGAGATTTCCCGGAGGCTGTCCTGCTAGAGGTAAGTGACCGTATAAGCATAAAAGAAAAATCGATTTCCTTCGCTATAGTTGTGGACATATCCAGTTTTTAATTGAAATGAAAACCATGATTTTTACTTTAACGGTGCACCTACTGGTCTCTATCAAAAGTTGCCATTTGTAACGGTATTCAAAACCATGGAACCTGCTCAACAATTCTGAAGTTGCTCTTCAAGCATTGGAGTTAGCAAACAAACAAAGCACAGGAGGAAAATGTGAGACTTTAGTTGCATTAAAACCGCTTGCTATATCGGTGAAGATACTGAGAAAAGAGACTTTGATCAACACATAGGTAAACTGTGGCTTGCATTATAACTTCCTTGTTCTTGAGAAGACTGTTTATACAGGTCAGGAAGTTCCAGGTGTCGTAACAGCCAATAAAGACGCTTCATGTGACATCGTATGGAGATTTCCCTGAGGTTGTCCTGCTAGAGGTAAGTGACCGTATAAGCATAAAAGAAAAATCGATTTCCTACGCTATAATTGTGTACATATGGAGTCTTTAATGGGAATCAAACCCATGATGATTGCTGTTAACGGTGACCGTACCGGGATCAACCAAAAGTTGTAAGGGACGAACAGTAAATCTGAAGTTGCATGGAAGTTCAAACCCATGGTGTTTACTTTAACGGTGGACCTACTGGGCTATACTAAAAGTTGAAAGTTTTAATGGCATTCAAAACCACGGTCCTAGCTCAACAATTTTCAAGTTACTCTTTAAACAATGTACTTTGCAAACAAACAAAATACAGGAATAAAATGTGGGACTATAGTTGCATTCAAACCGTTTGCTATATCGGTGAAGCTACTGAGAAAACAGACGCTCATAACAACATAGGTAAATTCTGACTTGCATTATAACTTCCTTGTTCTTGAGAAGACTGTTTGCACAGGTCAGGAAGTTCCAGGTGTCATAACAGCCAAAGAAGACGCTTCCTGTGACATCGTATCGAAATTTGCCCGAGGCTGTCTTACAAGAGGTAAGTGACTGTATGAGCATAAAAGAAAAATCGATTACTTTCGCTACAATTGTGGACATATCAAGTCTTCAATGGGAATGAAAGCCATGATCTTTGCTTTAACAGTGGACGTACGGGTCTCTATAAAAAGTTGCAATTTGTAACGGTATTCAAAACCATGGAACCTGCTCAACAATTCTGAAGTTGCTCTTCAAACATTGTAGTTTGCAAACAAACAAAGCACAGGAGTAAAATGTGAGACTTTAGTTGCATTTAAACCGTTTGCTATATCGGTGAAGCTACTGAGAATAGAGACTTTGATCAACACATAGGTAAACTGTGGCTTGCATTCTAATTTCCTTGTTCTTGAGAAGACTGTTTATACAGGTCAGGAAGTTCCAGGTGTCGTAACAGCCAATAAAGACGCTTCCTGTGACATCGTATGGAGATTTCCCTGAGGCTGTCCTGCAAGAGGTAAGTGACTGTATAAGCATAAAAGAAAAATCGATTTCCTTCCCTATAATTGTGGACACATCCAGTCTTTAATTGGAATGAAACCCATGATATTTGCTTTAACGGTGCACCTAGTGGTCTCTATCAAAAGTTGCAATTTGTAATGGTATTCAAAACCATGGAACCTGCTCAACAATACTGAAGTTGCTCTTCAAGCATTGTAGTTTGCAAACAAACAAAGCACAGGAGGAAAATGTGAGACTTTAGTTGCATTCAAACCGTTTGATATATCGGTGAAGCTACTGAGAAAAGAGACTTTGATCAACACATAGGTAGACTGTGGCTTGCATTCTAACTTCTTTGTTCTTGAGAAGACTGTTTATACAGGACAGGAACTCCCCGGTGTCGTGACAGCCAAAGAAGACGCATCCTGTGACATCGTATGGAGATTTGCCTGAGGCTTTCCTGCAAGAGGTAAGTGACTGTATAAGCATAAAAGAAAAATCGATTTCTTCGCTACAATTGTGGACATATCGAGTCTTTAGTTGGAATGAAACCCATGATCTTTGCTTTAACGGTGCACCTACTGGTCTCTATCAAAAGTTGCAATTTGTAACGGTATTCAAAACCATGGAACCTGCTCAACAATTCTGAAGTTGCTCTTCAAACATTGTAGTTTGCAAACAAACGAAGCACAGGAGGAAAATGTGAGACTTTAGTTGCATTCAAACCGTTTGTTATATCGGTTAACCTACTGAGAAACGAGACTCTGATCAACGCATAGGTAAACTGTGGATTGTATTATAACTTCCTTGTTCTTGAGAAGACTGTTGATACAGGTCAGGAAGTCCCAGGTGTCGTAACAGCCAAAGAAGACGCTTCCTGTGACATCGTATGGAGATTTGCCTGAGGCTGTCCTGCAAGAGGTAAGTGACTGTATAAGCATAAAAGAAGAATCGATTTCCTTCGCTACAATGGTGGACATATCGAGTCTTTAGTTGGAATGAAACCCATGATCTTTGCTTTAACGGAGGACTTACAGGTATATATAAAAAGTTGCAATTTGTAATGGTATTCAAAACCATGGTCCCTACTCAACAATTCTGAAGTTGCTCTTCAAACATTGTAGTTTGCAAACAAACAAAGCACAGGAGGAAAATATGAGACTTTAGTTGCATTCAAACCGTTTGATATATCGGTGAAGCTACTGGGAAAAGAGACTCTGATCAACGCATAGGTAAACTGTGGCTTGTATTATAACTTCCTTGTTCTTGAGAAGACTGTTGATACAGGTCAGGAAGTCCCAGGTGTCGTAACAGCCAAAGAAGACGCTTCCTGTGACATCGTATGGAGATTTGCTTGAGGCTGTCCTGCAAGAGGTAAGTGACTGTATAAGCATAAAAGAAAAATCGATTTCCTTCCCTATAATTGTGGACATATCCAGTCTTTAATTGGAATGAAACCCATGATATTTGCTTTAACGGTGCACCTACTGGTCTCTATCAAAAGTTGCAGTTTGTAACGGTATTCAAAAGCATGGAACCTGCTCAACAATTCTGAAGTTCCTCTTCTAACATTGTAGTTTGCAAACAAACAAAGCACAGGAGGAAAATGTGAGACTTTAGTTGCATTCAAACCGCTTGCTATATCGGTTAAGCTACTGAGAAAAGAGACTCTGATCAACGCATAGGTAAACTGTGGCTTGCATTATAACTTCCTTGTTCTTGAGAAGACTGTTTATACAGTTCAGGAAGTTCCAGGTGTCGTAACAGCCAATAAAGACGCTTCCTGTGACATCGTATGGAGATTTCCCTGAGGCTGTCCTGCTAGAGGTAAGTGACCGTATAAGCATAAAAGAAAAATCGATTTCCTTCGCTATAATTGTGGACTTATCCAGTTTTTAATTGAAATGAAACCCATGATTTTTACTTTAACGGTGCACCTACTGGTCTCTATCAAAAGTTGCAATTTGTAACGGTATTCAAAACCATGGAACCTGCTCAACAATTCTGAAGTTGCTCTTCAAGCATTGTAGTTAGCAAACAAACAAAGCACAGGAGGAAAATGTGAGACTTTAGTTGCATTAAAACCGCTTGCTATATCGGTGAAGCTACTGAGAAAAGAGACTTTGATCAACACATAGGCAAACTGTGGCTTGCATTATAACTTCCTTGTTCTTGAGAAGACTGTTTATACAGGTCAGGAAGTTCCAGGTGTCGTAACAGCCAATGAAGACGCTTCATGTGACATCGTATGGAGATTTCCCTGAGGCTGTCCTGCTAGAGGTAAGTGACCGTATAAGCATAAAAGAAAAATCGATTTCCTTCGCTATAATTGTGTACATATGGAGTCTTTAATGGGAATCAAACCCATGATGATTGCTGTTAACGGTGACCGTACCGGGATCAACCAAAAGTTGTAAAGGACGAACAGTAAATCTAAGGTTGCATTGAAGTTCAAACCCATGGTCTTTACTTTAACTGTGGACCTACTGGGCTATACTAAAAGTTGAAAGTTTTAATGGCATTCAAAAGCACGGTCCTAGCTCAACAATTCTCAAGTTACTCTTTAAACAATGTACTTTGCAAACAAACAATATACAGGAGGAAAATGTGAGACTATAGTTGCATTCAAATCGTTTGCTATATCGGTGAAGCTACTGTGAAAACAGACGCTCATCACAACATAAGTAAATTCTGACTTGCATTATAATTTCCTTGTTCTTGAGAAGACTGTTTACACAGGTCAGGAAGTTCCAGGTGTCATAACAACCAAAGAAGACGCTTCCTGTGACATCATATGGAAATTTGCCCGAGGCTGTCCTACAAGAGGTAAGTGACTGTATAAGCATAAAAGAAAAATCGATTTCCTTCGCTACAATTGTGGACATATCGAGTCTTTAATGGGAATGAAACCCATGATCTTTGCTTTAACGGTGGACTTACAGGTCTCTATAAAAAGTTGCAATTTGTAATAATATTCAAAACCATGGTCCCTGCTCAACAATTCTGAAGTTGCTCTTCAAACATTGTAGTTTGCAAACAAACAAAGCACAGGAGGAAAATGTGAGACTTTAGTTGCATTCAAACCGTTTGATATATCGGTGAAGCTACTGAGAAAAGAGACTTTGATCAACACATAGGTAAACTGTGGCTTGCATTATAACTTCCTTGTTCTTGAGAAGGCTGTTTATACAGGTCAGGAAGTTCCAGGTGTCGTAACAGCCAATAAAGACGCTTCCTGTGACATCGTATGGAGATTTGCCTGAGACTGTCCTGCAAGAGGTAAGTGACTGTATAAGCATAAAAGGAAAATCGATTTCCTTCGCTATAATTGTGGACATATCGAGTGTTTAATTGGAATGAAACCCATGATATTTGCTTTAACGGTGCACCTAGTGACCTCTATCAAAAGTTGCAATTTGTAACGGTATTCAAAGCCATGGAACCTGCTCAACAATTCTGAAGTTGCTCTTCAAACATTGTAGTTTGCAAACAAACAAAGCACAGGAGTAAAATGTGAGACTTTAGTTGCATTTAAACCGTTTGCTATATCGGTGAAGCTACTGAGAAAAGAGACTCTGATCAACACATAGGTAAACTGTGGCTTGCATTCTAACTTCTTTGTTCTTGAGAAGACTGTTTATACAGGTCAGGAAGTTCCAGGTGTCGTAACAGCCAAAGAAGACGGTTCCTGTGACATCGTATGGAGATTTGCTTGAGGCTGTCCTGCAAGAGGTAAGTGATTGTATAAGCATAAAAGAAAAATCGAATTCCTTCCTTATAATTGTGGACAGATCCAGTCTTTAATTGGAATGAAACCCATGATCTTTGCTTTAACGGTGCACCTAGTGGTCTCTATCAAAAGTTGCAGTTTGTAACGGTATTCAAAACCATGGAACCTGCTCAACAATTCTGAAGTTGCTCTTCAAGCATTGTAGTTTGCAAACAAACAAAGCACAGGAGGAAAATGTGAGACTTTAGTTGCATTAAAACCGCTTGCTATATCGGTGAAGCTACTGAGAAAAGAGACTTTGATCAACACATAGGTAAACTGTGGCTTGCATTATAACTTCCTTCTTCTTGAGAAGACTGTTTATACAGGTCAGGAAGTTCCAGGGGTCGTAACAGCCAATGAAGACGCTTCCTGTGACATCTTATGGAGATTTGCCTGAGGCTGTCCTGCAAGAGGTAAGTGACGGTATAAGCATAAAAGAAAAATCGATTTCCTTCGCTATAATTGTGTACATATGGAGTCTTTAATGGGAATCAAACCCATGATGATTGCTGTTAACGGTGACCGTACCGGGATCAACCAAAAGTTGTAAAGGACGAACAGTAAATCTAAGGTTGCATTGAAGTTCAAACCCATGGTCTTTACTTTAACTGTGGACCTACTGGGCTCTACTAAAAGTTGAAAGTTTTAATGGCATTCAAAACCACGGTCCTAGCTCAACAATTCTCAAGTTACTCTTTAAACAATGTACTTTGCAAACAAACAAAATACAGGAGGAAAAAGTGAGACTATAGTTGCATTCAAATCGTTTGCTATATCGGTGAAGCTACTGAGAAAAGAGACGCTCATCACAACATAAGTAAATTCTGACTTGCATTATAACTTCCTTGTTCTTGAGAAGACTGTTTACACAGGTCAGGAAGTTCCAGGTGTTATAACAGCAAAAGAAGACGCTTCCTGTGACATCGTATGGAAATTTGCCCGAGGCCGTCCTACAAGAGGTAAGTGACTGTATAACGATAAAAGAAAAATCGATTTCTTTCGCTGCAATTGTGGACATATCGAGTCTTCATTGGGAATGAAACCAATGATCTTTCCTTTAACGGTGGACTTACAGGTCTCTATAAAAAGTTGCAATTTCTAATGGTATTCAAAACCATGGTCCCTGCTCAACAATTCTGAAGTTTCTCTTCAAACGTTGTAGTTTGCAAACAAACAAAGCACAGGAGGAAAATGTGAGACTTTAGTTGCATTCAAACCGTTTGATATATCGGTGAAGCTACTGAGAAAAGAGACTTTGATCAACACATAGGTAAACTGTGGCTTGCATTATAACTTCCTTGTTCTTGAGAAGACTGTTTATACAGGTCAGGAAGTTCCAGGTGTCGTAACAGCCAATAAAGACGCTTCCTGTGACATCGTATAGAGATTTCCCTGAGGCTGTCCTGCAAGAGGTAAGTGAATGTATAAGCATAAAAGAAAAATCGATTTCCTTCCCTATAATTGTGGACACTTCCAGCCTTTAATTGGAATGAAACCCATGATCTTTGCTTTAACGGTGCACCTACTGGTCTCTATCAAAAGTTGCAATTTGTAACGGTATTCAAAGCCATGGAACCTGCTCAACAATTCTGAAGTTGCTCTTCAAACATTGTAGTTTGCAAACAAACGAAGCACAGGAGGAAAATGTGAGACTTTAGTTGCATTCAAACCGTTTGCTATATCGGTAAAACTACTGAGAAAAGAGACTCTGATCAACGCATAGGTAAACTGTGGCTTGCATTAAAACTTCCTTGTTCTTGAGAAGACTGTTTATACAGGTCAGGAAGTCCCAGGTGTCGTAACAGCCAAAGAAGACGCTTCCTGTGACATCGTATGGAGATTTTCCTGAGGCTGTCCTGCAAGAGGTAAGCGACTATATAAGCATAAAAGAAAAATCGATTTCCTTCCCTATAATTGTGGACACATCCAGTCTTTAATTGGAATGAAACCCATGATATTTGCTTTAACGGTGCACCTAGTGGTCTCTATCAAAAGTTGCAATTTGTAATGGTATTCAAAACAATGGAATATGCTCAACAATTCTGAAGTTGCTCTTCAAACATTGTAGTTTGCAAACAAACAAAGCACAGGAGTAAAATGTGAGACTTCAGTTGCATTTAAACCTTTTCCTATATCGGTGAAGGTACTGAGAAAAGAGACTCTGATCAACACATAGGTAAACTGTGGCTTGCATTATAACTTCCTTGTTCTTGAGAAGACAGTTTATACAGGACAGGAACTCCCAGGTGTCGTGACAGCCAAAGAAGACGCTTCCTGTGACATCGTATGGAGATTTGCCTGAGGCTGTCCTGCAAGAGGTAAGTGACTGTATAAGCATAAAAGAAAAATCGATTTCCTTCGCTACAATTGTGGACATATCGAGTGTTTAATTGGAATGAAACCCATGATCTTTGCTTTAACGGTGCACCTACTGGTCTCTATCAAAAGTTGCAATTTGTAACGGTATTCAAAGCCATGGAACCTGCTCAACAATTCTAAAGTTGCTCTTCAAACATTGTAGTTTGCAAACAAACGAAGCACAAAAGGAAAATGTGAGACTTTAGTTGCATTCAAACCGTTTGCTATATCGGTTAAGCTACTGAGAAAAGAGACTCTGATCAACGCATAGGTAAACTGTGGCTTGCATTATAACTTCCTTGTTCTTGAGAAGACTGTTTATACAGGTCAGGAAGTCCCAGGTGTCGTAACAGCCAAAGAAAACGCTTCCTGTGACATCGTATGGAGATTTTCCTGAGGCTGTCCTGCAAGAGGTAAGTGACTATATAAGCATAAAAGAAAAATCGATTTCCTTCCCTATAATTGTGGACACATCCAGTCTTTAATTGGAATGAAACCCATGATATTTGCTTTAACGGTGCACCTAGTGGTCTCTATCAAAAGTTGCAATTTGTAATGGTATTCAAAACCATGGAACCTGCTCAACAATTCTAAAGTTGCTCTTCAAACATTGTAGTTTGCAAACAAACGAAGCACAGGAGGAAAATGTGAGACTTTAGTTGCATTTAAACCGCTTGCTATATCGGTGAAGCTACTGAGAAAAGAGACTTTGATCAACACATAGGTAAACTGTGGCTTGCATTATAACTTCCTTGTTCTTGAGAAGACTGTTTATACAGGACAGGAACTCCCAGGTGTCGTGACAGCCAAAGAAGACGCTTCCTGTGACATCGTATGGAGATTTTCCTGAGGCTGTCCTGCAAGAGGTAAGTGACTATATAAGCATAAAAGTAAAATCGATTTCCTTCCCTATAATTGTTGACATATCCAGTCTTTAATTGGAATGAAACCCATGATCTTTGCTTTAACGGTGCACCTACTGGTCTCTATCAAAAGTTGCAATTTGTAATGGTATTCAAAACCATGGAAACTGCTCAACAATTCTGAAGTTGCTGTTCAAACATTGTAGTTTGCAAACAAACAAAGCACAAGAGGAAAATATGAGACTTTAGTTGCATTCAAACCGTATCCTATATCGGTGAAGCTACTGAGAAAAGAGACTCTGATCAACACATAGGTAAACTGTGGCTTGCATTACAACTTCCTTGTTCTTGAGAAGACTGTTTATACAGGTCAGGAAGTCCCAGGTGTCGTAACAGCCAAAGAAGACGCTTCCTGTGACATCGTATGGAGATTTTCCTGAGGCTGTCCTGCAAGAGGTAAGTGACTATATAAGCATAAAAGAAAAATCGATTTCCTTCCCTATAATTGTGGACACATCCAGTCTTTAATCGGAATGAAACCCATGATATTTGCTTTAACGGTGCACCTACTGGTCTCTATCAAAAGTTGCAATTTGTAATGGTATTCAAAACCATGGATCCTGTTCAACAATTCTGAAGTTGCTCTTCAAACATTGTAGTTTGCAAACAAACAAAGCACAGGAGGAAAATGTGAGACTTTAGTTGCATTGAAACCGTTTGATATATCGGTGAAGCTACTGAGAAAAGAGACTTTGATCAACACATAGGTAAACTGTGGCTTGCATTATAACTTCCTTGTTCTTGAGAAGACTGTTTATACAGGTCAGGAAGTTCCAGGTGTCGTAACAGCCAATAAAGACGCTTCCTGTGACATCGTATAGAGATTTCCCTGAGGCTGTCCTGCAAGAGGTAAGTGACTGTATAAGCATAAAAGAAAAATCGATTTCCTACCCTATAATTGTGGACACTTCCAGCCTTTAATTGGAATGAAACCCATGATCTTTGCTTTAACGGTGCACCTACTGGTCTCTATCAAAAGTTGCAATTTGTAACGGTATTCAAAACCATGGAACCTGCTCAACAATTCTGAAGTTGCTCTTCAAACATTGTAGTTTGCAAACAAACGAAGCACAGGAGGAAAATGTGAGACTTTAGTTGCATTCAAACCGTTTGCTATATCGGTGAAGCTACTGAGAAAAGAGACTCTGATCAACACATAGGTAAACTGTGGCTTGCATTACAACTTCCTTGTTCTTGAGAAGACTGTTTATACAGGACAGGAACTCCCAGGTGTCGTGACAGCCAAAGAAGACGCTTCCTGTGACATCGTATGGAGATTTGCCTGAGGCTGTCGTGCAAGAGGTAAGTGACTGTATAAGCATAAAAGAAAAATCGATTTCCTTCGCTACAATTGTGGACATATCGAGTGTTTAATTGGAATGAAACCCATGATCTTTGCTTTAACGGTGCACCTACTGGTCTCTATCAAAAGTTGCAATTTGTAACGGTATTCAAAGCCATGGAACCTGCTCAACAATTCTGAAGTTGCTCTTCAAACATTGTAGTGTGCAAACAAACGAAGCACAGGAGGAAAATGTGAGACTTTAGTTGCATTCAAACCGTTTGCTATATCGGTTAAGCTACTGAGAAAAGAGACTCTGATCAACGCATAGGTAAACTGTGGCTTGCATTACAACTTCCTTGTTCTTGAGAAGACTGTTTATACAGGACAGGAACTCCCAGGTGTCGTAACAGCCAAAGAAGACGCTTCCTGTGACATCGTATGGAGATTTTCCTGAGGCTGTCCTGCAAGAGGTAAGTGACTGTATAAGCATAAAAGAAAAATCAATTTCCTTCGCTACAATTGTGGACATATCGAGTCTTTAATTGGAATGAAACCCATGATCTTTGCTTTAACGGTGCACCTACTGGTCTCTATCAAAAGTTGCAATTTGTAACGGAATTCAAAACCATGGAACCTGCTCAACAATTCTGAAGTTGCTCTTCAAACATTGTAGTTTGCAAACAAACGAAGCACAGGAGGAAAATGTGAGACTTTAGTTGCATTCAAACCGTTTGCTATATCGGTTAAGCTACTGAGAAAAGAGACTCTGATCAACGCATAGGTAAACTGTGGCTTGCATTATAACTTCCTTGTTCTTGAGAAGACTGTTTATACAGGTCAGGAAGTCCCAGGTGTCGTAACAGCCAAAGAAGACGCTTCCTGTGACATCGTATGGAGATTTTCCTGAGGCTGTCCTGCAAGAGGTAAGTGACTATATAAGCATAAAAGAAAAATCGATTTCCTTCCCTATAATTGTGGACACATCCAGTCTTTAATTGCAATGAAACCCATGATATTTGCTTTACCGGTGCACCTAGTGGTCTCTATCAAAAGTTGCAATTTGTAATGGTATTCAAAACCATGGATCCTGTTCAACAATTCTGAAGCTGCTCTTCAAACATTGTAGTTTGCAAACAAACAAAGCACAGGAGTAAAATGTGAGACTTTAGTTGCATTTAAACCGTTTGCTATATCGGTGAAGCTACTGAGAAAAGAGACTCTGATCAACACATAGGTAAACTGTGGCTTGCATTCTAACTTCTTTGTTCTTGAGAAGACTGTTTATACAGGTCAGGAAGTTCCAGGTGTCGTAACAGCCAAAGAAGGCGCTTCCTGTGACATCGTATGGAGATTTGCTTGAGGCTGTCCTGCAAGAGGTAAGTGACTGTATAAGCATAAAAGAAAAATCGAATTCCTTTCTTATAATTGTGGACATATCCAGTCTTTAATTGGAATGAAACCCATGATCTTTGCTTTAACGATGCACCTAGTGGTCTCTATCAAAAGTTGCAGTTTGTAACGGTATTCAAAACCATGGAACCTGCTCAACAATTCTGAAGTTGCTCTTCAAGCATTGTAGTTTGTAAACAAACGAAGCACAGGAGGAAAATGTGAGACTTTAGTTGCATTTAAACCGCTTGCTATATCGGTGAAGCTACTGAGAAAAGAGACTTTGATCAACACATAGGTAAACTGTGGCTTCCATTATAACTTCCTTGTTCTTGAGAAGACTGTTTATACAGGTCAGCAAGTTCCAGGTGTCGTAACAGCCAATAAAGACGCTTCATGTGACATCGTATGGAGATTTCCCTGAGGCTGTCCTGCTAGCGGTAAGTGACCGTATAAGCATAAAAGAAAAATCGATTTCCTTCGCTACAATTGTGGACATATCGAGTCTTTAATTGGAATGAAACCCATGATCTTTGCTTTAACGGTGCGCCTACTGGTCTCTATCAAAAGTTGCAATTTGTAACGGTATTCAAAACCATGGAACCTGCTCAACAATTCTGTAGTTGCTCTTCAAACATTGTAGTTTGCAAACAAACGAAGCACAGGAGGAAAATGTGAGACTTTAGTTGCATTCAAACCGTTTGCTATATCGGTTAAGCTACTGAGAAAAGAGACTCTGATCAACACATAGGTAAACTGTGGCTTGCATTACAACTTCCTTGTTCTTGAGAAAACTGTTTATACAGGACAGGAACTCCCAGGTGTCGTGACAGCCAAAGAAGACGCTTCCTGTGACATCGTATGGAGATTTGCCTGAGGCTGTCCTGCAAGAGGTAAGTGACCGTATAAGCATAAAAGAAAAATCGATTTCCTTCGCTACAATTGTGGACATATCGAGTCTTTAATTGGAAGGAAACCCATGATCTTTGCTTTAACGGTGCACCTACTGGTCTCTATCAAAAGTTGCAATTTGTAATGGTATTCAAAACCATGGAAACTGCTCAACAATTCTGAAGTTGCTGTTCCAACATTGTAGTTTGCAAACAAACAAAGCACAAGAGGAAAATATGAGACTTTAGTTGCATTCAAACCGTATCCTATATCGGTGAAGCTACTGAGAAAAGAGACTCTGATCAACACATAGGTAAACTGTGGCTTGCATTCTAACTTCTTTGTTCTTGAGAAGACTGTTTATACAGGTCAGGAAGTTCCAGGTGTCGTAACAGCCAAAGAAGACGGTTCCTGTGACATCGTATGGAGATTTGCTTGAGGCTGTCCTGCAAGAGGTAAGTGACTGTATAAGCATAAAAGAAAAATCGAATTCCTTCCTTATAATTGTGGACATATCGAGTCTTTAGTTGGAATGAAACCCATGATCTTTGCTTTAACGGTGCACCTAGTGGTCTCTATCAAAAGTTGCAGTTTGTAACGGTATTCAAAACCATGGAACCTGCTCAACAATTCTGAAGTTGCTCTTCAAGCATTGTAGTTTGCAAACAAACAAAGCACAGGAGGAAAATGTGAGACTTTAGTTGCATTAAAACCGCTTGCTATATCGGTGAAGCTACTGAGAAAAGAGACTTTGATCAACACATAGGTAAACTGTGGCTTGCATTATAACTTCCTTCTTCTTGAGAAGACTGTTTATACAGGTCAGGAAGTTCCAGGGGTCGTAACAGCCAATGAAGACGCTTCCTGTGACATCTTATGGAGATTTGCCTGAGGCTGTCCTGCAAGAGGTAAGTGACGGTATAAGCATAAAAGAAAAATCGATTTCCTTCGCTATAATTGTGTACATATGGAGTCTTTAATGGGAATCAAACCCATGATGATTGCTGTTAACGGTGACCGTACCGGGATCAACCAAAAGTTGTAAAGGACGAACAGTAAATCTAAGGTTGCATTGAAGTTCAAACCCATGGTCTTTACTTTAACTGTGGACCTACTGGGCTCTACTAAAAGTTGAAAGTTTTAATGGCATTCAAAACCACGGTCCTAGCTCAACAATTCTCAAGTTACTCTTTAAACAATGTACTTTGCAAACAAACAAAATACAGGAGGAAAATGTGAGACTATAGTTGCATTCAAATCGTTTGCTATATCGGTGAAGCTACTGAGAAAAGAGACGCTCATCACAACATAAGTAAATTCTGACTTGCATTATAACTTCCTTGTTCTTGAGAAGACTGTTTACACAGGTCAGGAAGTTCCAGGTGTTATAACAGCAAAAGAAGACGCTTCCTGTGACATCGTATGGAAATTTGCCCGAGACCGTCCTACTAGAGGTAAGTGACTGTATAAGGATAAAAGAAAAATCGATTTCTTTCGCTGCAATTGTGGACATATCGAATCTTCAATGGGAATGAAACCAATGATCTTTCCTTTAACGGTGGACTTACAGGTCTCTATAAAAAGTTGCAATTTCTAATGGTATTCAAAACCATGGTCCCTGCTCAACAATTCTGAAGTTTCTCTTCAAACGTTGTAGTTTGCAAACAAACAAAGCACAGGAGGAAAATGTGAGACTTTAGTTGCATTCAAACCGTTTGATATATCGGTGAAGCTACTGAGAAAAGAGACTTTGATCAACACATAGGTAAACTGTGGCTTGCATTATAACTTCCTTGTTCTTGACAAGACTGTTTATACAGGTCAGGAAGTTCCAGGTGTCGTAACAGCCAATAAAGACGCTTCTTGTGACATCGTATAGAGATTTCCCTGAGGCTGTCCTGCTAGCGGTAAGTGACTGTATAAGCATAAAAGAAAAATCGATTTCCTTCCCTATAATTGTGGACACTTCCAGCCTTTAATTGGAATGAAACCCATGATCTTTGCTTTAACGGTGCACCTACTGGTCTCTATCAAAAGTTGCAATTTGTAACGGTATTCAAAACCATGGAACCTGCTCAACAATTCTGAAGTTGCTCTTCAAACATTGTAGTTTGCAAACAAACGAAGCACAGGAGGAAAATGTGAGACTTTAGTTGCATTCAAACCGTTTGCTATATTGGTGAAGCTACTGAGAAAAGAGACTCTGATCAACACATAGGTAAACTGTGGCTTGCATTACAACTTCCTTGTTCTTGAGAAGACTGTTTATACAGGACAGGAACTCCCAGGTGTCGTGACAGCCAAAGAAGACGCTTCCTGTGACATCGTATGGAGATTTGCCTGAGGCTGTCGTGCAAGAGGTAAGTGACTGTATAAGCATAAAAGAAAAATCGATTTCCTTCGCTACAATTGTGGACATATCGAGTGTTTAATTGGAATGAAACCCATGATCTTTGCTTTAACGGTGCACCTAGTGGTCTCTATGAAAAGTTGCAATTTGTAACGGTATTCAAAGTCATGGAACCTGCTCAACAATTCTGAAGTTGCTCTTCAAACATTGTAGTTTGCAAACAAACGAAGCACAGGAGGAAAATGTGAGACTTTAGTTGCATTAAAACCGTTTGCTATATCGGTGAAGCTACTGAGAAAAGAGACTTTGATCCACACATAGGTAAACTGTGGCTTGCATTATAACTTCCTTGTTCTTGAGGAGACTGTTTATACAGGTCAGCAAGTTCCAGGTGTCGTAACGGCCAATAAAGACGCTTCATGTGACATCGTATTGAGATTTCCCTGAGGCTGTCCTGCTAGCGGTAAGTGACCGTATAAGCATAAAAGAAAAATCGTTTTCCTTCGCTACAATTGTGGACATATCGAGTCTTTAATTGGAATGAAAGCCATGATCTTTGCTTTAACGGTGCACCTACTGGTCTCTATCAAAAGTTGCAATTTGTAACGGTATTCAAAACCATGGAAACTACTCAACAATTCTGAAGTTGCTGTTCAAACATTGTAGTTTGCAAACAAACAAAGCACAAGAGGAAAATATGAGACTTTAGTTGCATTCAAACCGTATCCTATATCGGTGAAGCTACTGAGAAAAGAGACTGTGATCAACACATAGGTAAACTGTGGCTTGCATTACAACTTCCTTGTTCTTGAGAAGACTGTTTATACAGGACACGAACTCCCAGGTGTCGTGACAGCCAAAGAAGACGCTTCCTGTGACATCGTATGGAGATTTGCCTGAGGCTGTCCTGCAAGAGGTAAGTGACTGTATAAGCATAAAAGAAAAATCGATTTCCTTCGCTACAATTGTGGACATATCGAGTCTTTAATTGGAATGAAACCCATGATCTTTGCTTTAACGGTGCACCTACTGGTCTCTATCAAAAGTTGCAATTTGTAATGGTATTCAAAACCATGGAACCTGCTCAACAATTCTGAAGTTGCTCTTCAAACATTGTAGTTTGCAAACAAACGAAGCACAGGAGGAAAATGTGAGACTTTAGTTGCATTCAAACCGTTTGCTATATCGGTTAAGCTACTGAGAAAAGAGACTCTGATCAACGCATAGGTAAACTGTGGCTTGCATTATAACTTCCTTGTTCTTGAGAAGACTGTTTATACTGGTCAGGAAGTCCCAGGTGTCGTAACAGCCAAAGAAGACGCTTCCTGTGACATCGTATGGAGATTTTCCTGAGGCTGTCCTGCAAGAGGTAAGTGACTATATAAGCATAAAATAAAAATCGATTTCCTTCCCTATAATTGTGGACACATCCAGTCTTTAATCGGAATGAAACCCATGATATTTGCTTTAACGGTGCACCTAGTGGTCTCTATCAAAAGTTGCAATTTGTAATGGTATTCAAAACCATGGATCCTGTTCAACAATTCTGAAGTTGCTCTTCAAACATTGTAGTTTGCAAACAAACAAAGCACAGGAGTAAAATGTGAGACTTTAGTTGCATTTAAACCGTTTGCTATATCGGTGAAGCTACTGAGAAAAGAGACTCTGATCAACACATAGGTAAACTGTGGCTTGCATTCTAACTTCTTTGTTCTTGAGAAGACTGTTTATACAGGTCAGGAAGTTCCAGGTGTCGTAACAACCAAAGAAGACGGTTCCTGTGACATCGTATGGAGATTTGTTTGAGGCTGTCCTGCAAGAGGTAAGTGACTGTATAAGCATAAAAGAAAAATCGAATTCCTTCCTTATAATTGTGGACAGATCCAGTCTTTAATTGGAATGAAACCCATGATCTTTGCTTTAACGATGCACCTAGTGGTCTCTATCAAAAGTTGCAGTTTGTAACGGTATTCAAAACCATGGAACCTGCTCAACAATTCTGAAGTTGCTCTTCAAGCATTGTAGTTTGCAAACAAACAAAGCACAGGAGGAAAATGTGAGACTTTAGTTGCATTAAAACCGCTTGCTATATCGGTGAAGCTACTGAGAAAAGAGACTTTGATCAACACATAGGTAAACTGTGGCTTGCATTATAACTTCCTTCTTCTTGAGAAGACTGTTTATACAGGTCAGGAAGTTCCAGGGGTCGTAACAGCCAATGAAGACGCTTCCTGTGACATCTTATGGAGATTTGCCTGAGGCTGTCCTGCAAGAGGTAAGTGACGGTATAAGCATAAAAGAAAAATCGATTTCCTTCGCTATAATTGTGTACATATGGAGTCTTTAATGGGAATCAAACCCATGATGATTGCTGTTAACGGTGACCGTACCGGGATCAACCAAAAGTTGTAAAGGACGAACAGTAAATCTAAGGTTGCATTGAAGTTCAAACCCATGGTCTTTACTTTAACTGTGGACCTACTGGGCTCTACTAAAAGTTGAAAGTTTTAATGGCATTCAAAACCACGGTCCTAGCTCAACAATTCTCAAGTTACTCTTTAAACAATGTACTTTGCAAACAAACAAAATACAGGAGGAAAATGTGAGACTATAGTTGCATTCAAATCGTTTGCTATATCGGTGAAGCTACTGAGAAAAGAGACGCTCATCACAACATAAGTAAATTCTGACTTGCATTATAACTTCCTTGTTCTTGAGAAGACTGTTTACACAGGTCAGGAAGTTCCAGGTGTTATAACAGCAAAAGAAGACGCTTCCTGTGACATCGTATGGAAATTTGCCCGAGACCGTCCTACTAGAGGTAAGTGACTGTATAAGGATAAAAGAAAAATCGATTTCTTTCGCTGCAATTGTGGACATATCGAATCTACAATGGGAATGAAACCAATGATCTTTCCTTTAACGGTGGACTTACAGGTCTCTATAAAAAGTTGCAATTTCTAATGGTATTCAAAACCATGGTCCCTGCTCAACAATTCTGAAGTTTCTCTTCAAACGTTGTAGTTTGCAAACAAACAAAGCACAGGAGGAAAATGTGAGACTTTAGTTGCATTCAAACCGTTTGATATATCGGTGAAGCTACTGAGAAAAGAGACTTTGATCAACACATAGGTAAACTGTGGCTTGCATTATAACTTCCTTGTTCTTGAGAAGACTGTTTATACAGGTCAGGAAGTTCCAGGTGTCGTAACAGCCAATAAAGACGCTTCCTGTGACATCGTATAGAGATTTCCCTGAGGCTGTCCTGCAAGAGGTAAGTGACTGTATAAGCATAAAAGAAAAATCGATTTCCTTCCCTATAATTGTGGACACTTCCAGCCTTTAATTGGAATGAAACCCATGATTTTTGCTTTAACGGTGCACCTACTGGTCTCTATCAAAAGTTGCAATTTGTAACGGTATTCAAAACCATGGAACCTGCTCAACAATTCTGAAGTTGCTCTTCAAGCATTGTAGTTTGCAAACAAACAAAGCACAGGAGGAAAATGTGAGACTTTAGTTGCATTCAAACCGTTTGCTATATGGGTGAAGCTACTGAGAAAAGAGACTTTGATCAACACATAGGTAAACTGTGGCTTGCATTATAACTTCCTTGTTCTTGAGAAGACTGTTTATACAGGTCAGGAAGTTCCAGGTGTCGTAACAGCCAATGAAGACGCTTCCTGTGACATCTTATGGAGATTTGCCTGAGGCTGTCCTCCAAGAGGTAAGTGACGGTATAAGCATAAAAGAAAATCGATTTCCTTCGCTATAATTGGGTACATATGGAGTCTTTAATGGGAATCAAACCCATGATGATTGCTGTTAACGGAGACCGTACCGGGATCAACCAAAAGTTGTAAAGGACGAACAGTAAATCTAAGGTTGCATTGAAGTTCAAACCCATGGTCTTTACTTTAACTGTGGACCTACTGGGCTCTACTAAAAGTTGAAAGTTTTAATGGCATTCAAAACCACGGTCCTAGCTCAACAATTCTCAAGTTACTCTTTAAACAATGTACTTTGCAAACAAACAGAATACAGGAGGAAAATGTGAGACTATAGTTGCATTCAAATCGTTTGCTATATCGCTGAAGCTATTGAGAAAACAGACGCTCATCACAACATAAGTAAATTCTGACTTGCATTATAACTTCCTTGTTCTTGAGAAGACTGTTTACACAGGTCAGGAAGTTGCAGGTGTCATAACAGCCAAAGAAGACGCTTCCTGTGACATCGTATGGAAATTTGCCCGAGGCTGTCCTACCAGAGGTAAGTGACTGTATAAGCATAAAAGAAAAATCGATTTCCTTCGGTACAATTGTGGACATATCGAGTCTTCAATGGGAATGAAACCCATGATCTTTGCTTTAACGGTGGACTTACAGGTCTCTATAAAAAGTTGCAATTTGTAATGGTATTCAAAACCATGGTCCCTGCTCAACAATTCTGAAGTTGCTCTTCAAACATTGTAGTTTGCAAACAAACAAAGCACAGGAGATAAATATGAGACGTTAGTTGCATTCAAACCGTTTGATATATCGGTGAAGCTACTGAGAAAAGAGACTTTGATCAACACATAGGTAAACTGTGGCTTGTATTATAACTTTCTTGTTCTTGAGAAGACTGTTTATACAGGTCAGGAAGTTCCAGGTGTCGTAACAGCCAAAGAAGACGCTTCCTGTGACATCGTATGGAAATTTGCGAGAGGCTGTCTTACAAGAGGTAAGTGACCGTATGAGCATAAAAGAAAAATCGATTACTTTCGCTACAATTGTGGACATATCAAGTCTTCAATGGGAATGAAAGCCATGATCTTTTCTTTAACAGTGGACTTACAGGTCTCTATAAAAAGTTCCAATTTGTAACGGTATTCAAAACCATGGAATCTGCCCAACAATTCTGAAGTTGCTCTTCAAACATTGTAGTTTGCAAACAAACAAAGCACAGGAGTAAAATGTCAGACTTTAGTTGCATTTAAACCGTTTGATATATCGGTGAAGCTACTGAGAAAAGAGACTCTGATCAACACCATAGGTAAACTGTGGCTTGTATTATAACTTCCTTGTTCTTGAGAAGACTGTTTATACAGGTCAGGAAGTTCCAGGTGTCGTAACAGCCAATAAAGACGCTTCCTGTGACATCGTATGGAGATTTCCCTGAGGCTGTCCTGCAAGAGGTAAGTGACTGTATAAGCATAAAAGGAAAATTGATTTCCTTCCCTATAATTGTGGACACATCCAGTCTTTAATTGGAATGAAACCCATGATATTTGCTTTAACGGTGCACCTAGTGGTCTCTATCAAAAGTTGCAATTTGTAATGGTATTCAAAACCATGGAACCTGCTCAACAATTCTGAAGTTGCTCTTCAAACATTGTAGTTTGCAAACAAACAATGCACAGGAGTAAAATGTGAGACTTTAGTTGCATTTAAACCGTTTCCTATATCGGTGAAGCTACTGAGAAAAGAGACTTTGATCAACACATAGGTAAACTGTGGCTTGTATTATAACTTCCTTGTTCTTGAGAAGAATGTTTATACCGGTAAGGAAGTTCCAGGTGTCGTAACAGCCAAAGAAGATGCTTCCTGTGACATCGTATGGAAATTTGCCCGAGGCTGTCTTACAACAGGTAAGTGACTGTATGAGCATAAAACACAAATCGATTACTTTCGCTACAATTGTGGACATATCAAGTCTTCAATGGGAATGAAAGCCATGATCTTTTCTTTAACAGTGGACTTACAGGTCTCCATAGAAAGTTGCAATTTCTAACGTTATTCAAAACCATGGAAACTGCTCAACAATTCTGAAGTTGCTGTTCAAACATTGTAGTTTGCAAACAAACAAAGCACAAGAGGAAAATATGAGACTTTAGTTGCATTCAAACCGTTTGCTATATCGGTGAAGCTACTGAGAAAAGAGACTCTGATCAACACACAGGTAAACTGTGGCTTGCATTATAACTTCCTTGTTCTTGAGAAGACTGTTTAAACAGGTCAGGTAGTTCCAGGAGTCATAACAGCCAAAGAAGACGCTTCCTGTGACATCGCATGGAGATTTGCCCAAGGCTGTCCTGCAAGAGGTGAGTGACTGTATAAGCATAAAAGAAAAATCGTTTCCTTCGCTATAATTGTGGACAACTCCAGTCTTTAATGGGAATAAAATCCATCATCTTTGCTTTGACGGTGCACCTACTGGTGTCTATCAAAAGTTGGAATTTGTAATGGTATTCAAAACCATGGAACCTGCTCAACAATGCTGAAGTTACTCTTCAAGCATTGTACACTGCTCGAAAAATCGCCTTTGCGGACGATCAAATGTGTGGTGAAAGGCGTATCAAAGACCTCCTTTGCTACATCTTTCCACACCTGTGACGCGCGTCAAAGATCATCTTTGATGTCGCCTTTGACATAGTGGTAAAGGTGGTAAAGGCCGTCTTTACCACATCTTTGACATATACCTTTGACGCGCGTCAAAGATTACATTTGATTCACCTTTGTCCATTATCAAAGGTTTGTCAAAGGTTTAGTCAAATTCGTCTGTGATTTGTGACAAAGGTAGATCAAAGGCGTGTGGTCAAATCCGTCTGTGACGCGTGTCAAAGGTTGAACAAAGGTGTTTGGTCAAATCCGTCTTTGACGCGTGTCAAAGGCTGATCAAAGATGTAGTCAAATATGTCTGAGACTTGTGTCAAAGGCTTGTCAAAAGTGAATCGTCTTTGCCATGTGATTTACACACATTTGACACTCGTCAAAGGCCATCTTTGATCCCGCCTTTATATAGTGGTAAAGGTGACAAAGGCCATCTTTACCACATATTTGACATATGCCTTTGACGCAAGTTAAAGGTGATATTCAATTCGCTTTTATTTTGTCCACTATCAAAGGTTTGTCCAAGGCGTAATCACATTGTCTACGATTGGTGTGAAAAGTGTGTCAAATATCTTGACCACTTTTAGAAATTTAAATTAAATCATTAAAAAATACTGGCGTTACGTCAGCAATATTCATTATGATAAATATACAGGCCATGATGACTGTTTTAAAAATTCAATTTTAATGATGTCAAAAGCAGAATACACTCTTTACTAAATTAAAAGTGCCATAAAACTGTTTCAAATAGTATCAGAAAATACATGGTTGAATTAAAAATTAATTAATGAGGCCTTAACTGCAATAGTGTACAAATGTGTCACAAAATTATCATGCAGTAGTACTAATAAGAAGCAAATTAGTAAAGGTAATACAATGGTTTCAAGGGGTATTTGGGGTATAAATACCTCGAGTAATATTTTAAAATTGTCCCAAAATATCACGAGCCGCTTGGATTATTTGTTTATACTGCAAGGCTAAGAAATTTCTCTTTTTCTAACGCTCACACGTGTGATCAGCGATTCGGGACCAAAAGATTACTTCAAAATAATTTTCTTAAGGTGGCTCCAAGTAGTTTTTTTTTTTGGGGGGGGGGGGGTCACACTTCCCTTTTTGAATGCGCTTATACCTAATCTTACTTTAGCTCAATGAATCTGAATTTGATATCAGCTGTCAGGCTAAGATGAAAGTTTTGGATGATGCTCTTTTTATGCTAATCAGCGTTTCCATAGCAACAGTAAACGAATATGGCGAAAAACAGTTTTTCCTAAATATCTTTCGATTTGGGGGCTACCCGCGACAAGCGAATATATGCGCTATAATCTACACAGTGTAGCACACTAAATGGGAAAATTTCAAACATATTAAACTGTTTGATTTTGAATCGCTAAAACATTTAAACACATGTTTTTTCATGTTTAAAATATAAGCGGTCAAAACATTTCATAGGTCTCACAAATTATCATTAAATTATCACAGAAAGTTTACTCAGACTTACATAATTACTCCCTGCAAATAGCTCTGACTAATTCATCGGCAATAAAGAGATCGAGCTTATCATTCAAGTGCAGTTTAAAAAGAGGGAAAACGTCAAGAAAAACTGCATTTGAATGAAAAGCTCGATCTCTTTATTGCCGAGGAGTTAGTCAGAGCTATTTGCAGGGAGTAATAATTTAAGTCTGAGGAACTTTCTTTGGTAATTTAATGATAATTTGTGAGACCTATGGAATGTAATGACCACTTTTATTTCAAACATGAAAAAACACGTGTTAAAAATGTTTCAGTTTCAATTCACAAGTTGCGGAGTTTCTCTAGATCGAGAGAATTTTTTGTAAAACCCGCTAGTGGACCAATTGATTAGACCATGGGCTTCAACTGGACAATAAAAGTTTAAAAGAAATATATGAGAGCGTTTTTGAAATTTTGGGGGATGAAGTTTTGGGGATTGTAAATACAGTGAAAAACATACTATCGACATAATTGGCTAATATCTAAAGAAAACGATGCGCGATAAGAATGCAGTTTCATCTCGTAGTAGTTTGATTCCATTTTAAATGGTGTGTGAAAAAGTGAAGGGGTTGCTTTGCCCGATTGCGAGAAAGAAGGATTTGATTAGCGTACGTTCAGCTGCTCTTGTTGTTATTTTTGTATGTAATTTGGTCTACGCCTACGAATGTGATGATAATTTGGAAACCGTGAGATTTTTTTTTTTTAAATTGACAACCTCGAGATTAATCATCAGTTTATATGGCCTGCAAGTTTCAAGGGCATTGAAGACATGCAAGGCAATAAAATAGGGCCTTGATCCAATGTACCAATGTTTTCATACAGACTTTGTGTTTACAAGTGAGCGTCCTCATTATTCACGAGTATTGTTTTCAAGTTTCATATGCACGTGCAAAACTTTAGCAAAAAGTTTATTTGCATCGAACAAAACGCTCGATTGCTTTCCGAAGAATTTTCCGTAACATGCTAATAACTGGCTTGAGAATTATAATAACATTACGCACTCGATGCCGCGCAATTACGCTGTAATGCAGCCGTACCTAGGGTCTCTGTAAAATTGCAGGACAAGAAGAACATATCCCAATTTGCAAATTTATAAACGAAATACAGAAACAGTGCTTCTTATGTCCCACGCAAGAACAGTGTGACAATTTTATATTTTAGCTGAGAATTTTGCTTTGCGCTATATTATATCTAAATAAGTAACAGATGCTACGCCGATTGCAACAAATAACCAGAGTAAGACAAACATAAACCATTGCCAAAGCGTGTTATTTCTGTATCCCACTTGATGAAATTAAACGTGACGTTTCCGACGTTGTCTTCATCAGTACTGTTGTCATTGCTATTCGTAACGCAAGCCAGTTATTAGCATGTTTCGGAAAATTCTTCGGAAAGCAATCGAGCGTTCTGTTCGATGCAAATAAATTTTTTGCTAAAGTTTTGCACGTGCATATGAAACTTTAAAACAATACTCGTGAATAATGATGACTCTCACTTGTAAACTCAAAATCTGCGGGAGTAAATTGGTACATTGGGGGCCCTATATTATTGCCTTGCATGTCTTCAATGCCCTTGAAACTTGCAGGCCATATAAATTGATAATTAATTTCCAGATTGTCAATTTAAAAAAAAAAATTATCTCGCTGTTTCCAAATTATCATCACATTTGTAGGCGTAGACCAAATTACATACAAAAATGGCAACAATGAGCAGCTGAACGCACGCTAATCAAATCCTTCTTTCTCGCAATCGGCCAAAGCAACCCCCTCACTTTTTCCCACACTATTTCAAATGGAGTCAAACTATTTTGAGATGAAACTGCATTCCCATTGTGCATCGTTTTCTTTAGATATTAGCCAATAAGGTCGATAGTATGTTTTTCACTGTATTTACAATCCCCAAAACGTCATCCCCCAAAATTTCAAGAACGCTCTCATACATTTCTTTTAAACTTTGTCCAGTTGAAGCCCATGGTCTAATTAATTAGTCCAGTAGCGGGTTTTACAAAAAATTCTCTCGATCTAGAGAAACTCCGCAACTTGTGAATTTCGGAGGATCACCATTCTGTTGCCATGGAAGCACCGATGTAAACAAATCCTATACTCACATAAAGTTCAGTGTATTGTGTGTTTGCATGCAAAGTGGCTTGTCTTTTTATGCGCAACAACAAAAGATATGGCCCATTAAAATTGAAAGGGTGTGGACTTGAGAAATGGGTACGAGCCTCCTTAATTGCTACATGGTTGCTGACGGCAATCGAAAGCCAACAATAACTCATTCCTGCCAATTAACTGTACTGCCATGTATATCAGTCATACATATAACAAGTTATGAGCCACAGCTATGTTTAAAAAGTTTAAAAATTAATTAACTACTATATGAACGTTTATGGTAAAATTCAAGTACTTTTTTTTGTGGATTTTCAGTGTCAAATTTCGGCTTTCACGAAATCAATACATAAGATCATATTTCAGGTGCTGAAATGAAATAATGTTTTCCATGACAAGAATTTTTTACAGGAGATGAATTTCACTGAGACGACAACACATTTTGTCATCTGCCCACTTGTTAATCATTACAAAATTACACATGCATTATAGTTAGTTTGTTATAAAGTTGAAGAAAAGACAATATACTGTTTGTTGCATCTTTTCAAGACCACATGTGGCATGAAAACATGACTGTGAAGTAGGTTTCAATTGTGGTGTGACTGTAACATAATTTATGCATTAGGTGAACCTAATCTCACCTGACTCTAGATCAGAAATGAGTTCGGCAAACAGGCATGCATTTTAATTGCAATGTCAGTTGAAGTTGTTTGTGCCCTGAAAATGTTATCTATGCATTTACAGCCGCTTTTTTGTCTTTTCTTTCAAACTTAAGTTATAATCACTTTGAATGCAAATTAAAGTTCTCAGATTATGAACAGGCTAAGGTCACACATATTTGTTTGAACAATCATGGCATGTTTTATACCAAAATATAAAGGTCGTGTTTTCACATGATTGTTTACGTATGCTCGATGCGATACTGTACATCCATTCATTTCTTGAAGCTTGAATTATTTTTTGAATGTGGAAGTATGACAAGCGATTCTCTTAACTTACATCATTTCCTTTACCTGTATATTTGTTTTAATCATTTTTCATTAATTTTAATTTTTTAAGTATTAATAAATTAACTGATTTTTTCGTAATGATTTTCGTTAACTGCTGCTTAAAAAATAATCAAGCATTCTTGGGACCGAAAGGGTGGCTAATATGTTCACTCGTTCTAATGGAACCTGAAAAGTGTCTTGAGTTTAAGCATGATCTGTTCAGTGGCTCTTTACACTCTTGAAAGTTATAGAGAAATATTTACTTCTTTGGTCTTCTGATCATCGCATTCTTTGATTGAAGAACCAGACACGTGTAGCTGCCAACGGCAAGCTGACTTGGCAACGCAGCCCAGCAAGACATCTTTGCTCTTCAAATTTTCATGCCTGTTTACACATAAAATTAATTACTTTTAAATAAACATACTAAGGCAATTATAACATTGTGCTTGCAAAAAGAAAAACCAAGATATGAAACAAAGCACAGTGTCCAATTTAATGGGAGGTTGCTGGAAAATCAAATAATATAAGCTTAATTACATGACTTTTTAATAAACTGTCTTTATTGGGCATCTGATCTGAAAATGTTATTAGTTTATACTGTTGGAACAGTAAAATGTATCTTTGTTAGAAATTAATATTAATTTCACCCAAATGTAAAACTAAAAGTAGAACAGAAGAACTTATCACTTGTAAAGAAAAAAATTGTAAGTTGTAAATTGTAAATTGTAAGCATGGTGCCTGCGACCATTGGGACATTCCACTTTTTAGCCGCACCCCCCCCCCCCCCCCCCCCCCTAAAGAAGGACATGTTTTGCAAAGAAGGGTTCGGATTTTTTCTTCAAAGAAGCCGACAAAATTTGGAGCCTTCGGATTTTTTTTTCAAAGGTGCCGACAGAAAAATCAACCCTTCGGATTTCATTTTTCAAAGGGCGCCGACAATAAATTGAGGGTTCGGATTCCTGCCATCTTTAGGGGGGGTGCGGATAGAAAATGGAAAGTCCCATTATTTAGACTCTGTCAAGTTCAATGTGATGCACCCAAAACATATGAATTAGTTTTTAAACATGGAGCTCAATGTTCTATGCAGCAAAAACTTCAACATTCCCTGTAGCAAGATTGTGTATCACAAATGAAATATGCGATGTTGAAGTGCAATTTTAAGCTTAAGTATTATGAACAAACAATTCGGTTTTCTAGAAACTGGTATCCCGCCATTTTGAGTTGCAAATGACAGATAAAATTAATGATGAATGAAACGGATATCCAGGGTTTGTCATTAATATAAAAAGTTCACTAAATAGCCTCGTTGGGTGACCTTGTATTTCATAAACAAGCATCAAAAGCTAACATTTTATATACGAAAAGGATTAGCTGGAAATAAGCTTAAATAAAGTTCATTCTGTTTGTTTACCGGCAAGTTTAATAGAAGTCTGAGAAAGCAAATATCCGTGTTGGAACGCTTGAGAACTCTTAGATCTTGTTTAAGGCTTAATTTAATTTTTTAAATGTCAAAGAGACTTACCTTTTAATCTTAAGTGAAGTTTGAGTCAAAGAAAGGTGGAAAGATTATTATCCAAACGATCTTCTGAACGCAGGAAAATCAGAATATTTTTTTCTCTTCGACTCACTCTGTACGCGTCAGATGTATCTTGGTTGTGATTGGTCAAAGAGAAATGGCAACCGGCGGAAAGCGCGGGAAACTGGCTGCCTCGGCTCCAGTCATCTATCGTCCGGCAACGTGACAAGATGTTCAAAACAAAAGCAAAGCCGTCATATCTTTCACTTCATCTTTGAAGCTCGTCACAGGTGAAGTCAAAGTTCTTAGTATGTTTGACCTCACCTTTGACAAATGTCAAAAGAAACGAATACCAAAGCCGTCATATCTTTGACTGTACCTTTGACGCGTGTCAAAGGCGAAGTCAAAGTTGTTTACATATTTGACCTCGCCTTTGACAGGGGGCCAAAAGAATATCAAAGCTGTCATATCTTTGACTTCACCTTTAACGCGCGTCAAAGGTGAAGTCAAATACGTCGTCGTATTTGACCTCGCCTTTGTCCCGTCTTCAAAGGTATATGCAAAGCCGTTATATATTTGACATCACCTGTGACGCGCGTCAAAGGCGAAGTCAAAGTTGTTTCCACATTTGACCTCGCCTTTGACAGGTATCAAAAGAATATCAAAGCTGTCATATCTTTGACTTCACCTTTGGCGCACGTCAAAGGTGAAGTCAAACACGTCGTCGTATTTGACTTCGCCTTTGTCCCATCTCAAAGGTATATGTAAAGCCGTTATACATTTGACATCACCTTTGATGCGCGTCTAAGGTGATGTCAAAGTCGATGCCACATTTGACCACACCTTTGATGAAAGTCAAAGGTATAGCAAATCCAATATTTCGTGCAGTGTGTAGTTTGCAAACAAACAAAGCACAGGAGGAAAATGTGGGACTTTAGGTCCATTCAAACCGTTTGCTATATCGGTGAAGCTACTGAGAAAATAGACTCTGATCAACACATAGGTAAACTGTGGCTTGCATTATAACTTCGTTGTTCTTGAGAAGACTGTTTATACAGGTCAGGAAGTTCCAGGTGTCATAACAGCCAAAGAAGACGCTTCCCGTGACATGGTACTGAAATTTCCTCGAGGCTGTCCTACAACAGGTAAGTGACTGTATAAGCATAAAAGAAAAATCGATTTCCATCGCTATAATTGTGGACATATCGAGTCTTCAATTGGAATGAAACCCATAATCTTTGCTTTAACGGTGGACTTACAGGTCTCTATAAAAAGTTGCAAATTGTAATGGTTGTAAAGACCGAACAGTATTCGCATTCAAAACCATGGTCCCTACTCAACAATTCTGAAGTTCCTCTTCCAACAGTGTAGTTTTCAAACAAACAAAGCACAGTAGGAAAATGTGAGACTTTAGTTGCATTTAAACCGTTTGCTATATCGGTGAAGCTACTGAGAAAAGAGACTCTGATCAACGCATAGGTAAACTGTGGCTTGCATTATAACTTCCTTGTTCTTGGGAAGACTGTTTATACAGGTCAGGAAGTCCCAGGTGTCGTAACAGCCAAAGAAGACGCTTCCTGTGACATCTTATGGAGATTTGCCTGAGGCTGTCCTGCAAGAGGTAAGTGACGGTATAAGCATAAAAGAAAAATCGATTTCCTTTCCTATAATTGTGTACATATGGAGTCTTTAATGGGAATCAAACCCATGATGATTGCTGTTAACGGTGACCGTACCGGGATCAACCAAAAGTTGTAAAGGACGAACAGTAAATCTAAGGTTCTATTGAAGTTCAAACCCATGGTCTTTACTTTAACTGTGGACCTACTGGGCTCTACTAAAAGTTGAAAGTTTTAATGGCATTCAAAAGCACGGTCCTAGCTCAACAATTCTCAACTTACTCTTTAAACAATGTACTTTGCAAACAAACAATATACAGCAGGAAAATGTGAGACTATAGTTGCATTCAAATCGTTTGCTATATCGGTGAAGCTACTGTGAAAACAGACGCTCATCACAACATAAGTAAATTCTGACTTGCATTATAATTTCCTTGTTCTTGAGAAGACTGTTTACACAGGTCAGGAAGTTCCAGGTGTCATAACAGCCAAAGAAGACGCTTCCTGTGACATCGTATGGAAATTTGACCGAGGCTGTCCTACAAGTGGTAAGTGACTGTATAAGCATAAAAGAAAAAAATCGATTTCCTTCGCTACAATTGTGGACATATCGAGTCTTCAATGGGAATGAAACCAATGATCTTTGCTTTAACGGTGGACTTACAGGTCTCTATAAAAAGTTGCAATTTGTAATGGTATTCAAAACCATAGTCCCTGCTCAACAATTCTGAAGTTGCTCTTCAAACGTTGTAGTTTGCAAACAACTAAAGCACAGGATAAAAATGTGACACTTTAGTTGCATTCAAACCGTTTGATATACCGGTGAAGCTACTGAGAAAAGAGACTTTGATCAACACATAGGTAAACTGTGGCTTGCATTATAACTTCCTTGTTCTTGAGAAGACTGTTTATACAGGTCAGGAAGTTACAGGTGTCGTAACAGCCAATAAAGACGCTTCCTGTGACGTCGTATGGAGATTTGCCTAAGGCTGTCCTGCAAGAGGTAAGTGACGGTATAAGCATAAAAGAAAAATCGATTTCCTTCGCTATAATTGTGTACATATGGAGTCTTTAAAGGGAATCAAACCCATGATGATTGCTGTTAACGGTGACCGTACCGGGATCAACCAAAAGTTGTAAAGGACGAACAGTAAGTCTGAGGTTGCATTGAAGTTCAAACCGATGGTGTTTACTTTAACGGTGGACCTGCTGGGCTATACTAAAAGTTGAAAGTTTTAATGGCATTCAAAAGCACGGTCCTAGCTCAACAATTTTCAAGTTACTCTTTAAACAATGTACTTTGCAAACAAACAAAATACAGGAGGAAAATGTCAGACTATAGTTGCAATCAAATCGTTTGCTATATCGGTGAAGCTACTGAGAAAACAGACGCTCATCACAACATAAGTAAATTCTGACTTGCATTATAACTTCCTTCTTCTTGAGAAGACTGCTTACACAGGTCAGGAAGTTCCAGGTGTCATAACAGCCAAAGAAGACGCTTCCTGTGACATCGTATGGAAATTTGCCCGAGGCTGTCCTACAAGAGGTAAGTGACTGTATAAGCATAAAAGAAATATCGATTTCCTTCGGTACAATTGTGGACATATCGAGTCGTCAATGGGAATGAAACCCATGATCTTTGCTTTAACGGTGGACTTACAGGTCTATATAAAAAGTTGCAATTTGTATTGGTATTCAAAACCATGGTCCCTGCTCAACAATTCTGAAGTTGCTCTTCAAACATTGTAGTTTGCAAACAAACAAAGCACAGGAGGAAAATATGAGACTTTGGTTGCATTCAAACCGTTTGATATATCGGTGAAGCTACTGAGATAAGAGACTTTGATAAACACATAGGTAAACTGTGGCTTGTATTATAACTTCCTTGTTCTTGAGAAGACTGTTTATACAGGACAGGAACTCCCCGGTGTCGTGACAGCCAAAGAAGACGCATCCTGTGACATCGTATGGAGATTTGCCTGAGGCTTTCCTGCAAGAGGTAAGTGACTGTATAAGCATAAAAGAAAAATCGATTTCCTTCGCTACAATTGTGGACATATCGAGTCTTTAGTTGGAATGAAACCCATGATCTTTGCTTTAACGGTGCACCTACTGGTCTCTATCAAAAGTTGCAATTTGTAACGGTATTCAAAACCATGGGACCTGCTCAACAATTCTGAAGTTGCTCTTCAAACATTGTAGTTTGCAAACAAACGAAGCACAGGAGGAAAATGTGAGACTTTAGTTGCATTCAAACCGTTTGTTATATCGGTTAAGCTACTGAGAAACGAGACTCTGATCAACGCATAGGTAAACTGTGGCTTGCATTATAACTTCCTTGTTCTTGAGAAGACTGTTGATACAGGTCAGGAAGTCCCAGGTGTCGTAACAGCCAAAGAAGACGCTTCCTGTGACATCGTATGGAGATTTGCCTGAGGCTGTCCTGCAAGAGGTAAGTGACTGTATAAGCATAAAAGAAGAATCGATTTCCTTCGCTACAATTGTGGACATATCGAGTCTTTAGTTGGAATGAAACCCATGATCTTTGCTTTAACGGTGCACCTACTGGTCTCTATCAAAAGTTGCAATTTGTAACGGTATTCAAAACCATGGGACCTGCTCAACAATTCTGAAGTTGCTCTTCAAACATTGTAGTTTGCAAACAAACGAAGCACAGGAGGAAAATGTGAGACTTTAGTTGCATTCAAACCGTTTGTTATATCGGTTAAGCTACTGAGAAACGAGACTCTGATCAACGCATAGGTAAACTGTGGCTTGCATTATAACTTCCTTGTTCTTGAGAAGACTGTTGATACAGGTCAGGAAGTCCCAGGTGTCGTAACAGCCAAAGAAGACGCTTCCTGTGACATCGTATGGAGATTTGCCTGAGGCTGTCCTGCAAGAGGTAAGTGACTGTATAAGCATAAAAGAAGAATCGATTTCCTTCGCTACAATTGTGGACATATCGAGTCTTTAGTTGGAATGAAACCCATGATCTTTGCTTTAACGGAGGACTTACAGGTATATATAAAAAGTTGCAATTTGTAATGGTATTCAAAACCACGGTCCCTGCTCAACAATTCTGAAGTTGCTCTTCAAACATTGTAGTTTGCAAACAAACAAAGCACAGGAGGAAAATATGAGACTTTAGTTGCATTCAAACCGTTTGATATATCGGTGAAGCTACTGGGAAAAGAGACTCTGATCAACGCATAGGTAAACTGTGGCTTGTATTATAACTTCCTTGTTCTTGAGAAGACTGTTGATACAGGTCAGGAAGTCCCAGGTGTCGTAACAGCCAAAGAAGACGCTTCCTGTGACATCGTATGGAGATTTGCTTGAGGCTGTCCTGCAAGAGGTAAGTGACTGTATAAGCATAAAAGAAAAATCGATTTCCTTCCCTATAATTGTGGACATATCCAGTCTTTAATTGGAATGAAACCCATGATATTTGCTTTAACGGTGCACCTACTGGTCTCTATCAAAAGTTGCAGTTTGTAACGGTATTCAAAAGCATGGAACCTGCTCAACAATTCTGAAGTTGCTCTTCTAACATTGTAGTTTGCAAACAAACAAAGCACAGGAGGAAAATGTGAGACTATAGTTGCATTCAAACCGTTTGCTATATCGGTGAAGCTACTGAGAAAAGAGACTCTGATCAACGCATAGGTAAACTGTGGCTTGCATTATAACTTCCTTGTTCTTGAGAAGACTGTTTATACAGGTCAGGAAGTCCCAGGTGTCGTAACAGCCAAAGAAGACGCTTCCTGTGACATCGTATGGAGATTTGCTTGAGGCTGTCCTGCAAGACGTAAGTGACTGTATAAGCATAAAAGAAAAATCGATTTCCTACGCTATAATTGTGTACATATGGAGTCTTTAATGGGAATCAAACCCATGATGATTGCTGTTAACGGTGACCGTACCGGGATCAACCAAACGTTGTAAAGGACGAACAGTAAATCTGAGGTTGCATTGAAGTTCAAACCCATGCTGTTTACTTTAACGGTGGACCTACTGGGCTATACTAAAAGTTGAAAGTTTTAATGGCATTCAAAACCACGGTCTTAGCTCAACAATTTTCAAGTTACTCTTTAAACAATGTACTTTGCAAACAAACAAAGTACAGGAATAAAATGTGAGACTATAGTTGCATTCAAACCGTTTGCTATATCGGTGAAGCTACTGAGAAAACAGACGCTCATAACAACATAGGTAAATTCTGACTTGCATTATAACTTCCTTGTTCTTGAGAAGACTGTTTGCACAGGTCAGGAAGTTCCAGGTGTCATAACAGCCAAAGAAGACGCTTCCTGTGACATCGTATCGAAATTTGCCCGAGGCTGTCTTACAAGAGGTAAGTGACTGTATGAGCATAAAAGAAAAATCGATTACTTTCGCTACAATTGTGGACATATCAAGTCTTCAATGGGAATGAAAGCCATGATCTTTGCTTTAACAGTGGACGTACGGGTCTCTATAAAAAGTTGCAATTTGTAACAATATTCAAAACCATGGAACCTGCTCAACAATTCTGAAGTTGCTCTTCAAACATTGTAGTTTGCAAACAAACAAAGCACAGGAGTAAAATGTGAGACTTTAGTTGCATTTAAACCGTTTGCTATATCGGTGAAGCTACTGAGAATAGAGACTTTGATCAACACATAGGTAAACTGTGGCTTGCATTCTAATTTCCTTGTTCTTGAGAAGACTGTTTATACAGGTCAGGAAGTTCCAGGTGTCGTAACAGCCAATAAAGACGCTTCCTGTGACATCGTATGGAGATTTCCCTGAGGCTGTCCTGCAAGAGGTAAGTGACTGTATAAGCATAAAAGAAAAATCGATTTCCTTCCCTATAATTGTGGACACATCCAGTCTTTAATTGGAATGAAACCCATGATATTTGCTTTAACGGTGCACCTAGTGGTCTCTATCAAAAGTTGCAATTTGTAATGGTATTCAAAACCATGGAACCTGCTCAACAATACTGAAGTTGCTCTTCAAGCATTGTAGTTTGCAAACAAACAAAGCACAGGAGGAAAATGTGAGACTTTAGTTGCATTCAAACCGTTTGATATATCGGTGAAGCTACTGAGAAAAGAGACTTTGATCAACACATAGGTAGACTGTGGCTTGCATTCTAACTTCTTTGTTCTTGAGAAGACTGTTTATACAGGACAGGAACTCCCCGGTGTCGTGACAGCCAAAGAAGACGCATCCTGTGACATCGTATGGAGATTTGCCTGAGGCTTTCCTGCAAGAGGTAAGTGACTGTATAAGCATAAAAGAAAAATCGATTTCTTCGCTACAATTGTGGACATATCGAGTCTTTAGTTGGAATGAAACCCATGATCTTTGCTTTAACGGTGCACCTACTGGTCTCTATCAAAAGTTGCAATTTGTAACGGTATTCAAAACCATGGAACCTGCTCAACAATTCTGAAGTTGCTCTTCAAACATTGTAGTTTGCAAACAAACGAAGCACAGGAGGAAAATGTGAGACTTTAGTTGCATTCAAACCGTTTGTTATATCGGTTAACCTACTGAGAAACGAGACTCTGATCAACGCATAGGTAAACTGTGGATTGTATTATAACTTCCTTGTTCTTGAGAAGACTGTTGATACAGGTCAGGAAGTCCCAGGTGTCGTAACAGCCAAAGAAGACGCTTCCTGTGACATCGTATGGAGATTTGCCTGAGGCTGTCCTGCAAGAGGTAAGTGACTGTATAAGCATAAAAGAAGAATCGATTTCCTTCGCTACAATGGTGGACATATCGAGTCTTTAGTTGGAATGAAACCCATGATCTTTGCTTTAACGGAGGACTTACAGGTATATATAAAAAGTTGCAATTTGTAATGGTATTCAAAACCATGGTCCCTGCTCAACAATTCTGAAGTTGCTCTTCAAACATTGTAGTTTGCAAACAAACAAAGCACAGGAGGAAAATATGAGACTTTAGTTGCATTCAAACCGTTTGATATATCGGTGAAGCTACTGGGAAAAGAGACTCTGATCAACGCATAGGTAAACTGTGGCTTGTATTATAACTTCCTTGTTCTTGAGAAGACTGTTGATACAGGTCAGGAAGTCCCAGGTGTCGTAACAGCCAAAGAAGACGCTTCCTGTGACATCGTATGGAGATTTGCTTGAGGCTGTCCTGCAAGAGGTAAGTGACTGTATAAGCATAAAAGAAAAATCGATTTCCTTCCCTATAATTGTGGACATATCCAGTCTTTAATTGGAATGAAACCCATGATATTTGCTTTAACGGTGCACCTACTGGTCTCTATCAAAAGTTGCAGTTTGTAACGGTATTCAAAAGCATGGAACCTGCTCAACAATTCTGAAGTTCCTCTTCTAACATTGTAGTTTGCAAACAAACAAAGCACAGGACGAAAATGTGAGACTTTAGTTGCATTCAAACCGCTTGCTATATCGGTTAAGCTACTGAGAAAAGAGACTCTGATCAACGCATAGGTAAACTGTGGCTTGCATTATAACTTCCTTGTTCTTGAGAAGACTGTTTATACAGTTCAGGAAGTTCCAGGTGTCGTAACAGCCAATAAAGACGCTTCCTGTGACATCGTATGGAGATTTCCCTGAGGCTGTCCTGCTAGAGGTAAGTGACCGTATAAGCATAAAAGAAAAATCGATTTCCTTCGCTATAATTGTGGACTTATCCAGTTTTTAATTGAAATGAAACCCATGATTTTTACTTTAACGGTGCACCTACTGGTCTCTATCAAAAGTTGCAATTTGTAACGGTATTCAAAACCATGGAACCTGCTCAACAATTCTGAAGTTGCTCTTCAAGCATTGTAGTTTGCAAACAAACAAAGCACAGGAGGAAAATGTGAGACTTTAGTTGCATTAAAACCGCTTGCTATATCGGTGAAGCTACTGAGAAAAGAGACTTTGATCAACACATAGGCAAACTGTGGCTTGCATTATAACTTCCTTGTTCTTGAGAAGACTGTTTATACAGGTCAGGAAGTTCCAGGTGTCGTAACAGCCAATGAAGACGCTTCATGTGACATCGTATGGAGATTTCCCTGAGGCTGTCCTGCTAGAGGTAAGTGACCGTATAAGCATAAAAGAAAAATCGATTTCCTTCGCTATAATTGTGTACATATGGAGTCTTTAATGGGAATCAAACCCATGATGATTGCTGTTAACGGTGACCGTACCGGGATCAACCAAAAGTTGTAAAGGACGAACAGTAAATCTAAGGTTGCATTGAAGTTCAAACCCATGGTCTTTACTTTAACTGTGGACCTACTGGGCTATACTAAAAGTTGAAAGTTTTAATGGCATTCAAAAGCACGGTCCTAGCTCAACAATTCTCAAGTTACTCTTTAAACAATGTACTTTGCAAACAAACAATATACAGGAGGAAAATGTGAGACTATAGTTGCATTCAAATCGTTTGCTATATCGGTGAAGCTACTGTGAAAACAGACGCTCATCACAACATAAGTAAATTCTGACTTGCATTATAATTTCCTTGTTCTTGAGAAGACTGTTTACACAGGTCAGGAAGTTCCAGGTGTCATAACAACCAAAGAAGACGCTTCCTGTGACATCATATGGAAATTTGCCCGAGGCTGTCCTACAAGAGGTAAGTGACTGTATAAGCATAAAAGAAAAATCGATTTCCTTCGCTACAATTGTGGACATATCGAGTCTTTAATGGGAATGAAACCCATGATCTTTGCTTTAACGGTGGACTTACAGGTCTCTATAAAAAGTTGCAATTTGTAATAATATTCAAAACCATGGTCCCTGCTCAACAATTCTGAAGTTGCTCTTCAAACATTGTAGTTTGCAAACAAACAAAGCACAGGAGGAAAATGTGAGACTTTAGTTGCATTCAAACCGTTTGATATATCGGTGAAGCTACTGAGAAAAGAGACTTTGATCAACACATAGGTAAACTGTGGCTTGCATTATAACTTCCTTGTTCTTGAGAAGGCTGTTTATACAGGTCAGGAAGTTCCAGGTGTCGTAACAGCCAATAAAGACGCTTCCTGTGACATCGTATGGAGATTTGCCTGAGACTGTCCTGCAAGAGGTAAGTGACTGTATAAGCATAAAAGGAAAATCGATTTCCTTCGCTATAATTGTGGACATATCGAGTGTTTAATTGGAATGAAACCCATGATATTTGCTTTAACGGTGCACCTAGTGACCTCTATCAAAAGTTGCAATTTGTAACGGTATTCAAAGCCATGGAACCTGCTCAACAATTCTGAAGTTGCTCTTCAAACATTGTAGTTTGCAAACAAACAAAGCACAGGAGTAAAATGTGAGACTTTAGTTGCATTTAAACCGTTTGCTATATCGGTGAAGCTACTGAGAAAAGAGACTCTGATCAACACATAGGTAAACTGTGGCTTGCATTCTAACTTCTTTGTTCTTGAGAAGACTGTTTATACAGGTCAGGAAGTTCCAGGTGTCGTAACAGCCAAAGAAGACGGTTCCTGTGACATCGTATGGAGATTTGCTTGAGGCTGTCCTGCAAGAGGTAAGTGATTGTATAAGCATAAAAGAAAAATCGAATTCCTTCCTTATAATTGTGGACAGATCCAGTCTTTAATTGGAATGAAACCCATGATCTTTGCTTTAACGGTGCACCTAGTGGTCTCTATCAAAAGTTGCAGTTTGTAACGGTATTCAAAACCATGGAACCTGCTCAACAATTCTGAAGTTGCTCTTCAAGCATTGTAGTTTGCAAACAAACAAAGCACAGGAGGAAAATGTGAGACTTTAGTTGCATTAAAACCGCTTGCTATATCGGTGAAGCTACTGAGAAAAGAGACTTTGATCAACACATAGGTAAACTGTGGCTTGCATTATAACTTCCTTCTTCTTGAGAAGACTGTTTATACAGGTCAGGAAGTTCCAGGGGTCGTAACAGCCAAAGAAGACGCTTCCTGTGACATCGTATGGAGATTTTCCTGAGGCTGTCCTGCAAGAGGTAAGTGACTATATCAGCATAAAAGAAAAATCGATTTCCTTCCCTATAATTGTGGACACATCCAGTCTTTAATTGGAATGAAACCCATGATCTTTGCTTTAACGGTGCACCTAGTGGTCTCTATCAAAAGTTGCAATTTGTAATGGTACTCAAAACCATGGAACCTGCTCAACAATTCTGAAGTTGCTCTTCAAACATTGTAATTTGCAAACAAACAAAGCACAGGAGTAAAATGTGAGACTTTAGTTGCATTTAAACCGTTTCCTATATCGGTGAAGCTACTGAGAAAAGAGACTCTGATCAACACATAGGTAACCTGTGGCTTGCATTATAACTTCCTTGTTCTTGAGAAGACTGTTTATACAGGTCAGGAAGTTCCAGGTGTCGTAACAACCAATAAAGACGCTTCCTGTGACATCGTATAGAGATTTCCCTGAGGCTGTCCTGCAAGAGGTAAGTGACTGTATAAGCATAAAAGAAAAATCGAATTCCTTCCTTATAATTGTGGACATATCGAGTCTTTAGTTGGAATGAAACCCATGATCTTTGCTTTAACGGTGCACCTAGTGGTCTCTATCAAAAGTTGCAGTTTGTAACGGTATTCAAAACCATGGAACCTGCTCAACAATTCTGAAGTTGCTCTTCAAGCATTGTAGTTTGCAAACAAACAAAGCACAGGAGGAAAATGTGAGACTTTAGTTGCATTAAAACCGCTTGCTATATCGGTGAAGCTACTGAGAAAAGAGACTTTGATCAACACATAGGTAAACTGTGGCTTGCATTATAACTTCCTTCTTCTTGAGAAGACTGTTTATACAGGTCAGGAAGTTCCAGGGGTCGTAACAGCCAATGAAGACGCTTCCTGTGACATCTTATGGAGATTTGCCTGAGGCTGTCCTGCAAGAGGTAAGTGACGGTATAAGCATAAAAGAAAAATCGATTTCCTTCGCTATAATTGTGTACATATGGAGTCTTTAATGGGAATCAAACCCATGATGATTGCTGTTAACGGTGACCGTACCGGGATCAACCAAAAGTTGTAAAGGACGAACAGTAAATCTAAGGTTGCATTGAAGTTCAAACCCATGGTCTTTACTTTAACTGTGGACCTACTGGGCTCTACTAAAAGTTGAAAGTTTTAATGGCATTCAAAACCACGGTCCTAGCTCAACAATTCTCAAGTTACTCTTTAAACAATGTACTTTGCAAACAAACAAAATACAGGAGGAAAAAGTGAGACTATAGTTGCATTCAAATCGTTTGCTATATCGGTGAAGCTACTGAGAAAAGAGACGCTCATCACAACATAAGTAAATTCTGACTTGCATTATAACTTCCTTGTTCTTGAGAAGACTGTTTACACAGGTCAGGAAGTTCCAGGTGTTATAACAGCAAAAGAAGACGCTTCCTGTGACATCGTATGGAAATTTGCCCGAGGCCGTCCTACAAGAGGTAAGTGACTGTATAACGATAAAAGAAAAATCGATTTCTTTCGCTGCAATTGTGGACATATCGAGTCTTCATTGGGAATGAAACCAATGATCTTTCCTTTAACGGTGGACTTACAGGTCTCTATAAAAAGTTGCAATTTCTAATGGTATTCAAAACCATGGTCCCTGCTCAACAATTCTGAAGTTTCTCTTCAAACGTTGTAGTTTGCAAACAAACAAAGCACAGGAGGAAAATGTGAGACTTTAGTTGCATTCAAACCGTTTGATATATCGGTGAAGCTACTGAGAAAAGAGACTTTGATCAACACATAGGTAAACTGTGGCTTGCATTATAACTTCCTTGTTCTTGAGAAGACTGTTTATACAGGTCAGGAAGTTCCAGGTGTCGTAACAGCCAATAAAGACGCTTCCTGTGACATCGTATAGAGATTTCCCTGAGGCTGTCCTGCAAGAGGTAAGTGAATGTATAAGCATAAAAGAAAAATCGATTTCCTTCCCTATAATTGTGGACACTTCCAGCCTTTAATTGGAATGAAACCCATGATCTTTGCTTTAACGGTGCACCTACTGGTCTCTATCAAAAGTTGCAATTTGTAATGGTATTCAAAACCATGGAAACTGCTCAACAATTCTGAAGTTGCTGTTCAAACATTGTAGTTTGCAAACAAACAAAGCACAAGAGGAAAATATGAGACTTTAGTTGCATTCAAACCGTATCCTATATCGGTGAAGCTACTGAGAAAAGAGACTCTGATCAACACATAGGTAAACTGTGGCTTGCATTACAACTTCCTTGTTCTTGAGAAGACTGTTTATACAGGTCAGGAAGTCCCAGGTGTCGTAACAGCCAAAGAAGACGCTTCCTGTGACATCGTATGGAGATTTTCCTGAGGCTGTCCTGCAAGAGGTAAGTGACTATATAAGCATAAAAGAAAAATCGATTTCCTTCCCTATAATTGTGGACACATCCAGTCTTTAATCGGAATGAAACCCATGATATTTGCTTTAACGGTGCACCTAGTGGTCTCTATCAAAAGTTGCAATTTGTAATGGTATTCAAAACCATGGATCCTGTTCAACAATTCTGAAGTTGCTCTTCAAACATTGTAGTTTGCAAACAAACAAAGCACAGGAGGAAAATGTGAGACTTTAGTTGCATTGAAACCGTTTGATATATCGGTGAAGCTACTGAGAAAAGAGACTTTGATCAACACATAGGTAAACTGTGGCTTGCATTATAACTTCCTTGTTCTTGAGAAGACTGTTTATACAGGTCAGGAAGTTCCAGGTGTCGTAACAGCCAATAAAGACGCTTCCTGTGACATCGTATAGAGATTTCCCTGAGGCTGTCCTGCAAGAGGTAAGTGACTGTATAAGCATAAAAGAAAAATCGATTTCCTACCCTATAATTGTGGACACTTCCAGCCTTTAATTGGAATGAAACCCATGATCTTTGCTTTAACGGTGCACCTACTGGTCTCTATCAAAAGTTGCAATTTGTAACGGTATTCAAAACCATGGAACCTGCTCAACAATTCTGAAGTTGCTCTTCAAACATTGTAGTTTGCAAACAAACGAAGCACAGGAGGAAAATGTGAGACTTTAGTTGCATTCAAACCGTTTGCTATATCGGTGAAGCTACTGAGAAAAGAGACTCTGATCAACACATAGGTAAACTGTGGCTTGCATTACAACTTCCTTGTTCTTGAGAAGACTGTTTATACAGGACAGGAACTCCCAGGTGTCGTGACAGCCAAAGAAGACGCTTCCTGTGACATCGTATGGAGATTTGCCTGAGGCTGTCGTGCAAGAGGTAAGTGACTGTATAAGCATAAAAGAAAAATCGATTTCCTTCGCTACAATTGTGGACATATCGAGTGTTTAATTGGAATGAAACCCATGATCTTTGCTTTAACGGTGCACCTACTGGTCTCTATCAAAAGTTGCAATTTGTAACGGTATTCAAAGCCATGGAACCTGCTCAACAATTCTGAAGTTGCTCTTCAAACATTGTAGTGTGCAAACAAACGAAGCACAGGAGGAAAATGTGAGACTTTAGTTGCATTCAAACCGTTTGCTATATCGGTTAAGCTACTGAGAAAAGAGACTCTGATCAACGCATAGGTAAACTGTGGCTTGCATTACAACTTCCTTGTTCTTGAGAAGACTGTTTATACCGGTCAGGAAGTCCCAGGTGTCGTAACAGCCAAAGAAGACGCTTCCTGTGACATCGTATGGAGATTTTCCTGAGGCTGTCCTGCAAGAGGTAAGCGACTATATAAGCATAAAAGAAAAATCGATTTCCTTCCCTATAATTGTGGACACATCCAGTCTTTAATTGGAATGAAACCCATGATATTTGCTGTAACGGTGCACCTAGTGGTCTCTATCAAAAGTTACAATTTGTAATGGTATTCAAAACAATGGAACCTGCTCAACAATTCTGAAGTTGCTCTTCAAACATTGTAGTTTGCAAACAAACAAAGCACAGGAGTAAAATGTGAGACTTCAGTTGCATTTAAACCTTTTCCTATATCGGTGAAGCTACTGAGAAAAGAGACTCTGATCAACACATAGCTAAACTGTGGCTTACATTATAACTTCCTTGTTCTTGAGAGGACTGTTTATACAGGACAGGAACTCCCAGGTGTCGTGACAGCCAAAGAAGACGCTTCCTGTGACATCGTATGGAGATTTGCCTGAGGCTGTCCTGCAAGAGGTAAGTGACTGTATAAGCATAAAAGACAAATCGATTTCCTTCGCTACAATTGTGGACATATCGAGTCTTTAATTGGAATGAAACCCATGATATTTGCTTTAACGGTGCACCTAGTGGTCTCTATCAAAAGTTGCAATTTGTAATGGTATTCAACACCATGGAACCTGCTCAACAATTCTGAAGTTGCTCTTCAAACATTGTAGTTTGCAAACAAACAAAGCACAGGAGTAAAATGTGAGACTTTAGTTGCATTTAAACCGTTTCCTATATCGGTGAACCTACTGAGAAAAGAGACTCTGATCAACACATAGGTAAACTGTGGCTTGCATTATAACTTCCTTGTTCTTGAGAAGACTGTTTATACAGGACAGGAACTCCCAGGTGTCGTAACAGCCAAAGAAGACGCTTCCTGTGACATCGTATGGAGATTTTCCTGAGGCTGTCCTGCAAGAGGTAAGCGACTGTATAAGCATAAAAGAAAAATCAATTTCCTTCGCTACAATTGTGGACATATCGAGTCTTTAATTGGAATGAAACCCATGATCTTTGCTTTAACGGTGCACCTACTGGTCTCTATCAAAAGTTGCAATTTGTAACGGAATTCAAAACCATGGAACCTGCTCAACAATTCTGAAGTTGCTCTTCAAACATTGTAGTTTGCAAACAAACGAAGCACAGGAGGAAAATGTGAGACTTTAGTTGCATTCAAACCGTTTGCTATATCGGTTAAGCTACTGAGAAAAGAGACTCTGATCAACGCATAGGTAAACTGTGGCTTGCATTATAACTTCCTTGTTCTTGAGAAGACTGTTTATACAGGTCAGGAAGTCCCAGGTGTCGTAACAGCCAAAGAAGACGCTTCCTGTGACATCGTATGGAGATTTTCCTGAGGCTGTCCTGCAAGAGGTAAGTGACTATATAAGCATAAAAGAAAAATCGATTTCCTTCCCTATAATTGTGGACACATCCAGTCTTTAATTGCAATGAAACCCATGATATTTGCTTTAACGGTGCACCTAGTGGTCTCTATCAAAAGTTGCAATTTGTAATGGTATTCAAAACCATGGTCCCTGCTCAACAATTCTGAAGTTTCTCTTCAAACGTTGTAGTTTGCAAACAAACAAAGCACAGGAGGAAAATGTGAGACTTTAGTTGTATCCAAACCGTTTGATATATCGGTGAAGCTACTGAGAAAAGAGACTTTGATCAACACATAGGTAAACCGTCGCTTGCTTTATAATTTCCTTGTTCTTGAGAAGACTGTTTATACAGGTCAGGAAGTTCCAGGTGTCGTAACAGCCAATAAAGACGCTTCCTGTGACATCGTATGGAGATTTGCCTGAGGCTGTCCTGCAAGAGGTAAGTGACTGTATAAGCATAAAAGAAAAATCGATTTCCTTCGCTACAATTGTGGACATATCGAGTGTTTAATTGGAATGAAACCCATGATCTTTGCTTTAACGGTGCACCTAGTGGTCTCTATCAAAAGTTGCAATTTGTAATGGTATTCAAAACAATGGAAACTGCTCAACAATTCTGAAGTTGCTGTTCAAACAATGTAGTTTGCAAACAAACAAAGCACAAGAGGAAGATATGAGACTTTAGTTGCATTCAAACCGTTTCCTATATCGGTGAAGCTACTGAGAAAAGAGACTCTGATCAACACATAGGTAAACTGTGGCTTGCATTACAACTTCCTTGTTCTTGAGAAGACTGTTTATACAGGACAGGAACTCCCAGGTGTCGTGACAGCCAAAGAAGACTCTTCCTGTGACATCGTATGGAGATTTGCCTGAGGCTGTCCTGCAAGAGGTAAGTGACTGTATAAGCATAAAAGAAAAATCGATTTCCTTCGCTACAATTGTGGACATATCGAGTGTTTAATTGGAATGAAACCCATGATCTTTGCTTTAACGGTGCACCTAGTGGTCTCTATCAAAAGTTGCAATTTGTAATGGTATTCAAAACAATGGAAACTGCTCAACAATTCTGAAGTTGCTGTTCAAACAATGTAGTTTGCAAACAAACGAAGCACAGGAGGAAAATGTGAGACTTTAGTTGCATTAAAACCGTTTGCTATACCGGTTAAGCTACTGAGAAAAGAGACTCTGATCAACGCATAGGTAAACTGTGGCTTGCATTAAAACTTCCTTGTTCTTGAGAAGACTGTTTATACAGGTCAGGAAGTCCCAGGTGTCGTAAAAGCCAAAAAAGACGCTTCCTGTGACATCGTATGGCGATTTTCCTGAGGCTGTCCTGCAAGAGGTAAGTGACTATATAAGCATAAAGGAAAAATCGATTTCCTTCCCTATAATTGTGGACACATCCAGTCTTTAATTGGAATGAAACCCATGATCTTTGCTTTAACGGTGCACCTAGTGGTCTCTATCAAAAGTTGCAATTTGTAATGGTATTCAAAACCATGGAAACTGCTCAACAATTCTGAAGTTGCTGTTCAAACATTGTAGTTTGCAAACAAACAAAGCACAAGAGGAAAATATGAGACTTTAGTTGCATTCAAACCGTTTGATATATCGGTGAAGCTACTGAGAAAAGAGACTCTGATCAACACATAGGTAAACTGTGGCTTGTATTATAACTTCCTTGTTCTTGAGAAGACTGTTTATACAGGACAGGAACTCCCCGGTGTCGTGACAGCCAAAGAAGACGCATCCTGTGACATCGTATGGAGATTTGCCTGAGGCTGTCCTGCAAGAGGTAAGTGACTGTATAAGCATAAAAGAAAAATCGATTTCCTTCGCAACAATTGTGGACATATCGAGTCTTTAGTTGGAATGAAACCCATGATCTTTGCTTTAACGGTGCACCTACTGGTTTCTATCAAAAGTTGCAATTTGTAACGGTATTCAAAACCATGGAACCTGCTCAACAATTCTAAAGTTGCTCTTCAAACATTGTAGTTTGCAAACAAACGAAGCACCGGAGGAAAATATGAGACTTTAGTTGCATTCAAACCGTTTGCTATATCGGTGAAGCTACTGAGAAAACAGACGCTCATAACAACATCGGTAAATTCTGACTTGCATTATAACTTCCTTGTTCTTGAGAAGACTGTTTACACAGGTCAGGAAGTTCCAGGTGTCATAACAGCCAAAGAGGACGCTTCCTGTGACATCGTATGGAAATTTGCCCGAGGCTGTCTTACAAGAGGTAAGTGACTGTATGAGCATAAAAGAAAAATCGATTACTTTCGCTACAATTGTGAACATATCAAGTCTTCAATGGGAATGAAACCAATGTTCTTTGCTTTAACGGTGGACTTACAGATCTCTTAAAAAAGTTGCAATTTGTAATGGTATTTAAAACCATGGTCGCTGCTCAACAATTCTGAAGTTGTTCTTCAAACATTGTAGTTTGCAAACAAACAAAGCACAGGAGTAAAATGTGAGACTTTAGTTGCATTCAAACCGTTTGCTATATCGGTGAAGCTACTGAGAAAAGAGACTCTGATCAACGCATAGGTAAACTGTGGCTTGCATTATAACTTCCTTGTTCTTGAGAAGACTGTTTATACAGGTCAGGAAGTTCAAGGTGTCGTAACAGCCAAAGAAGACGCTTCCTGTGACATCGTATGGAGATTTGCTTGAAGCTGTCCTGCAAGAGGTAAGTGACTATATAAGCATAAAAGAAAAATCGATTTCCTACGCTATAATTGTGTACATATTGAGTCTTTAATGGGAATCAAACCCATGATGATTGCTGTTAACGGTGACCGTACCGGGATCAACCAAAATTTGTAAAGGACGAACAGTGAATCTGAAGTTGAATTGAAGTTCAAACCCATGGTGTTTACTTTAACGGTGGACCTACTGGGCTATACTAAAAGTTGAAAGTTTTAATGGCATTCAAAACCACGGTCCTAGCTCAACAATTTTCAAGTTACTCTTTAAACAATGTACTTTGCAAACAAACAAAATACAGGAATAAAATGTGAGACTATAGTTGCATTCAAACCGCTTGCTATATCGGTCAAGCTACTGAGAAAACAGACGCTCATAACAACATAGGTAAATTCTGACTTGCATTATAAATTCCTTGTTCTTGAGAAGACTGTTTACACAGTTCAGAAAGTTCCAGGTGTCATAACAGCCAAAGAAGTCGCTTCCTGTGACATCGTATGGAGATTTTTCTGAGGCTGTTCTGCAAGAGGTAGGTGACCGTATAAGCATAAAAGAAAAATCGATTTCCTTCGCTATAATTTTGTACATATGGAGTCTTTAATGGGAATCAAACCCATGATGATTGCTGTTAACGGTGACCGTACCGGGATCAACCAAAAGTTGTAAAGGACGAACAGTAAGTCTGAGGTTGCATTGAAGTTCAAACCGATGATGTTTACTTTAACGGTGGACCTACTGGGCTATACTAAAAGTTGAAAGTTTTAATGGCATTCAAAAGCACGGTCCTAGCTCAACAATTCTCAAGTTACTCTTTAAACAATGTACTTTGCAAACAAACAAAATACAGGAGGAAAATGTGAGATTATAGTTGCATTCAAATCGTTTGCTATATCGCTGAAGCTACTGAGAAAACAGACGCTCATCACAACATAAGTTAATTCTGACATGCATTATAACTTCCTTGTTCTTGAGAAGACTGTTTACACAGGTCAGGAAGTTACAGGTGTCATAACAGCCAAAGAAGACGCTTCCTGTGACATCGTATGGAAATTTGCCCGAGGCTGTCCTACAAGAGGTAAGTGACTGTATAAGGATAAAAGAAAAATCGATTTCCTTCGGTACAATTGTGGACATATCGAGTCTTCAATGGGCATGAAACCCATGATCTTTGCTTTAACGGTGGACTTACAGGTCTCTATAAAAAGTTGCAATTTGTAATGGTATTCAAAACCATGGTCCCTGCTCATACATACATACATAAACTTTATTTTAACTCGAATTTAAGTGTAGTGTGTGCGAAGTAAAGTGTGTGCTCTTCAAACATTGTAGTTTGCAAACAAACAAAGCACAGGAGGAAAATATGAGACTTTAGTTGCATTCAAACCGTTTGATATATCGGTGAAGCTACTGAGAAAAGAGACTTTGATCAACACATAGGTAAACTGTGGCTTGTATTATAACTTCCTTTTTCTTGAGAAGACTGTTTATACAGGTCAGGAAGTTCCAGGTGTCGTAACAGCCAAAGAAGACGCTTCCTGTGACATCGTATGGAAATTTGCGAGAGACTGTCTTACAAGAGGTAAGTGACTGTATGAGCATAAAAGAAAAATCGATTACTTTCGCTACAATTGTGGACATATCAAGTCTTCAATGGGAATGAAAGCCATGATCTTTTCTTTAACAGTGGACTTACAGGTCTCTATAAAAAGTTGCAATTTGTAATGGTATTCAAAACCATGGTCCCTGCTCATACATACATACATAAACTTTATTTTAACTCGAATTTAAGTGTAGTGTGTGCGAAGTTAAGTGTGTGCTCTTCAAACATTGTAGTTTGCAAACAAACAAAGCACAGGAGGAAAATATGAGACTTTAGTTGCATTCAAACCGTTTGAGATATCGGTGAAGCTACTGAGAAAAGTGACTTTGATCAACACATAGGTAAACTGTGGCTTGTATTATAACTTCCTTGTTCTTGAGAAGACTGTTTATACAGGTCAGGAAGTTCCAGGTGTCGTAACAGCCAAAGAAGACGCTTCCTGTGACATCGTATGGAAATTTGCGAGAGGCTGTCTTACAAGAGGTAAGTGACCGTATGAGCATAAAAGAAAAATCGATTACTTTCGCTACAATTGTGGACATATCAAGTCTTCAATGGGAATGAAAGCCATGATCTTTTCTTTAACAGTGGACTTACAGGTCTCTATAAAAAGTTGCAATTTGTAATGGTATTCAAAACCATGGTCCCTGCTCATACATACATACATAAACTTTATTTTAACTCGAATTTAAGTGTAGTGTGTGCGAAGTTAAGTGTGTGCTCTTCAAACATGTTAGTTTGCAAACAAACAAAGCACAGGAGGAAAATATGAGACTTTAGTTGCATTCAAACCGTTTGATATATCGGTGAAGCTACTGAGAAAACAGACGCTCATAACAACATAGGTAAATTCTGATTTGCATTATAACTTCCTTGTTCTTGAGAAGACTGTTTACACAGGTCAGGAAGTTCCAGGTGTCATAACAGCCAAAGAAGACGCTTCCTGTGACATCGTATGGAAATTTGCCCGAGGCTGTCTTACAAGAGGTAAGTGACTGTATGAGCATAAAAGAAAAATCGATTACTTTCGCTACAATTGTGGACATATCAAGTCTTCAATGGGAATGAAAGCCATGATCTTTGCTTTAACAGTGGACGTACAGGTCTCTATAAAAAGTTGCAATTTGTAACGCTATTCAAAACCATGGAACCTGCTCAACAATTCTGAAGTTGCTCTTCAAACATTGTAGTTTGCAAACAAACAAAGCACAGGAGTAAAATGTGAGACTTTAGTTGCATTTAAACCGTTTGCTATATCGGTGAAGCTACTGAGAAAAGAGACTTTGATCAACACATAGGTAAACTGTGGCTTGCATTCTAATTTCCTTGTTCTTGAGAAGACTGTTTATACAGGTCAGGAAGTTCCAGGTGTCATAACAGCCAAAGAAGACGCTTCCTGTGACATCGTATGGAAATTTGCCCGAGGCTGTCCTACAAGAGGTAAGTGACTGTATAAGCATGAAAGAAAAATCGATTTCCTTCGCTACAATTGTGGACACATCCAGTCTTTAATTGGAATGAAACCCATGATCTTTGCTTTAACGGTGCACCTACTGGTCTCTATCAAAAGTTGCAATTTGTAATGGTATTCAAAACCATGGAAACTGCTCAACAATTCTCAAGTTGCTGTTCAAACATTGTAGTTTGGAAACCAATAAAGCACAGGAGGAAAATGTGAGACTTTAGTTGCATTCAAACCGTTTGATATATCGGTGAAGCTACTGAGAAAAGAGACTTTGATCAACACATAGGTAAACTGTGGCTTGCATTATAACTTCCTTGTTCTTGAGAAGACTGTTTATACAGGTCAGGAAGTTCCAGGCGTCGTAACAGCCAATAAAGACGCTTCCTGTGACATCGTATGGAGATTTCCCTGAGGCTGTCCTGCTAGAGGTAAGTGACCGTATAAGCATAAAAGAAAAATCGATTTCCTTCGCTATAATTGTGGACATATCCAGTTTTTAATTGAAATGAAACCCATGATTTTTGCTTTAACGGTGCACCTACTGGTCTCTATCAAAAGTTGCAATTTGTAACGGTATTCAAAACCATGGAAACTGCTCAACAATTCTGAAGTTGCTCTTCAAGCATTGTAGTTTGCAAACAAATAAAGCACAGGAGGAAAATGTGTGACTTTAGTTGCATTAAAACCGCTTGCTGTATCGGTGAAGCTACTGAGAAAAGAGACTTTGATCAACACATAGGTAAACTGTGGCTTGCATTATAACTTCCTTGTTCTTGAGAAGACTGTTTATACAGGTCAGGAAGTTCAAGGTGTCGTAACAGCCAATAAAGACGCTTCATGTGACATCGTATGGAGATTTCCCTGAGGTTGTCCTGCTAGAGGTAAGTGACTGTATAAGCATAAAAGAAAAATCGATTTCCTTCGCTACAATTGTGGACATATCGAGTCTTTAATGGGAATGAAACCCATGATCTTTGCTTTAACGGTGGACTTACAGGTCTCTATAAAAAGTTGCAATTTGTAATAATATTCAAAACCATGGTCCCTGCTCAACAATTCTGAAGTTGCTCTTCAAACATTGTAGTTTGCAAACAAATAAAGCACAGGAGGAAAATGTGAGACTTTAGTTGCATTAAAACCGCTTGCTATATCTGTGAAGCTACTGAGAAAAGAGACTTTGATCAACACATAGGTAAACTGTGGCTTGCATTATAACTTCCTTGTTCTTGAGAAGACTGTTTATACAGGTCAGGAAGTTCAAGGTGTCGTAACAGCCAATAAAGACGCTTCATGTGACATCGTATGGAGATTTCCCTGAGGTTGTCCTGCTAGAGGTAAGTGACCGTATAAGCATAAAAGAAAAATCGATTTCCCTCCCTATAATTGTGGACATATCCAGTTTTTAATTGGAATGAAACCCATAATGATTGCTGTTAACGGTGGCCGTACCGGGATCAACCAAAAGTTGTAAAGGACGAATAGTAAATCTAAGGTTGCATTGAAGTTCAAACCCATGGTCTTTACTTTAACTATGGACCTACTGGGCTCTACTAAAAGTTGAAAGTTTTAATGGCATTCAAAAGCACGGTCCTAGCTCAACAATTCTCAAGTTACTCTTTAAACAATGTACTTTACAAACAAACAAAATACAGGAGGAAAATGTGAGACTATAGTTGCATTCAAATCGTTTGCTATATCGGTGAAGCTACTGAGAAAACAGACGCTCATCACAACATAAGTAAATTCTGACTTGCATTATAACTTCCTTGTTCTTGACAAGACTGTTTACACAGGTCAGGAAGTTCCAGGTGTCATAACAGCCAAAGAAGACGCTTCCTGTGACATCGTATGGAAATTTGCCCAAGGCTGTCCTACAAGAGGTTAGTGACTGTATAAGCATAAAAGAAAAATCGATTTCTTTCGCTACAATTGTGGACATATCGAGTGTTTAATTGGAATGAAACCCATGATATTTGCTCTAACGGTGCACCTAGTGGTCTCTATCAAAAGTTGCAATTTGTAACGGTATTCAAAGCCATGGAACCTGCTCAACAATTCTGAAGTTGCTCTTCAAACATTGTAGTTTGCAAACAAACGAAGCACAGGAGTAAAATGTGAGACTTTAGTTGCATTCAAACCGTTTGCTATACCGGTTAAGCTACTGAGAAAAGAGACTCTGATCAACGCATAGGTAAACTGTGGCTTGCATTAAAACATCCTTGTTCTTGAGAAGACTGTTTATACAGGTCAGGAAGTCCCAGGTGTCGTAACAGCCAAAGAAGACGCTTCCTGTGACATCGTATGGAGATTTTCCTGAGGCAGTCCTGCAAGAGGTAAGTCACTATATAAGCATAAAAGGAAAATCGATTTCCTTCCCTATAATTGTGGAGACATCCAGTCTTTAATCGGAATGAAACCCATGATATTTGCTTTAACGGTGCACCTACTGGTCTCTATCAAAAGTTGCAATTTGTAATGGTATTCAAAACCATGGAAACTGCTCAACAATTCTGAAGTTGCTATTCAAACATTGTAGTTTGCAAACAAACAAAGCACAAGAGGAAAATATGAGACTTTAGTTGCATTCAAACCGTATCCTATATCGGTGAAGCTACTGAGAAAAGAGACTCGGATCAACACATAGGTAAACTGTGGCTTGCATTACAACTTCCTTGTTCTTGAGAAGACTGTTTATACAGGACAGGAACTCCAAGGTGTCGTGACAGCCAAAGAAGACGCTTCCTGTGACATCGTATGGAGATTTGCCTGAGGCTGTCCTGCAAGAGGTAAGTGACTGTATAAGCATAAAAGACAAATCGATTTCCTTCGCTACAATTGTGGACATATCGAGTCTTTAATTGGAATGAAACCCATGATCTTTGCTTTAACAGTGCACCTACTGGTCTCTATCAAAAGTTGCAATTTGTAACGGTATTCAAAACCATGGAACCTGCTCAACAATTCTGAAGTTGCTCTTCAAACATTGTAGTTTGCAAACAAACGAAGCACAGGAGGAAAATGTGAGACTTTAGTTGCATTCAAACCGTTTGCTATATCGGTTAAGCTACTGAGAAAAGAGACTCTGATCAACGCATAGGTAAACTGTGGCTTGCATTATAACTTCCTTGTTCTTGAGAAGACTGCTTATACAGGTCAGGCAGTCCCAGGTGTCGTAACAGCCAAAGAAGACGCTTCCTGTGACATCGTATGGAGATTTTCCTGAGGCTGTCCTGCAAGAGGTAAGTGACTATATAAGCATAAAAGAAAAATCGATTTCCTTCCCTATAATTGTTGACATATCCAGTCTTTAATTGGAATGAAACCCATGATCTTTGCTTTAACGGTGCACCTACTGGTCTCTATCAAAAGTTGCAGTTTGTAACGGTATTCAAAACCATGGAACCTGCTCAACAATTCTGAAGTTGCTCTTCAAACATTGTAGTTTGCAAACAAACAAAGCACAGGAGTAAAATGTGAGACTTCAGTTGCATTTAAACCTTTTCCTATATCGGTGAAGCTACTGAGAAAAGAGACTCTGATCAACACATAGGTAAACTGTGGCTTGCATTATAACTTCCTTGTTCTTGAGAAGACTGTTTATACAGGACAGGAACTCCCAGGTGTCGTGACAGCCAAAGAAGACGCTTCCTGTGACATCGTATGGAGATTTGCCTGAGGCTGTCCTGCAAGAGGTAAGTGACTGTATAAGCATAAAAGACAAATCGATTTCCTTCCCTATAATTGTTGACATATCCAGTCTTTAATTGGAATGAAACCCATGATCTTTGCTTTAACGGTGCACCTACTGGTCTCTATCAAAAGTTGCAGTTTGTAACGGTATTCAAAACCATGGAACCTGCTCAACAATTCTGAAGTTGCTCTTCAAGCATTGTAGTTTGCAAACAAATAAAGCACAGGAGGAAAATGTGAGACTTTAGTTGCATTAAAACCGTTTGCTATATCGGTGAAGCTACTGAGAAAAGAGACTTTGATCCACACATAGGTAAACTGTGGCTTGCATTATAACTTCCTTGTTCTTGAGAAGACTGTTTATACAGGTCAGCAAGTTCCAGGTGTCGTAACAGCCAATAAAGACGCTTCATGTGACATCGTATTGAGATTTCCCTGAGGCTGTCCTGCTAGCGGTAAGTGACCGTATAAGCATAAAAGAAAAATCGATTTCCTTCGCTACAATTGTGGACATATCGAGTCTTTAATTGGAATGAAACCCATGATCTTTGCTTTAACGGTGCACCTACTGGTCTCTATCAAAAGTTGCAATTTGTAATGGTATTCAAAACCATTGAAACTACTCAACAATTCTGAAGTTGCTGTTCAAACATTGTAGTTTGCAAACAAACAAAGCACAAGAGGAAAATATGAGACTTTAGTTGCATTCAAACCGTATCCTATATCGGTGAAGCTACTGAGAAAAGAGACTCTGATCAACACATAGGTAAACTGTGGCTTGCATTACAACTTCCTTGTTCTTGAGAAGACTGTTTTTACAGGACAGGAACTCCCAGGTGTCGTGACAGCCAAAGAAGACGCTTCCTGTGACATCGTATGGAGATTTGCCTGAGGCTGTCCTGCAAGAGGTAAGTGACTGTATAAGCATAAAAGACAAATCGATTTCCTTCGCTACAATTGTGGACATATCGAGTCTTTAATTGGAATGAAACCCATGATCTTTGCTTTAACGGTGCACCTACTGGTCTCTATCAAAAGTTGCAATTTGTAACGGTATTCAAAACCATGGAACCTGCTCAACAATTCTGAAGTTGCTCTTCAAACATTGTAGTTTGCAAACAAACGAAGCACAGGAGGAAAATGTGAGACTTTAGTTGCATTCAAACCGTTTGCTATATCGGTTAAGCTACTGAGAAAAGAGACTCTGATCAACGCATAGGTAAACTGTGGCTTGCATTATAACTTCCTTGTTCTTGAGAAGACTGTTTATACAGGTCAGGCAGTCCCAGGTGTCGTAACAGCCAAAGAAGACGCTTCCTGTGACATCGTATGGAGATTTTCCTGAGGCTGTCCTGCAAGAGGTAAGTGACTATATAAGTATAAAAGAAAAATCGATTTCCTTCCCTATAATTGTTGACATATCCAGTCTTTAATTGGAATGAAACCCATGATCTTTGCTTTAACGGTGCACCTACTGGTCTCTATCAAAAGTTGCAATTTGTAATGGTATTCAAAACCATGGAAACTACTCAACAATTCTGAAGTTGCTGTTCAAACATTGTAGTTTGCAAACAAACAAAGCACAAGAGGAAAATATGAGACTTTAGTTGCATTCAAACCGTATCCTATATCGGCGAAGCTACTGAGAAAAGAGACTCTGATCAACACATAGGTAAACTGTGGCTTGCATTACAACTTCCTTGTTCTTGAGAAGACTGTTTTTACAGGACAGGAACTCCCAGGTGTCGTGACAGCCAAAGAAGACGCTTCCTGTGACATCGTATGGAGATTTGCCGGAGGCTGTCCTGCAAGAGGTAAGTGACTGTATAAGCATAAAAGAAAAATCGATTTCCTTCGCTACAATTGTGGACATATCGAGTCTTTAATTGGAATGAAACCCATGATCTTTGCTTTAACGGTACACCTACTGGTCTCTATCAAAAGTTGCAATTTGTAATGGTATTCAAAACCATGGAACCTGCTCAACAATTCTGAAGTTGCTCTTCAAACATTGTAGTTTGCAAACAATCGAAGCACAGGAGGAAAATGTGAGACTTTAGTTGCATACAAACCGTTTGCTATATCGGTTAAGCTACTGAGAAAAGAGACTCTGATCAACGCATAGGTAAACTGTGGCTTGCATTATAACTTCCTTGTTCTTCAGAAGACTGTTTATACAGGTCAGGAAGTCCCAGGTGTCGTAACAGCCAAAGAAGACGCTTCCTGTGACATCGTATGGAGATTTTCCTGAGGCTGTCCTGCAAGAGGTAAGTGACTATATAAGCATAAAAGAAAAATCGATTTCCTTCCCTATAATTGTGGACACATCCAGTCTTTAATTGGAATGAAACCAATGATATTTGCTTTAACGGTGCACCTAGTGGTCTCTATCAAAAGTTGCAATTTGTAATGGTATTCAAAACCATGGATCCTGTTCAACAATTCTGAAGTTGCTCTTCAAACATTGTAGTTTGCAAACAAACAAAGCACAGGAGTAAAATGTGAGACTTTAGTTGCATTTAAACCGTTTGCTATATCGGTGAAGCTACTGAGAAAAGAGACTCTGATCAACACATAGGTAAACTGTGGCTTGCATTCTAACTTCTTTGTTCTTGAGAAGACTGTTTATACAGGTCAGGAAGTTCCAGGTGTCGTAACAGCCAAAGAAGGCGCTTCCTGTGACATCGTATGGAGATTTGCTTGAGGCTGTCCTGCAAGAGGTAAGTGACTGTATAAGCATAAAAGAAAAATCGAATTCCTTCCTTATAATTGTGGACATATCCAGTCTTTAATTGGAATGAAACCCATGATCTTTGCTTTAACGATGCACCTAGTGGTCTCTATCAAAAGTTGCAGTTTGTAACGGTATTCAAAACCATGGAACCTGCTCAACAATTCTGAAGTTGCTCTTCAAGCATTGTAGTTTGCAAACAAACAAAGCACAGGAGGAAAATGTGAGACTTTAGTTGCATTAAAACCGCTTGCTATATCGGTGAAGCTACTGAGAAGAGATACTTTGATCAACACATAGGTAAACTGTGGCTTGCATTATAACTTCCTTCTTCTTGAGAAGACTGTTTATACAGGTCAGGAAGTTCCAGGGGTCGTAACAGCCAAAGAAGACGCTTCCTGTGACATCGTATGGAGATTTTCCTGAGGCTGTCCTGCAAGAGGTAAGTGACTATATCAGCATAAAAGAAAAATCGATTTCCTTCCCTATAATTGTGGACACATCCAGTCTTTAATTGGAATGAAACCCATGATCTTTGCTTTAACGGTGCACCTAGTGCTCTTTATCAAAAGTTGCAATTTGTAATGGTATTCAAAACCATGGTCCCTGCTCAACAATTCTGAAGTTGCTCTTCAAACATTGTAGTTTGAAAACAAACAAAGCACAGGAGGAAAATGTGAGACCTCAGTTGCATTCAAACCGTTTGATATATCGGTGAAGCTACTGAGAAAAGAGACTCTGATCAACACATAGGTAAACTGTGGCTTGCATTCTAACTTCCTTGTTCTTGAGAAGACTGTTTATACAGGTCAGGAAGTTCCAGGTGTCGTAACAGCCAATAAAGACGCTTCCTGTGACATCGTATAGAGATTTCCCTGAGGTTGTCCTGCAAGAGGTAAGTGACTGTATAAGCATAAAAGAAAAATCGATTTCCTTCCCTATAATTGTGGACACTTCCAGCCTTTAATTGGAATGAAACCCATGATCTTTGCTTTAACGGTGCACCTAGTGGTCTCTATCAAAAGTTCAATTTGTAATGGTATTCAAAACCATGGAAACTGCTCAACAATTCTGAAGTTGCTGTTCAAACATTGTAGTTTGCAAACAAACAAAGCACAAGAGGAAAATATGAGACTTTAGTTGCATTCAAACCGTTTCCTATATCGGTGAAGCTACTGAGAAAAGAGATTCTGATCAACACATAGGTAAACTGTGGCTTGCATTACAACTTCCTTGTTCTTGAGAAGACTGTTTATACAGGACAGGAACTCCCAGGTGTCGTGACAGCCAAAGAAGACGCTTCCTGTGACATCGTATGGAGATTTGCCTGAGGCTGTCCTGCAAGAGGTAAGTGACTATATCAGCATAAAAGAAAAATCGATTTCCTTCCCTATAATTGTGGACACATCCAGTCTTTAATTGGAATGAAACCCATGATCTTTGCTTTAACGGTGCACCTAGTGGTCTCTATCAAAAGTTGCAATTTGTAATGGTATTCAAAACCATGGAACCTGCTCAACAATTCTGAAGTTGCCCTTCAAGCATTGTAGTTTGCAAACAAACAAAGCACAGGAGGAAAATGTGAGACTTTAGTTGCATTAAAACCGCTTGCTATATCGGTGAAGCTACTGAGAAAAGAGACTTTGATCAACACATAGGTAAACTGTGGCTTGCATTATAACTTCCTTCTTCTTGAGAAGACTGTTTATACAAGTCAGGAAGTTCCAGGGGTCGTAACAGCCAAAGAAGACGCTTCCTGTGACATCGTATGGAGATTTTCCTGAGGCTGTCCTGCAAGAGGTAAGTGACTATATCAGCATAAAAGAAAAATCGATTTCCTTCCCTATAATTCTGGACACATCCAGTCTTTAATTGGAATGCAACCCATGATCTTTGCTTTAACGGTGCACCTAGTGGTCTCTATCAAAAGTTGCAATTTGTAATGGTATTCAAAACCATGGAACCTGCTCAACAATTCTGAAGTTGCTCTTCAAGCATTGTAGTTTGCAAACAAAGCACAGGAGGAAAATGTGAGACTTTAGTTGCATTAAAACCGCTTGCTATGTCGGTGAATCTACTGAGAAAAGAGACTCTGATCAACACATTGGTAAACTGTGGCTTGCATTATAACTTCCTTGTTCTTGAGAAGACTGTTTATACAGGTCAGGAAGTTCCAGGGGTCGTAACAGCCAATGAAGACGCTTCCTGTGACATCTTATGGAGATTTGCCTGAGGCTGTCCTGCAAGAGTTAAGTGACGGTATAAGCATAAAAGAAAAATCGATTTCCTTCGCTATAATTGTGTACATATGGAGTCTTTAATGGGAATCAAACCCATGATGATTGCTGTTAACGGTGACCGTACCGGGATCAACCAAAAGTTGTAAAGGACGAACAGTAAATCTAAGGTTGCATTGAAGTTCAAACCAATGGTCTTTACTTTAACTGTGGACCTACTGGGCTCTACTAAAAGTTGAAAGTTTTAATGGCATTCAACACCACGGTCCTAGCTCAACAATTCTCAAGTTACTCTTTAAACAATGTACTTTGCAAACAAACAAAATACAGGAGGAAAATGTGAGACTATAGTTGCATTCAAATCGTTTGCTATATCGGTGAAGCTACTGAGAAAAGAGACGCTCATCACAACATAAGTAAATTCTGACTTGCATTATAACTTCCTTGTTCTTGAGAAGACTGTTTATACAGGTCAGGAAGTTCCAGGTGTCGTAACAGCCAATAAAGACGCTTCCTGTGACATCGTATGGAGATTTCCCTGAGGCTGTCCTGCTAGAGGTAAGTGACCGTATAAGCATAAAAGAAAATCGATTTCCTTCGCTATAATTGTGGACATATCCAGTTTTTAATTGAAATGAAAGCCATGATTTTTGCTTTAACGGTGCACCTACTGGTCTCTATCAAAAGTTGCAATTTGTAACGGTATTCAAAACCATGGAACCTGCTCAACAATTCTGAAGTTGCTCTTCAAGCATTGTAGTTTGCAAACAAATAAAGCACAGGAGGAAAATGTGAGCCTTTAGTTGCATTAAAACCGCTTGCTATATCGGTGAAGCTACTGAGAAAAGAGACTTTGATCAACACATAGGTAAACTGTGGCTTGCATTATAACTTCCTTGTTCTTGAGAAGACTGTTTATACAGGTCAGGAAGTTCAAGGTGTCGTAACAGCCAATAAAGACGCTTCATGTGACATCGTATGGAGATTTCCCTGAGGTTGTCCTGCTAGAGGTAAGTGACCGTATAAGCATAAAAGAAAACTCGATTTCCTTCGCTATAATTGTGGACATATCCAGTTTTTAATTGGAATAAAACCCATAATGATTGCTGTTAACGGTGACTGTACCGGGATCAACCAAAAGTTGTAAAGGACGAACAGTAAATCTAAGGTTGCATTGAAGTTCAAACCCATGGTCTTTACTTTAACTGTGGACCTACTGGGCTCTACTAAAAGTTGAAAGTTTTAATGGCATTCAAAAGCACGGTCCTAGCTCAACAATTCTCAAGTTACTCTTTAAACAATGTACTTTGCAAACAAACAAAATACAGGAGGAAAATGTGAGACTATAGTTGCATTCAAATCGTTTGCTATATCGGTGAAGCTACTGAGAAAACAGACGCTCATCACAACATAAGTAAATTCTGACTTGCATTATAACTTCCTTGTTCTTGACAAGACTGTTTACACAGGTCAGGAAGTTCCAGGTGTCATAACAGCCAAAGAAGACGCTTCCTGTGACATCGTATGGAAATTTGCCCTAGGCTGTCCTACAAGAGGTAAGTGACTGTATAAGCATAAAAGAAAAATCGATTTCCTTGGCTACAATTGTGGACATATGGAGTCTTCAATGGGAATGAAACCCATGATCTTTGCTTTAACGGTGGACTTACAGGTCTCTATAAAAAGTTGCAATTTGTAATAATATTCAAAACCATGGTCCCTGCTCAACAATTCTGAAGTTGCTCTTCAAACATTGTAGTTTGAAAACAAACAAAGCACAGGAGGAAAATGTGAGACCTCAGTTGCATTCAAACCGTTTGATATATCGGTGAAGCTACTGAGAAAAAAGACTGTGATCAACACATAGGTAAACTGTGGCTTGCATTATAACTTCCTTGTTCTTGAGAAGACTGTTTATACAGGTCAGGAAGTTCCAGGTGTCGTAACAGCCAATAAAGACGCTTCCTGTGACATCGTATGGAGATTTCCCTGAGGCTGTCCTGCTAGAGGTAAGTGACTGTATAAGCATAAAAGAAAAATCGATTTCCTTCCCTATAATTGTGGACACATCCAGTCTTTAATTGGAATGAAACCCATGATATTTGCTTTAACGGTGCACCTAGTGGTCTCTATCAAAAGTTGCAATTTGTAATGGTATTCAAAACCATGGAACCTGCTCAACAATTCTGAAGTTGCCCTTCAAACATTGTAGTTTGCAAACAAACAATGCACAGGAGTAAAATGTGAGACTTTAGTTGCATTAAAACCGCTTGCTATATCGGTGAAGCTACTGAGAAAAGAGACTCTGATCAACACCATAGGTAAACTGTGGCTTGCATTATAACTTCCTTGTTCTTGAGAAGACGTTTATACAGGTCAGGAAGTCCCAGGTGTCGTGACAGCCAAAGAAGACGCTTCCTGTGACATCGTATGGAGATTTCCCTGAGGCTGTCCTGCAAGAGGTAAGTGACTGTATAAGCATAAAAGAAAAATCGATTTCCTTCCCTATAATTGTGGACACATCCAGTCTTTAATTGGAATGAAACCCATGATATTTGCTTTAACGGTGCACCTAGTGGTCTCTATCAAAAGTTGCAATTTGTAATGGTATTCAAAACCATGGAACCTGCTCAACAATTCTGAAGTTGCCCTTCAAACATTGTAGTTTGCAAACAAACAATGCACAGGAGTAAAATGTGAGACTTTAGTTGCATTTAAACCGTTTCCTATATCGGTGAAGCTACTGAGAAAAGAGACTCTGATCAACACATAGGTAAACTGTGGCTTGCATTATAACTTCCTTGTTCTTGAGAAGACTGTTTATACAGGACAGGAACTCCCAGGTGTCGTGACAGCCAAAGAAGACGCTTCCTGTGACATCGTATGGAGAGTTGCCTGAGGCTGTCCTGCAAGAGGTAAGTGACTGTATAAGCATAAAAGAAAAATCGATTTCCTTCCCTATAATTGTGGACACTTCCAGCCTTTAATTGGAATGAAACCCATGATCTTTGCTTTAACGGTGCACCTAGTGGTCTCTATCAAAAGTTGTAATTTGTAATGGTATTCAAAACCATGGAAACTGCTCAACAATTCTGAAGTTGCTGTTTAAACATTGTAGTTTGCAAACAACCAAAGCCCAAGAGGAAAATATGAGACTTTAGTTGCATTCAAACCGTTTCCTATATCGGTGAAGCTACTGAGAAAAGAGACTCTGATCAACACATAGGTAAACTGTGGCTTGTATTACAACTTCCTTGTTCTTGAGAAGACTGTTTATACAGGACAGGAACTCCCAGGTGTCGTTACAGCCAAAGAAGACGCTTCCTGTGACATCGTATGGAGATTTGCCTGAGGCTGTCCTGCAAGAGGTAAGTGACTGTATAAGCATAAAAGAAAAATCGATTTCCTTCCCTATAATTGTGGACACATCCAGTCTTTAATCGGAATGAAACCCATGATATTTGCTTTAACGGTGCACCTACTGGTCTCTATCAAAAGTTGCAATTTGTAATGGTATTCAAAACCATGGAAACTGCTCAACAATTCTGAAGTTGCTGTTCAAACATTGTAGTTTGCAAACGAAAAAAGCACAAGAGGAAAATATGAGACTTTAGTTGCATTAAAACCGTATCCTATATCGGTGAAGCTACTGAGAAAAGAGACTCGGATCAACACATAGGTAAACTGTGGCTTGCATTACAACTTCCTTGTTCTTGAGAAGACTGTTTATACAGGACAGGAACTCCCAGGTGTCGTGACAGCCAAAGAAGACGCTTCCTGTGACATCGTATGGAGATTTCCCTGAGGCTGTCCTGCAAGAGGTAAGTGACTGTATAAGCATAAAAGAAAAATCGATTTCCTTCGCTACAATTGTGGACATATCGAGTCTTTAATTGGAATGAAACCCATGATCTTTGCTTTAACGGTGCACCTACTTGTCTCTATCAAAAGTTGCAATTTGTAACGGTATTCAAAACCATGGAACCTGCCCAACAATTCTGAAGTTGCTCTTCAAACATTGTAGTTTGCAAACAAACGAAGCACAGGAGTAAAATGTGAGACTTTAGTTGCATTCAAACCGTTTGCTATACCGGTTAAGCTACTGAGAAAAGAGACTCTGATCAACGCATAGGTAAACTGTGGCTTGCATTAAAACATCCTTGTTCTTGAGAAGACTGTTTATACAGGTCAGGAAGTCCCAGGTGTCGTAACAGCCAAAGAAGACGCTTCCTGTGACATCGTATGGAGATTTTCCTGAGGCTGTCCTGCAAGAGGTAAGTCACTATATAAGCATAAAAGAAAAATCGATTTCCTTCCCTATAATTGTGGACACATCCAGTCTTTAATCGGAATGAAACCCATGATATTTGCTTTAACGGTGCACCTACTGGTCTCTATCAAAAGTTGCAATTTGTAATGGTATTCAAAACCATGGAAACTGCTCAACAATTCTGAAGTTGCTGTTCAAACATTGTAGTTTGCAAACGAAAAAAGCACAAGAGGAAAATATGAGACTTTAGTTGCATTAAAACCGTATCCTATATCGGTGAAGCTACTGAGAAAAGAGACTCGGATCAACACATAGGTAAACTGTGGCTTGCATTACAACTTCCTTGTTCTTGAGAAGACTGTTTATACAGGACAGGAACTCCCAGGTGTCGTGACAGCCAAAGAAGACGCTTCCTGTGACATCGTATGGAGATTTTCCTCAGGCTGTCCTGCAAGAGGTAAGTGACTATATAAGCATAAAAGTAAAATCGATTTCCTTCCCTATAATTGTTGACATATCCAGTCTTTAATTGGAATGAAACCCATGATCTTTGATTTAACGGTGCACCTACTGGTCTCTATCAAAAGTTGCAATTTGTAATGGTATTCAAAACCATGGAAACCGCTCAACAATTCTGAAGTTGCTGTTCAAACATTGTAGTTTGCAAACAAACAAAGCACAAGAGGAAAATATGAGACTTTAGTTGCATTCAAACCGTATCCTATATCGGTGAAGCTACTGAGAAAAGAGACTCTGATCAACACATAGGTAAACTGTGGCTTGCATTACAACTTCCTTGTTCTTGAGAAGACTGTTTATACAGGTCAGGAAGTCCCAGGTGTCGTAACAGCCAAAGAAGACGCTTCCTGTGACATCGTATGGAGATTTTCCTGAGGCTGTCCTGCAAGAGGTAAGTGACTATATAAGCATAAAAGAAAAATCGATTTCCTTCCCTATAATTGTGGACACATCCAGTCTTTAATCGGAATGAAACCCATGATATTTGCTTTAACGGTGCCCCTAGTGGTCTCTATCAAAAGTTGCAATTTGTAATGGTATTCAAAACCATGGATCCTGTTCAACAATTCTGAAGTTGCTCTTCAAACATTGTAGTTTGCAAACAAACAAAGCACAGGAGTAAAATGTGAGACTTTAGTTGCATTTAAACCGTTTGCTATATCGGTGAAGCTACTGAGAAAAGAGACTCTGATCAACACATAGGTAAACTGTGGCTTGCATTCTAACTTCTTTGTTCTTGAGAAGACTGTTTATACAGGTCAGGAAGTTCCAGGTGTCGTAACAGCCAAAGAAGACGGTTTCTGTGACATCGTATGGAGATTTGCTTGAGGCTGTCCTGCAAGAGGTAAGTGACTGTATAAGCATAAAAGAAAAATCGAATTCCTTCCTTATAATTGTGGACAGATCCAGTCTTTAATTGGAATGAAACCCATGATCTTTGCTTTAACGGTGCACCTAGTGGTCTCTATCAAAAGTTGCAGTTTGTAACGGTATTCAAAACCATGGAACCTGCTCAACAATTCTGAAGTTGCTCTTCAAGCATTGTAGTTTGCAAACAAACAAAGCACAGGAGGAAAATGTGAGACTTTAGTTGCATTAAAACCGCTTGCTATATCGGTGAAGCTACTAAGAAAAGAGACTTTGATCAACACATAGGTAAACTGTGGCTTGCATTATAACTTCCTTCTTCTTGAGAAGACTGTTTATACAGGTCAGGAAGTTCCAGGGGTCGTAACAGCCAATGAAGACGCTTCCTGTGACATCTTATGGAGATTTGCCTGAGGCTGTCCTGCAAGAGGTAAGTGACGGTATAAGCATAAAAGAAAAATCGATTTCCTTCGCTATAATTGTGTACATATGGAGTCTTTAATGGGAATCAAACCCATGATGATTGCTGTTAACGGTGACCGTACCGGGATCAACCAAAAGTTGTAAAGGACGAACAGTAAATCTAAGGTTGCATTGAAGTTCAAACCCATGGTCTTTACTTTAACTGTGGACCTACTGGGCTCTACTAAAAGTTGAAAGTTTTAATGGCATTCAAAACCACGGTCCTAGCTCAACAATTCTCAAGTTACTCTTTAAACAATGTACTTTGCAAACAAACAAAATACAGGAGGAAAATGTGAGACTATAGTTCCATTCAAATCGTTTGCTATATCGGTGAAGCTACTGAGAAAAGAGACGCTCATCACAACATAAGTAAATTCTGACTTACATTATAACTTCCTTGTTCTTGAGAAGACTGTTTACACAGGTCAGGAAGTTCCAGGTGTTATAACAGCAAAAGAAGACGCTTCCTGTGACATCGTATGGAAATTTGCCCGAGGCCGTCCTACAAGAGGTAAGTGACTGTATAAGGATAAAAGAAAAATCGATTTCTTTCGCTGCAATTGTGGACATATCGAGCCTTCAATGGGAATGAAACCAATGATCTTTCCTTTAACGGTGGACTTACAGGTCTCTATAAAAAGTTGCAATTTCTAATGGTATTCAAAACCATGGTCCCTGCTCAACAATTCTGAAGTTTCTCTTCAAACGTTGTAGTTTGCAAACAAACAAAGCACAGGAGGAAAATGTGAGACTTTAGTTGCATTCAAACCGTTTGATATATCGGTGAAGCTACTGAGAAAAGAGACTTTGATCAACACATAGGTAAACTGTGGCTTGCATTATAACTTCCTTGTTCTTGAGAAGACTGTTTATACAGGTCAGGAAGTTCCAGGTGTCGTAACAGCCAATAAAGACGCTTCCTGTGACATCGTATAGAGATTTCCCTGAGGCTGTCCTGCAAGAGGTAAGTGACTGTATAAGCATAAAAGAAAAATCGATTTCCTTCCCTATAATTGTGGACACTTCCAGCCTTTAATTGGAATGAAACCCATGATCATTGCTTTAACGGTGCACCTACTGGTCTCTATCAAAAGTTGCAATTTGTAACGGTATTCAAAACCATGGAACCTGCTCAACAATTCTGAAGTTTCTCTTCAAACATTGTAGTTTGCAAACAAACGAAGCACAGGAGGAAAATGTGAGACTTTAGTTGCATTCAAACGGTTTGCTATATCGGTGAAGCTACTAAGAAAAGAGACTCTGATCAACACATAGGTAAACTGTGGCTTGCATTATAACTTCCTTGTTCTTGAGAAGACTGTTTATACAGGACAGGAACTCCCAGGTGTCGTGACAGCCAAAGAAGACGCTTCCTGTGACATCGTATGGAGATTTGCCTGAGGCTGTCGTGCAAGAGGTAAGTGACTGTATAAGCATAAAAGAAAAATCGATTTCCTTCGCTACAATTGTGGACATATCGAGTGTTTAATTGGAATGAAACACATGATCTTTGCTTTAACGGTGCACCTACTGGTCTCTATCAAAAGTTGCAATTTGTAACGGTATTCAAAACCATGGAACCTGCTCAACAATTCTGAAGTTGCTCTTCAAACATTGTAGTTTGCAAACAAACAAAGCACAGGAGTAAAATGTGATACTTCAGTTGCATTGAAACCTTTTCCTATATCGGTGAAGCTACTGAGAAAAGAGACTCTGATCAACACATAGGTAAACTGTGGCTTGCATTATAACTTCCTTGTTCTTGAGAAGACTGTTTATACAGGACAGGAACTCCCAGGTGTCGTGACAGCCAAAGAAAACGCTTCCTGTGACATCGTATGGAGATTTGCCTGAGGCTGTCCTGCAAGAGGTAAGTGACTGTATAAGCATAAAAGACAAATCGATTTCCTTCGCTACAATTGTGGACATATCGAGTATTTAATTGGAATGAAACCCATGATCTTTGCTTTAACGGTGCACCTACTGGTCTCTATCAAAAGTTGCAATTTGTAACGGTATTCAAAACCATGGAACCTGCTCAACAATTCTGAAGTTGCTCTTCAAACATTGTAGTTTGCAAACAAACGAAGCACAGGAGGAAAATGTGAGACTTTAGTTGCATTCAAACCGTTTGCTATATCGGTTAAGCTACTGAGAAAAGAGACTCTGATCAACGCATAGGTAAACTGTGGCTTGCATTATAACTTCCTTGTTCTTGAGAAGACTGTTTATACAGGTCAGGAAGTCCCAGGTGTCGTAACAGCCAAAGAAGACGCTTCCTGTGACATCGTATGGAGATTTTCCTGAGGCTGTCCTGCAAGAGGTAAGTGACTATATAAGCATAAAAGAAAAATCGATTTCCTTCCCTATAATTGTGGACACATCCAGTCTTTAATTGGAATGAAACCCATGATATTTGCTTTAACGGTGCACCTAGTGGTCTCTATCAAAAGTTGCAATTTGTAATGGTATTCAAAACTATGGATCCTGTTCAACAATTCTGAAGTTGCTCTTCAAACATTGTAGTTTGCAAACAAACAAAGCACAGGAGTAAAATGTGAGACTTTAGTTGCATTTAAACCGTTTGCTATATCGGTGAAGCTACTGAGAAAAGAGACTCTGATCAACACATAGGTAAACTGTGGCTTGCATTCTAACTTCTTTGTTCTTGAGAAGACTGTTTATACAGGTCAGGAAGTTCCAGGTGTCGTAACAGCCAAAGAAGACGGTTCCTGTGACATCGTATGGAGATTTGCTTGAGGCTGTCCTGCAAGAGTTAAGTGACTGTATAGGCATAAAAGAAAAATCGAATTCCTTCCTTATAATTGTGGACAGATCCAGTCTTTAATTGGAATGAAACCCATGATCTTTGCTTTAACGGTGCACCTAGTGGTCTCTATCAAAGTTGCAGTTTGTAACGGTATTCAAAACCATGGAACCTGCTCAACAATTCTGAAGTTGCTCTTCAAACATTGTAATTTGCAAACAAACAAAGCACAGGAGTAAAATGTGAGACTTTAGTTGCATTTAAACCGTTTCCTATATCGGTGAAGCTACTGAGAAAAGAGACTCTGATCAACACATAGGTAACCTGTGGCTTGCATTATAACTTCCTTCTTCTTGAGAAGACTGTTAATACAGGTCAGGAAGTTCCAGGGGTCGTAACAGCCAAAGAAGACGCTTCCTGTGACATCGTATGGAGATTTTCCTGAGGCTGTCCTGCAAGAGGTAAGTGACTATATCAGCATAAAAGAAAAATCGATTACTTTCGCTACAATTGTGGACATATCAAGTCTTCAATGGGAATGAAAGCCATGATCTTTTCTTTAACAGTGGACTTACAGGTCTCTATAAAAAGTTGCAATTTGTAATGGTATTCAAAACCATGGTCCCTGCTCATACATACATACATAAACTTTATTTTAACTCGAATTTAAGTGTAGTGTGTGCGAAGTTAAGTGTGTGCTCTTCAAACATTGTAGTTTGCAAACAAACAAAGCACAGGAGGAAAATATGAGACTTTAGTTGCATTCAAACCGTTTGATATATCGGTGAAGCTACTGAGAAAAGTGACTTTGATCAACACATAGGTAAACTGTGGCTTGTATTATAACTTCCTTGTTCTTGAGAAGACTGTTTATACAGGTCAGGAAGTTCCAGGTGTCGTAACAGCCAAAGAAGACGCTTCCTGTGACATCGTATGGAAATTTGCGAGAGGCTGTCTTACAAGAGGTAAGTGACCGTATGAGCATAAAAGAAAAATCGATTACTTTCGCTACAATTGTGGACATATCAAGTCTTCAATGGGAATGAAAGCCATGATCTTTTCTTTAACAGTGGACTTACAGGTCTCTATAAAAAGTTGCAATTTGTAATGGTATTCAAAACCATGGTCCCTGCTCATACATACATACATAAACTTTATTTTAACTCGAATTTAAGTGTAGTGTGTGCGAAGTTAAGTGTGTGCTCTTCAAACATGTTAGTTTGCAAACAAACAAAGCACAGGAGGAAAATATGAGACTTTAGTTGCATTCAAACCGTTTGATATATCGGTGAAGCTACTGAGAAAACAGACGCTCATAACAACATAGGTAAATTCTGATTTGCATTATAACTTCCTTGTTCTTGAGAAGACTGTTTACACAGGTCAGGAAGTTCCAGGTGTCATAACAGCCAAAGAAGACGCTTCCTGTGACATCGTATGGAAATTTGCCCGAGGCTGTCTTACAAGAGGTAAGTGACTGTATGAGCATAAAAGAAAAATCGATTACTTTCGCTACAATTGTGGACATATCAAGTCTTCAATGGGAATGAAAGCCATGATCTTTGCTTTAACAGTGGACGTACAGGTCTCTATAAAAAGTTGCAATTTGTAACGCTATTCAAAACCATGGAACCTGCTCAACAATTCTGAAGTTGCTCTTCAAACATTGTAGTTTGCAAACAAACAAAGCACAGGAGTAAAATGTGAGACTTTAGTTGCATTTAAACCGTTTGCTATATCGGTGAAGCTACTGAGAAAAGAGACTTTGATCAACACATAGGTAAACTGTGGCTTGCATTCTAATTTCCTTGTTCTTGAGAAGACTGTTTATACAGGTCAGGAAGTTCCAGGTGTCATAACAGCCAAAGAAGACGCTTCCTGTGACATCGTATGGAAATTTGCCCGAGGCTGTCCTACAAGAGGTAAGTGACTGTATAAGCATGAAAGAAAAATCGATTTCCTTCGCTACAATTGTGGACACATCCAGTCTGTAATTGGAATGAAACCCATGATCTTTGCTTTAACGGTGCACCTACTGGTCTCTATCAAAAGTTGCAATTTGTAATGGTATTCAAAACCATGGAAACTGCTCAACAATTCTCAAGTTGCTGTTCAAACATTGTAGTTTGGAAACCAATAAAGCACAGGAGGAAAATGTGAGACTTTAGTTGCATTCAAACCGTTTGATATATCGGTGAAGCTACTGAGAAAAGAGACTTTGATCAACACATAGGTAAACTGTGGCTTGCATTATAACTTCCTTGTTCTTGAGAAGACTGTTTATACAGGTCAGGAAGTTCCAGGCGTCGTAACAGCCAATAAAGACGCTTCCTGTGACATCGTATGGAGATTTCCCTGAGGCTGTCCTGCTAGAGGTAAGTGACCGTATAAGCATAAAAGAAAAATCGATTTCCTTCGCTATAATTGTGGACATATCCAGTTTTTAATTGAAATGAAACCCATGATTTTTGCTTTAACGGTGCACCTACTGGTCTCTATCAAAAGTTGCAATTTGTAACGGTATTCAAAACCATGGAAACTGCTCAACAATTCTGAAGTTGCTCTTCAAGCATTGTAGTTTGCAAACAAATAAAGCACAGGAGGAAAATGTGTGACTTTAGTTGCATTAAAACCGCTTGCTGTATCGGTGAAGCTACTGAGAAAAGAGACTTTGATCAACACATAGGTAAACTGTGGCTTGCATTATAACTTCCTTGTTCTTGAGAAGACTGTTTATACAGGTCAGGAAGTTCAAGGTGTCGTAACAGCCAATAAAGACGCTTCATGTGACATCGTATGGAGATTTCCCTGAGGTTGTCCTGCTAGAGGTAAGTGACTGTATAAGCATAAAAGAAAAATCGATTTCCTTCGCTACAATTGTGGACATATCGAGTCTTTAATGGGAATGAAACCCATGATCTTTGCTTTAACGGTGGACTTACAGGTCTCTATAAAAAGTTGCAATTTGTAATAATATTCAAAACCATGGTCCCTGCTCAACAATTCTGAAGTTGCTCTTCAAACATTGTAGTTTGCAAACAAATAAAGCACAGGAGGAAAATGTGAGACTTTAGTTGCATTAAAACCGCTTGCTATATCTGTGAAGCTACTGAGAAAAGAGACTTTGATCAACACATAGGTAAACTGTGGCTTGCATTATAACTTCCTTGTTCTTGAGAAGACTGTTTATACAGGTCAGGAAGTTCAAGGTGTCGTAACAGCCAATAAAGACGCTTCATGTGACATCGTATGGAGATTTCCCTGAGGTTGTCCTGCTAGAGGTAAGTGACCGTATAAGCATAAAAGAAAAATCGATTTCCCTCCCTATAATTGTGGACATATCCAGTTTTTAATTGGAATGAAACCCATAATGATTGCTGTTAACGGTGGCCGTACCGGGATCAACCAAAAGTTGTAAAGGACGAATAGTAAATCTAAGGTTGCATTGAAGTTCAAACCCATGGTCTTTACTTTAACTATGGACCTACTGGGCTCTACTAAAAGTTGAAAGTTTTAATGGCATTCAAAAGCACGGTCCTAGCTCAACAATTCTCAAGTTACTCTTTAAACAATGTACTTTACAAACAAACAAAATACAGGAGGAAAATGTGAGACTATAGTTGCATTCAAATCGTTTGCTATATCGGTGAAGCTACTGAGAAAACAGACGCTCATCACAACATAAGTAAATTCTGACTTGCATTATAACTTCCTTGTTCTTGACAAGACTGTTTACACAGGTCAGGAAGTTCCAGGTGTCATAACAGCCAAAGAAGACGCTTCCTGTGACATCGTATGGAAATTTGCCCAAGGCTGTCCTACAAGAGGTTAGTGACTGTATAAGCATAAAAGAAAAATCGATTTCTTTCGCTACAATTGTGGACATATCGAGTGTTTAATTGGAATGAAACCCATGATATTTGCTCTAACGGTGCACCTAGTGGTCTCTATCAAAAGTTGCAATTTGTAACGGTATTCAAAGCCATGGAACCTGCTCAACAATTCTGAAGTTGCTCTTCAAACATTGTAGTTTGCAAACAAACGAAGCACAGGAGTAAAATGTGAGACTTTAGTTGCATTCAAACCGTTTGCTATACCGGTTAAGCTACTGAGAAAAGAGACTCTGATCAACGCATAGGTAAACTGTGGCTTGCATTAAAACATCCTTGTTCTTGAGAAGACTGTTTATACAGGTCAGGAAGTCCCAGGTGTCGTAACAGCCAAAGAAGACGCTTCCTGTGACATCGTATGGAGATTTTCCTGAGGCAGTCCTGCAAGAGGTAAGTCACTATATAAGCATAAAAGGAAAATCGATTTCCTTCCCTATAATTGTGGAGACATCCAGTCTTTAATCGGAATGAAACCCATGATATTTGCTTTAACGGTGCACCTACTGGTCTCTATCAAAAGTTGCAATTTGTAATGGTATTCAAAACCATGGAAACTGCTCAACAATTCTGAAGTTGCTATTCAAACATTGTAGTTTGCAAACAAACAAAGCACAAGAGGAAAATATGAGACTTTAGTTGCATTCAAACCGTATCCTATATCGGTGAAGCTACTGAGAAAAGAGACTCGGATCAACACATAGGTAAACTGTGGCTTGCATTACAACTTCCTTGTTCTTGAGAAGACTGTTTATACAGGACAGGAACTCCAAGGTGTCGTGACAGCCAAAGAAGACGCTTCCTGTGACATCGTATGGAGATTTGCCTGAGGCTGTCCTGCAAGAGGTAAGTGACTGTATAAGCATAAAAGACAAATCGATTTCCTTCGCTACAATTGTGGACATATCGAGTCTTTAATTGGAATGAAACCCATGATCTTTGCTTTAACAGTGCACCTACTGGTCTCTATCAAAAGTTGCAATTTGTAACGGTATTCAAAACCATGGAACCTGCTCAACAATTCTGAAGTTGCTCTTCAAACATTGTAGTTTGCAAACAAACGAAGCACAGGAGGAAAATGTGAGACTTTAGTTGCATTCAAACCGTTTGCTATATCGGTTAAGCTACTGAGAAAAGAGACTCTGATCAACGCATAGGTAAACTGTGGCTTGCATTATAACTTCCTTGTTCTTGAGAAGACTGCTTATACAGGTCAGGCAGTCCCAGGTGTCGTAACAGCCAAAGAAGACGCTTCCTGTGACATCGTATGGAGATTTTCCTGAGGCTGTCCTGCAAGAGGTAAGTGACTATATAAGCATAAAAGAAAAATCGATTTCCTTCCCTATAATTGTTGACATATCCAGTCTTTAATTGGAATGAAACCCATGATCTTTGCTTTAACGGTGCACCTACTGGTCTCTATCAAAAGTTGCAGTTTGTAACGGTATTCAAAACCATGGAACCTGCTCAACAATTCTGAAGTTGCTCTTCAAACATTGTAGTTTGCAAACAAACAAAGCACAGGAGTAAAATGTGAGACTTCAGTTGCATTTAAACCTTTTCCTATATCGGTGAAGCTACTGAGAAAAGAGACTCTGATCAACACATAGGTAAACTGTGGCTTGCATTATAACTTCCTTGTTCTTGAGAAGACTGTTTATACAGGACAGGAACTCCCAGGTGTCGTGACAGCCAAAGAAGACGCTTCCTGTGACATCGTATGGAGATTTGCCTGAGGCTGTCCTGCAAGAGGTAAGTGACTGTATAAGCATAAAAGACAAATCGATTTCCTTCCCTATAATTGTTGACATATCCAGTCTTTAATTGGAATGAAACCCATGATCTTTGCTTTAACGGTGCACCTACTGGTCTCTATCAAAAGTTGCAGTTTGTAACGGTATTCAAAACCATGGAACCTGCTCAACAATTCTGAAGTTGCTCTTCAAGCATTGTAGTTTGCAAACAAATAAAGCACAGGAGGAAAATGTGAGACTTTAGTTGCATTAAAACCGTTTGCTATATCGGTGAAGCTACTGAGAAAAGAGACTTTGATCCACACATAGGTAAACTGTGGCTTGCATTATAACTTCCTTGTTCTTGAGAAGACTGTTTATACAGGTCAGCAAGTTCCAGGTGTCGTAACAGCCAATAAAGACGCTTCATGTGACATCGTATTGAGATTTCCCTGAGGCTGTCCTGCTAGCGGTAAGTGACCGTATAAGCATAAAAGAAAAATCGATTTCCTTCGCTACAATTGTGGACATATCGAGTCTTTAATTGGAATGAAACCCATGATCTTTGCTTTAACGGTGCACCTACTGGTCTCTATCAAAAGTTGCAATTTGTAATGGTATTCAAAACCATTGAAACTACTCAACAATTCTGAAGTTGCTGTTCAAACATTGTAGTTTGCAAACAAACAAAGCACAAGAGGAAAATATGAGACTTTAGTTGCATTCAAACCGTATCCTATATCGGTGAAGCTACTGAGAAAAGAGACTCTGATCAACACATAGGTAAACTGTGGCTTGCATTACAACTTCCTTGTTCTTGAGAAGACTGTTTTTACAGGACAGGAACTCCCAGGTGTCGTGACAGCCAAAGAAGACGCTTCCTGTGACATCGTATGGAGATTTGCCTGAGGCTGTCCTGCAAGAGGTAAGTGACTGTATAAGCATAAAAGACAAATCGATTTCCTTCGCTACAATTGTGGACATATCGAGTCTTTAATTGGAATGAAACCCATGATCTTTGCTTTAACGGTGCACCTACTGGTCTCTATCAAAAGTTGCAATTTGTAACGGTATTCAAAACCATGGAACCTGCTCAACAATTCTGAAGTTGCTCTTCAAACATTGTAGTTTGCAAACAAACGAAGCACAGGAGGAAAATGTGAGACTTAAGTTGCATTCAAACCGTTTGCTATATCGGTTAAGCTACTGAGAAAAGAGACTCTGATCAACGCATAGGTAAACTGTGGCTTGCATTATAACTTCCTTGTTCTTGAGAAGACTGTTTATACAGGTCAGGCAGTCCCAGGTGTCGTAACAGCCAAAGAAGACGCTTCCTGTGACATCGTATGGAGATTTTCCTGAGGCTGTCCTGCAAGAGGTAAGTGACTATATAAGCATAAAAGAAAAATCGATTTCCTTCCCTATAATTGTGGACATATCCAGTCTTTAATTGGAATGAAACCCATGATCTTTGCTTTAACGGTGCACCTACTGGTCTCTATCAAAAGTTGCAATTTGTAATGGTATTCAAAACCATGGAAACTACTCAACAATTCTGAAGTTGCTCTTCAAACATTGTAGTTTGCAAACAAACAAAGCACAAGAGGAAAATATGAGACTTTAGTTGCATTCAAACCGTATCCTATATCGGTGAAGCTACTGAGAAAAGAGACTCTGATCAACACATAGGTAAACTGTGGCTTGCATTACAACTTCCTTGTTCTTGAGAAGACTGTTTTTACAGGACAGGAACTCCCAGGTGTCGTGACAGCCAAAGAAGACGCTTCCTGTGACATCGTATGGAGATTTGCCTGAGGCTGTCCTGCAAGAGGTAAGTGACTGTATAAGCATAAAAGAAAAATCGATTTCCTTCGCTACAATTGTGGACATATCGAGTCTTTAATTGGAATGAAACCCATGATCTTTGCTTTAACGGTACACCTACTGGTCTCTATCAAAAGTTGCAATTTGTAATGGTATTCAAAACCATGGAACCTGCTCAACAATTCTGAAGTTGCTCTTCAAACATTGTAGTTTGCAAACAAACGAAGCACAGGAGGAAAATGTGAGACTTTAGTTGCATACAAACCGTTTGCTATATCGGTTAAGCTACTGAGAAAAGAGACTCTGATCAACGCATAGGTAAACTGTGGCTTGCATTATAACTTCCTTGTTCTTCAGAAGACTGTTTATACAGGTCAGGAAGTCCCAGGTGTCGTAACAGCCAAAGAAGACGCTTCCTGTGACATCGTATGGAGATTTTCCTGAGGCTGTCCTGCAAGAGGTAAGTGACTATATAAGCATAAAAGAAAAATCGATTTCCTTCCCTATAATTGTGGACACATCCAGTCTTTAATTGGAATGAAACCCATGATATTTGCTTTAACGGTGCACCTAGTGGTCTCTATCAAAAGTTGCAATTTGTAATGGTATTCAAAACCATGGATCCTGCTCAACAATTCTGAAGTTGCTCTTCAAACATTGTAGTTTGCAAACAAACAAAGCACAGGAGTAAAATGTGAGACTTTAGTTGCATTTAAACCGTTTGCTATATCGGTGAAGCTACTGAGAAAAGAGACTCTGATCAACACATAGGTAAACTGTGGCTTGCATTCTAACTTCCTTTGTTCTTGAGAAGACTGTTTATACAGGTCAGGAAGTTCCAGGTGTCGTAACAGCCAAAGAAGACGCTTCCTGTGACATCGTATGGAGATTTGCCTGAGGCTGTCCTGCAAGAGGTAAGTGACTGTATAAGCATAAAAGAAAAATCGATTTCCTTCCTATAATTGTGGACATATCCAGTCTTTAATTGGAATGAAACCCATGATCTTTGCTTTAACGGTGCACCTAGTGGTCTCTATCAAAAGTTGCAGTTTGTAACGGTATTCAAAACCATGGAACCTGCTCAACAATTCTGAAGTTGCTCTTCAAGCATTGTAGTTTGCAAACAAACAAAGCACAGGAGGAAAATGTGAGACTTTAGTTGCATTAAAACCGCTTGCTATATCGGTGAAGCTACTGAGAAAGAGACTTTGATCAACACATAGGTAAACTGTGGCTTGCATTATAACTTCCTTCTTCTTGAGAAGACTGTTTATACAGGTCAGGAAGTTCCAGGTGTCGTAACAGCCAAAGAAGACGCTTCCTGTGACATCGTATGGAGATTTTCCTGAGGCTGTCCTGCAAGAGGTAAGTGACTATATCAGCATAAAAGAAAAATCGATTTCCTTCCCTATAATTGTGGACACATCCAGTCTTTAATTGGAATGAAACCCATGATCTTTGCTTTAACGGTGCACCTAGTGCTCTTATCAAAAGTTGCAATTTGTAATGGTATTCAAAACCATGGACCCTGCTCAACAATTCTGAAGTTGCTCTTCAAACATTGTAGTTTGAAAACAAACAAAGCACAGGAGGAAAATGTGAGACCTCAGTTGCATTCAAACCGTTTGATATATCGGTGAAGCTACTGAGAAAAGAGACTCTGATCAACACATAGGTAAACTGTGGCTTGCATTCTAACTTCCTTGTTCTTGAGAAGACTGTTTATACAGGTCAGGAAGTTCCAGGTGTCGTAACAGCCAATAAAGACGCTTCCTGTGACATCGTATAGAGATTTCCCTGAGGCTGTCCTGCAAGAGGTAAGTGACTGTATAAGCATAAAAGAAAAATCGATTTCCTTCCCTATAATTGTGGACACTTCCAGCCTTTAATTGGAATGAAACCCATGATCTTTGCTTTAACGGTGCACCTAGTGGTCTCTATCAAAAGTTGCAATTTGTAATGGTATTCAAAACCATGGAAACTGCTCAACAATTCTGAAGTTGCTGTTCAAACATTGTAGTTTGCAAACAAACAAAGCACAAGAGGAAAATATGAGACTTTAGTTGCATTCAAACCGTTTCCTATATCGGTGAAGCTACTGAGAAAAGAGACTCTGATCAACACATAGGTAAACTGTGGCTTGCATTATAACTTCCTTGTTCTTGAGAAGACTGTTTATACAGGACAGGAACTCCCAGGTGTCGTGACAGCCAAAGAAGACGCTTCCTGTGACATCGTATGGAGATTTGCCTGAGGCTGTCCTGCAAGAGGTAAGTGACTGTATAAGCATAAAAGAAAAATCGATTTCCTTCCCTATAATTGTGGACATATCCAGTCTTTAATTGGAATGAAACCCATGATCTTTGCTTTAACGGTGCACCTAGTGGTCTCTATCAAAAGTTGCAATTTGTAATGGTATTCAAAACCATGGAACCTGCTCAACAATTCTGAAGTTGCTCTTCAAGCATTGTAGTTTGCAAACAAACAAAGCACAGGAGGAAAATGTGAGACTTTAGTTGCATTAAAACCGTTTGCTATATCGGTGAAGCTACTGAGAAAAGAGACTTTGATCAACACATAGGTAAACTGTGGCTTGCATTATAACTTCCTTCTTCTTGAGAAGACTGTTTATACAGTCAGGAAGTTCCAGGGGTCGTAACAGCCAAAGAAGACGCTTCCTGTGACATCGTATGGAGATTTGCCTGAGGCTGTCCTGCAAGAGGTAAGTGACTATATCAGCATAAAAGAAAAATCGATTTCCTTCCGCTATAATTCTGGACACATCCAGTCTTTAATTGGAATGAAACCCATGATCTTTGCTTTAACGGTGCACCTAGTGGTCTCTATCAAAAGTTGCAATTTGTAATGGTATTCAAAACCATGGAACCTGCTCAACAATTCTGAAGTTGCTCTTCAAGCATTGTAGTTTGCAAACAACAAAGCACAGGAGGAAAATGTGAGACTTTAGTTGCATTAAAACCGCTTGCTATGTCGGTGAAGCTACTGAGAAAAGAGACTCTGATCAACACATTGGTAAACTGTGGCTTGCATTATAACTTCCTTGTTCTTGAGAAGACTGTTTATACAGGTCAGGAAGTTCCAGGGGTCGTAACAGCCAATGAAGACGCTTCCTGTGACATCTTATGGAGATTTGCCTGAGGCTGTCCTGCAAGAGTTAAGTGACGGTATAAGCATAAAAGAAAAAATCGATTTCCTTCGCTATAATTGTGTACATATGGAGTCTTTAATGGGAATCAAACCCATGATGATTGCTGTTAACGGTGACCGTACCGGGATCAACCAAAAGTTGTAAAGGACGAACAGTAAATCTAAGGTTGCATTGAAGTTCAAACCAATGGTCTTTACTTTAACTGTGGACCTACTGGGCTCTACTAAAAGTTGAAAGTTTTAATGGCATTCAACACCACGGTCCTAGCTCAACAATTCTCAAGTTACTCTTTAAACAATGTACTTTGCAAACAAACAAAATACAGGAGGAAAATGTGAGACTATAGTTGCATTCAAATCGTTTGCTATATCGGTGAAGCTACTGAGAAAGAGACGCTCATCACAACATAAGTAATTCTGACTTGCATTATAACTTCCTTGTTCTTGAGAGACTGTATGTTTATACAGGTCAGGAAGTTCCAGGTGTCGTTAACAGCCAATAAAGACGCTTCCTGTGACATCGTATGGAGATTTCCTGAGGCTGTCCTGCTAGAGGTAAGTGACTGTATAAGCATAAAGAAAAATCGATTTCCTTCGCTATAATTGTGACATATCCAGTTTTAATTGGAATGAAAACCCATGATCTTTGCTTTAACGGTGCACCTACTGGTCTCTATCAAAAGTTGCAATTTGTAATGGTATTCAAAACCATGGAACCTGCTCAACAATTCTGAAGTTGCTCTTCAAACATTGTAGTTTGCAAACAAACAAAGCACAGGAGGAAAATGTGAGACTTTAGTTGCATTAAAACCGTTTGCTATATCGGTGAAGCTACTGAGAAAAGAGACTCTGATCAACACATAGGTAAACTGTGGCTTGCATTATAACTTCCTTGTTCTTGAGAAGACTGTTTATACAGGTCAGGAAGTTCCAAGGTGTCGTAACAGCCAATAAAGACGCTTCCTGTGACATCGTATGGAGATTTGCCTGAGGCTGTCCTGCAAGAGGTAAGTGACTGTATAAGCATAAAAGAAAAATCGATTTCCTTCGCTATAATTGTGGACATATGGAGTCTTTAATGGGAATCAAACCCATGATGATTGCTGTTAGCGGTGACCGTAGCGTGATCAACCAAAAGTTGTAAAGGACGAACAGTAAATCTGAGGTTGCATTGAAGTTCAAACCCATGGTCTTTACTTTAACGGTGGACCTATTGGGCTCTACTAAAACTTGAAAGTTTTAATGGCATTCAAAACCACGGTCCTAGCTCAACAATTCTCAAGTTACTCTTTAAACAATGTACTTTGCAAACAAACAAAATACAGGAGGAAAATGTGAGACCATAGTTGCATTCAAACCGTTTCCTATATCGGTGAAGCTACTGAGAAAACAGACGCTCATCACAACATAGGTAAATTCTGACTTGCTTATAACTTCCTTGTTCTTGAAGACTGTTTACACAGGTCAGGAAGTTCCAGGTGTCATAACAGCCAAAGAAGGACGCTTCCTGTGACATCGTATGGAAGATTTGCCCAAGGCTGTCCTGCAAGAGTAAGTGACTGTATAAGCATAAAAGAAAAATCGATTTCCTTCGCTATAATTGTGGACATATCAGTCTTTAATGGGAATGAAACCCATGATCTTTGCTTTAACGGTGCACCTACAGGTCTCTAAAAAGTTGCAATTTGTAATATTCAAAACCATGGAACCTCCTCAACAATTCTGAAGTTGCTCTTCAAACATTGTAGTTTGCAAACAAACAAAGCACAGGAGGAAAATGTGAGACTTTAGTTGCATTCAAACCGTTTGCTATATCGGTGAAGCTACTGAGAAAAGAGACTCTGATCAACACATAGGTAAACTGTGGCTTGCATTATAACTTCCTTGTTCTTGAGAAGACTGTTTATACAGGTCAGGAAGTTCCAAGTGTCGTAACAGCCAAAAAGACGCTTCCTGTGACATCGTATGGAGATTTGCTGAGGCTGTCCTGCTAGAGGTAAGTGACTGTATAAGCATAAAAGAAAAATCGATTTCCTTCGCTATAATTGTGGACATCCAGTCTTTAATTGGAATGAAACCCATGATTTGCTTTAACGGTGCACCTACTGGTCTCTATCAAAAGTTGCAATTTGTAATGGTATTCAAAACCATGGAACCTGCTCAACAATTCTGAAGTTGCTCTTCAAACATTGTAGTTTGCAAACAAACAAAGCACAGGAGAAAATGTGAGACTTTAGTTGCATTCAAACCGTTTGCTATATCGGTGAAGCTACTGAGAAAAGAGACTCTGATCAACCATAGGTAAACTGTGGCTTGCATTATAACTTCCTTGTTCTTGAGAAGACTGTTTATACAGGTCAGGAAGTCCAGGTGTCGTGACAGCCAAAGAAGACGCTTCCTGTGACATCGTATGGAGATTTCCTGAGGCTGTCCTGCAAGAGGTAAGTGACTGTATAAGCATAAAAGAAAAATCGATTTCCTTCGCTATAATTGTGGACATCCAGTCTTTAATTGGAATGAAACCCATGATCTTTGCTTTAACGGTGCACCTACTGGTCTCTATCAAAAGTTGCAATTTGTAATGTATTCAAAACATGGAACCTGCTCAACAATTCTGAAGTTGCCTTCAAACATTGTAGTTTGCAAACAAACAAGCACAGGAGGAAAATGTGAGACTTTAGTTGCATTTCAAACCGTTTGCTATATCGGTGAAGCTACTGAGAAAAGAGACTCTGATCAACACATAGGTAAACTGTGGCTTGCATTATAACTTCCTTGTTCTTGAGAAGACTGTTTATACAGGTCAGGAAGTCCAGGTGTCGTGACAGCCAAAGAAGACGCTTCCTGTGACATCGTATGGAGATTTGCCTGAGGCTGTCTGCAAGAGGTAAGTGACTGTATAAGCATAAAAGAAAAATCGATTTCCTTCCTATAATTGTGGACATTCCAGTCTTTAATTGGAATGAAACCCATGATCTTTGCTTTAACGGTGCACCTATGGTCTCTATCAAAAGTTGTAATTTGTAATGGTATTCAAAACCATGGAAAATGCTCAACAATTCTGAAGTTGCTGTTTCAAACATTGTAGTTTGCAAACAAACAAAGCCAAGAGGAAAATATGAGACTTTAGTTGCATTCAAACCGTTTCCTATATCGGTGAAGCTACTGAGAAAAGAGACTCTGATCAACACATAGGTAAACTGTGGCTTGTATTAAACTTCCTTGTTCTTGAGAAGACTGTTTATACAGGTCAGGAACTCCAGGTGTCGTTACAGCCAGAAAGAAGACGCTTCCTGTGACATCGTATGGAGATTTGCCTGAGGCGTCCTGCAAGAGGTAAGTGACTGTATAAGCATAAAAGAAAAATCGATTTCCTTCGCTACAATTGTGGACATATCCAGTCTTTAATTGGAATGAAACCCATGATCTTTGCTTTAACGGTGCACCTACTGGTCTCTATGAAAAGTTGCAATTTGTAATGGTATTCAAAACCATGGAACCTGCTCAACAATTCTGAAGTTGCTCTTCAAACATTGTAGTTTGCAAACAAACAAAGCACAGGAGGAAAATGTGAGACTTTAGTTGCATTCAAACCGTTTGCTATATCGGTGAAGCTACTGAGAAAAGAGACTCTGATCAACACATAGGTAAACTGTGGCTTGCATTATAACTTCCTTGTTCTTGAGAAGACTGTTTATACAGGTCAGGAAGTCCCAGGTGTCGTAACAGCCAAAGAAGACGCTTCCTGTGACATCGTATGGAGATTTTGAGGCTGTCCTGCAAGAGGTAAGTGACTATATAAGCATAAAGAAAAAAATCGATTTCCTTCGCTATAATTGTGGACATATCAGTCTTTAATTGGAATGAAACCCATGATCTTTGCTTTAACGGTGCACTACTGGTCTCTATCAAAAGTTGCAATTTGTAATGGTATTCAAAACCATGGAACCTGCTCAACAATTCTGAAGTTGCTCTTCAACATTGTAGTTTGCAAACAAACAAAGCACAGGAGAAAATGTGAGACTTTAGTTGCATTCAAACCGTTTCCTATATCGGTGAAGCTACTGAGAAAAGAGACTCTGATCAACACATAGGTAAAACTGTGGCTTGCATTATAACTTCCTTGTTCTTGAGAAGACTGTTTATACAGGTCAGGAAGTTCCCAGGTGTCGTAACAGCCAAAGAAGACGCTTCCTGTGACATCGTATGGAGATTTGCTGAGGCTGTCCTGCAAGAGGTAAGTGACTGTATAAGCATAAAAGAAAAATCGATTTCCTTCGCTACAATTGTGGACATATCCAGTCTTTAATTGGAATGAAACCCATGATCTTTGCTTTAACGGTGCACTACTGGTCTCTATCAAAAGTTGCAATTTGTAACGGTATTCAAAACCATGGAACCTGCTCAACAATTCTGAAGTTGCTCTTCAAACATTGTAGTTTGCAAACAAACAAAGCACAGGAGTAAAATGTGAGACTTTAGTTGCATTCAAACCGTTTGCTATATCGGTGAAGCTACTGAGAAAAGAGACTCTGATCAACACATAGGTAAACTGTGGCTTGCATTAAACATCCTTGTTCTGAGAAGACTGTTTATACAGGTCAGGAAGTCCAGGTGTCGTAACAGCAAAGAAGACGCTTCCTGTGACATCGTATGGAGATTTCCTGAGGCTGTCCTGCAAGAGGTAAGTGACTGTATAAGCATAAAGAAAAATCGATTTCCTTCGCTATAATTGTGGACATATCCAGTCTTAATGGAATGAAACCCATGATCTTTGCTTTAACGGTGCACCTACTGGTCTCTATCAAAAGTTGCAATTTGTAATGGTATTCAAAACCATGGAAACTGCTCAACAATTCTGAAGTTGCTCTTCAAACATTGTAGTTTGCAAACAAACAAAGCACAAGAGGAAAATATGAGACTTTAGTTGCATTAAACCGTTGCTATATCGGTGAAGCTACTGAGAAAAAGAGACTCTGATCAACACATAGGTAAACTGTGGCTTGCATTACAACTTCCTTGTTCTTGAGAAGACTGTTTATACAGGACAGGAACTCCCAGGTGTCGTAACAGCCAAAGAAGACGCTTCCTGTGACATCGTATGGAGATTTGCTGAGGCTGTCCTGCAAGAGGTAAGTGACTGTATAAGCATAAAAGAAAAATCGATTTCCTTCCTACAATTGTGGACATATCCAGTTTTAATTGGAATGAAACCCATGATCTTTGCTTTAACGGTGCACCTACTGGTCTCTATCAAAAGTTGCAATTTGTAACGGTATTCAAAACCATGGAACCTGCTCAAACAATTCTGAAGTTGCTCTTCAAACATTGTAGTTTGCAAACAAACAAAGCACAGGGGAAAATGTGAGACTTTAGTTGCATTCAAACCGTTTGCTATACCGGTTAAGCTACTGAGAAAAGAGACTTGATCAACGCATAGGTAAACTGTGGCTTGC